>JAEIGR010000291.1:0-20438 GCA_018904305.1 Scaptomyza montana | reverse complement strand
TAGAGCCACCAAATGTGGTAGAAAGACAGCTGGCAACGACCCCCAAAAATCTGCATCAAAGCTTTGGAGCCAAGCCCAACCATTCCGCCCCCTTTTCCCACCATTTACAAACTTTGAGCTAGAGTCACCAAAATTGGTATGAAGATAGCAATTGACATTCCACAAAGATATGCATCAAAAATTTTGAGCCACGCCCACCCATACCGCCCCCAGCCCCCCTTTCCCCACTTTTTACAAACTTTGAACTAGAGTCACCAAATTTGGTATGAAGATAGCAATTGACATTCCACAAAGATATGCATCAAAAATTTTGAGCCACGCCCACCCATACCGCCCCCAGCCCCCCTTTCCCTACATTTTACAAACTTAGAGCTAGAGTCACCAAATTTGCAACGAAGACAGCTGGTGGCATCCCCATCTGCATCGGAAAATCTTTAAGGCAGCGTGCACCCCTGCCGCATCCGTACCCCTTTGCAATCAGGCCGCTTTTCACCGGTTTTAATACTGGTATCGAGTATACCGCTGTCGGTTGCGTCCGACTGCAACGTTTCTACTTGTTTTTTGTTAAGATTCTTAAATCTAAAATAATTTCTTATTTTAAATAAAATTTTTTAACATTTAAATTAATATTAAGTCTTTCCGCAGCTTTCAATAGCATTTCATGAATATGTTTTGTTACACTGAACTCTTTTTTTCGAACAAAATTAAATACATTTTCTAATAGCATAAGCTGTTGCTTAAAATATGCTAAAGGTTTTCTGAGACCGCCACGGGACTCCTCATCCACGTAGGTGAAAGTTGTGTCTGTATGGTCATTGTTAGTAAGTCGCAATTTTTTAATAATGTAACCTGCTTTGTATTCGATGGCATCCTCCGCCATCTCGTCTATGTTGCCCTCGAATTGAACAGGAAGCTCTATTGCAGCAGCGTCTTCACAGTCAAACTCTTCATTATTATTTTCATTGACTTCAATAGTATGACTAGTATTTAAACTACTTGTGTTTATATTGAGCCAATCGGTGTGATCTTCTCCGACGTTTCCATTACCAGACAACAATTCAGTATTCTTAGCTGCATAAAATAGTATAATAATTAATAACTTACAATAACTTTAAAAAGAAGACAAACACAAAACACACAACATAGCTACCAACAATTACGGACAAAAAAGAGTCTGCTCAAACATATAAATAAACCTTTGACAAGTACAATTCATATTTTGTTGATTTCAACTACGGTTGACTGTTAAAAGTTTAAATTGTTCATACCTCTGATATACTTTTTATACTCGTTACCGAAGGTAAACGTAAAGGTTCTACGATAACTGGGGGGCTAGCAAATCGATAAATTCGATAACTCAAAACCGATAAATCCACATATTTCGCACATCCTAACAGCTAGAACTACCAAATTTGGTAAGAAGATAGCTACTAGCAACCCCCAAAAATCTGCATCAAAGTTTTGGAGCCACGCCCTACCATTCCGCTCCAGCCCTCCCGCATTTTGAAATCAGAAAAGCCTTTATCTTCCACAGTTTTTGAGCTACAGCCACCAAATGTAGTGCCAAGATAGGCGATTATGACCCCCAAAAACTGCATCAAAAGATTGGATGCCACGCACACCAATAATGCCCTAGCCACCCCCATCCGTCCCAACGCATCGTCAAAAACGGGAATGCGTGTATATTCCAGAGTTCAGAAGCTAGAGCCACTAAATTTGGTAGCAAGATAGCTGGCAACAACCCCCAAAAATCTGCATCAAAGTTTTGGAGCCACGCCCACCCATTCCGCACCCCTTTCCCCACTTTTTTCAAACTTCGAGCTAGAGTCAACAAATTTGATATGACGATAGCAATTGACATACCACAAAGATCTGCAGCAAAAATATGGATGCCACACCCACCCACACCACCCCCAGCCCCCCTTTCCCAACCTTTTACAAACTTTTAGCTAGAGTCACCAAATTTGGTATGAAGATAGCAATTGAAATTCCTCATAGATCTGCATCAAAAGTTTGGATGCCACGCGCACCCATACCGCCCCCAGCCCCCCTTTCCCCACTTTTACAAACTTTGAACTAGAGTCACCAAATTTGGTATGAAGATAGCAGTTGACATTCCACTAAGATCTGCAGCCAAAATTTTTATGCCACACCCACCCATAGCACCCCAAGCCACCCTTTCCCCACTTTTACAAACTTCGAGCTAGAGTTACCAAATTTGATATGACGATAGCAATTGACATTCCACAAAGATCTGCATCAAAAATTTGGATGCCACGCCCACCCATACCGCCCCCAGCCCCCCTTTCCCCACTTATTACAAACTTTCGAGCTAGAGTCACCAAATTTGGTATGAAGATAGCAATTGACATACCACAAAGATCTGCAGCTAAAATTTGGATGCCACACTCACCCACACCACCCCCAGCCCCCCTTTCCCCACCTATTACAAACTTTGAGATAAAGTCACCAAATTTGGAAGAAAGATAGCGATTGGCATCCCCATCTGCATCGGAGAATTTTTAAGACAGCGTACACCCCTGCCGAATCCGTACCCCTTTGCAATCAGGCCTCTTTTTACCGTTTTTTATACTGGTTACGAGTATACCGCAGTCGGTTGCGTCCGACTGCAACGTTTCCACTTGTTTTACCTATATTTAAACAGCAGAGGTGTCGGATTGTCGAATTGGCCACCGCTGGACCTCAAAGCACCAAAAAAATTCTCTACAATATCTTGGTTCAACCGACTTGTTAATAAATTCTTGATATTATATTCATTTAACAAGGTGGTGAACAGACCGTCGATTGAAGCGTTGTTTACTACAATGCCTTTCTGGAAAGGCAGCAGTCTTTGATTTTTACCAAATATGTCAGAGTTTATTAGCTCTGACATTTTCACCAAAATGCTCCTCTGGCAATCTAATTGCTTGCCGTATGGTTGGGTGGACTAAATCGAGGTAGATGTAGAAAATTTTGAATTATAAACATCAAACCAATCATTAAGCAGCTTAAATTGGTCGGCCGTTTCGCATGCGTTTTCCACTTCAAACCCTAACGAAAAGCAGCGTCTTATTGCACTAGAAGTTGTATTAGAAAACAACTGTGTTGCCAATTTCACCTTCTGCCGCTCCACTGAACGTATGTAAATGTGGCTTTCATTAACTTTAAACAATATTGAAATTTCAGAGTTGTTGCAGTGACTTGTTGCCTGTTGAACTGTTTGCTTTGTCAATTTTTTCCCTTTTATATTGAATCCGGTGTCAACATAATGGTTGCGGACCAACTTTAGAAGATGCGGCGCATCCGAAATGACGAAAATCTTGAAATGTCCACATGTTGGATGACTAAACCATGATTTTGTTAAAACATAAGACAAATTTAAATTTCTATGTAATTTGTTCAATTGTTTTCACACCTACTTTCTGTTATGCCGAGCTGGTTTCCAGCACCCAGATCAGACACAATGGCCACTACTCTGTAACCATGGACCATCAATTTTTCTGCAATGCCGTTAATGGTATCCGCGTCCATTCTTCTACTGTAGTCATAAAAAACTGGTTGCTTCCACGATTTTATCAATCCTCGAACGATTGCCAGTTGAACATAGTTCGCTGGCTCATATACGACATCCGAAGAACTGTCGTACTCATACGCAGCAGCAACTTTCAATTCATCAAAAGCTAAAACACACAGCTTATCGACTTCTGACATTTCATCATTTTTCATCAAACCGATGACCATATCCAGGGTCCCCGGCTTAATGCCTATATTAGACAACCAACTGTATAGCGTGGAACGGCATGGCAGTGGATAGCTTTTTTTATATACATAGATGATTATATGCTCGTGGTCCAGCGGCGTGCAGACATATTGCATCTGATATGTCTGCAGAATTAAAAACCGATCGTTTTCCATCATTTTTTCAAATTTTAATTTGCGTCTCCGCAAATATTTTGCGAAGAGAATTCTCCAAGCGGACCAAACCTTCAAGCTGATCTTGCATATTTTTGACTTGATTTTCCAAATCACTTATTTTTTGGACTAATGTTTTATTTTCAACAAAAACGTCGTATCCGAAACTATACAAAATAATATTATTGTTATTTACACATTTACTTTTTCGCAGAAAACTTACTCTGTTTCTGTGCTCGCATTTGAGTAGCCCACTCGAACAATTTCAGGTTCCGGCTCTTCCTCCTTTTGCGGCAAAGCATCAGGCATTAGGCGCTGTCTCTTCAATTCCTGGCCTTTGCTCGTAACAGACTTAAAATCAATTGAATTAAAAGCTGCAACTTAGTGATTTTTCCCACAATTTTCTTTTTTTCGCATTTTGGAAAAGTTACAAATTTTATTCCTTCACTTTTAATTGTTTTTCGACAATAGTTGCAATAACCCATTTTTATCGGCAGGTTAGGGTTAAAAAATTTTACAGCAAAAATTCGTTTGCACCCAACCTTCTCGTTCAACAAGCAGTGAAGCACTCAAAATACTGGACAAGCGAGAGAGCGACTCTGTTAGGAATGGACCACCTGATGTTATTCAATCATGATTCCATCATGGCCTAAACCCAAGGTATACTTATATAGGTAGCCGCACTCGCTCTCTTTTTCGCCTTAAAAAGTGTAGAACAAACAGGCACAAAGCAGAACACAAAAAAACCGTCCGCAGAGATGCGTCGCACACAACGTTATGCTCGAGACTGAAGTATAAGGCGAAAAAAAGAGGGCGACAGGCCGAGTTATGCTACCTAGATAAGTATACCTTGGCCTAAACCAAGGCATACTTAATAAGGTAGTCTCACTCCGCTCTCTCGTTGCTTTACAAAAAAAGAGAGCAAAAGAGAGCGAGAGTGAGAGCGAAAGAGTAATAAATATTTTTTAGGTATACCTTATTAAGTACGCCTTGTTCTGGGGTGCAAAATTTTTCTAGACGCACCAAGTTAAAATTGCTGTTAAACAAAGAAAAATATATTGACCGCTCGTTGGCGGATTTTGAATACAACGTTGCAACCAAGTTCTTTGGCAATTGCAGTCCAAACTTCTCTTTTTTTAATGTTATTTTTAAAGTTTTTTGACTTTTTATCATTAATTAAACTATGATTTTCAACTAAACTTATTAACTACACCATTTCAATATTTGATTTTGTAAACAGTGCTTAACGTTTTGAATCACAGTTTTTGATTAGATGTTTGATTTTCACGTTAGTCAACACTGTTCAACTTATGAAATTAACTAACGAATCTGCAACCTGCAGATTCAAAATTAAGTTACGTAACGTTAAGTTGAGAGTAAACGCTAACATTGAGAACCATAAGGTTGATTGAGTCAGCTGACTCTTAAGTTAAGTTAAGTTAAGTCGACAGTAAACAGCTCTTAAATAGGCCTTAAGCACAAACAAAACAAAGCGAATGCAAAGCAACAGAGACAGCGTTCGTTAATTCACGACCACTTTTCTCTGCCGCAACACCAATACCATCATTTTCGTTTTCAGGCACAACCCTGCAGTGCGAAGAATCGATGAATCAACTGTTCATTCATCGATCCATTTTCACCACCACTGCTTCTCGCCTGGATGACTACGCGTGTAAAATATCGGTGAATTCAACATTGGCATGACTTTGGACGGTATGAATTGCTTCCGCTTTGCATTCCTTTTACCCATTTGCGAATCGTTTCCTTTTACCCATTCACGAATCGATTCTTTTTACCCATTCGCGAATCGATTTTTCTGTAATTCCAAGTAATTGAACTAAAATCAAATTTGTGGTAAATAAAATTTTTTTTTTATCTGTAAAATTTTAAAATTAATTTATTTTTTTTTTTAAATAAATAAATATTGTTAAAGTTTTTTGCTTAAAAGTAGCCTTATTTATTTATTTATTTACTTATTTATTTATTGTCAGCTAAGAGCAGCTGACATTAAAATGAAATCAAAATTAATTTAAATTAAAAAATTAGTTAAAATAATTAAAATAAAAATATAGAAAAATATATAAATCTGAAAATATAATCAAAAGTTAACGTTAAAGCTCTGGGAAATTCAATAAAATTGAGTAGTCCAACATTATGGAGAAAAAAAAAAAACAAAAACCAAACAAACAAAAATTTATTTTTTTTTTTTTTGGTTTTTATAATTAAAAAAAAAGGTTTTTTTTTTTTTTGGATGGGGGGGGGGGGGGAGAGAAGGGAAGAAGAATGTTTTTTTTTTTAAAGAATATAAAAAAGAAATGGTTTATAATTAATAGTTGCTGAAGCAACGATCAAGGCTAAGGGGTAAAAAGTTACGTGAAGATCTAATTGGGA
Organism: Scaptomyza montana; assembly: GCA_018904305.1. Classification (NCBI taxonomy): domain Eukaryota; kingdom Metazoa; phylum Arthropoda; class Insecta; order Diptera; family Drosophilidae; genus Scaptomyza; species Scaptomyza montana. The sequence goes on along the minus strand of JAEIGR010000291.1, from coordinate 14,135 downwards.
CATTAAATTTAATTCGACTCAAAAGAACTGATGAGTCGATTTCACCATTAAGTAGGTTAGTAATAAATAATACTCCATGCATAGTTCTACGGTTTAACAGGGAGGGAAGATTAATCAAAAGGAGTCTACTTGAATACGGGGGTAACTCTACTCCAGGAACCCAGTTAAAACTTCTAAGGGCAAATAGATGGAATTTCTTCTGCACAGATTCAATTCTATCCTGGTGAGTCGAGTATTGTGGGGACCACACACAAGATCCATACTCCAGGATGGGACGTACTAGGGATGTATAAAGCGTTTTAGTGGTGTAGGGATCGTTAAACTCTTTCGACCACCGCTTGATGAAGCCAAAGACATTAATGGCCTTATTAACCATAGACGAATTATGAGAGTCAAACTTTAATATAGGATCAAGAATAATGCCTAAATCTTTAATTTCAAACACGCGGTCAAGTGGTGAAGCATCAAGCAAGTAGTGAGCAGTATGAGGGGTACTTCTACAAAAAGACATGACTTTACATTTTGAACTATTTAAATTTAGTAAGTTAGTACGGCACCAGTCTGACAAAGCACCCAAATCCGACTGTAGTAAATTACACAGGGAAGCGTCATTATAGGTGAAACATAGCTTCACATCATCAGCAAACATATACACAAAAGAGTTAGTAATAACAGCTGGGAGATCGTTAATAAACAAATTAAATAGCAAAGGACCAAGGTGACTACCCTGGGGAACACCAGAGGTAACAAAAATAGGTTTAGATACAGACGATTTAAAAACAACTTTTTGTGTTCGGCCACACAAGTACTCCGAAAGCCACAATACGAGTTTTGATGGAAATCCAATAATATTCAATTTATGAAGACACAGAGAATAGCTAACAGAATCAAATGCCTTACTAAAATCGGTGTAAACAACGTCAGTTTGCATTTTTTCCTGTAACCCTTTGATAACAAGCGAAGTGAATTCAAGAAGGTTAGTGGTAGTAGATCTACGCCTAACAAAACCGTGTTGATAAGGCGATATAATTGAACTACATGTGTGTTGCAGTTGAGAACATATAATTTTTTCAAAGACTTTAGGAATGGCGGACAACTTGGATATGCCTCTATAATTTTTAACGTTAGACTTAGAAGAATTTTTATGGAGTGGAATAATAAAAGATTCCTTCCATATAGCAGGAAACACTGTTGAGTCTACCGACAAGTTAAATAATTTATGTAAGGGTTTACAAAGTGAATCCGCACAGTATCTAAGTATACAACCTGGCACTCCATCAGGACCAGGCAGATAGCCTGGTTTGATAGAGTTAAGGTCACTTAGAAGCGTACACTCAGTTATAACTGGGATATATATGCAATTTGACGATTGAACTTGAAAAGGATAGGAATTACTGCAACTATGTAAATTCGTTGAATATACTGATTGAAAATACTCAGCAAATAGATCGGCTTCTGCCTGATCAGAACTTGCTTTTGTATTATCAAGGTATACTGAGGTAGGCAAGCAAGAAGACTTACGTTTAGAGTTAACAAATTTATAAAACTGTTTAGGGTCACAATAAGATAGGTAGGATAAGGTAGGTATCTTCCGGAAGCACTAGAGGGGGTATTCTACAAGCATTACTGCAATCTGAGTCAGAAACAAATATTAAGTCCAACATTCTACCACTACAGTTAAGCACCCTGTTAACTTGCGATAGGCCTAACTCCAGTAGGCCATCTATAAAATCATCAGAAGTGACTGGTAATACCGCCAAAGATGTGTCATTCACAGACCATACAACATGTGGCAGATTAAAATCACCAACCACTATCAGATTATCCATATCTGTCAAAAATGAATTAATTCAATTTTTTTGAAGCTGCATTGCCCTACGCAGCTGCTTCTCCGCCTGTGTAGCTTGGTCGACTGCCTGGATGGCATCTGAATTATAATATTATTTTTATTAGAAATGGTTTGAATTAATTGTGTATGTATTTGTTAATATAATATTTCTTTTTTTCTTATGTGATTTTAACAAATTAAAATTAGTAAATAATAATATGTAGTAAAATATAATATAACAACAAGTGGAAACGTTGCAGTCGGACGCAACTCATTTCCAGTAATAAAACAGATGGGGATGCCACCAGCTGTCTTCGTTCCAAATTTGGTGACTCTAGCTCAAAGTTTGTAAAAGGTGGGGAAAGAGGGGCTGGGGGCGGTATGGGTGGGTGTGGCATCAAAATTTTTGCTGCAGATCTATGTGGAATTTCAATTGCTATCTTCATACCAAATTTGGTGACTCTAGCTCAAAGTTGTAAAAGGTGGGGAAAGGGGGGCGGAATGGGTGGTCATTGCTCCAAAACATACTCCAACCATACAAGCATTCCCGTTTTTGACGAAGCGTTAGGGTGGATGGGGGCGGCTTTTGTAGTATTGGTGGGCGTGGCATCCAAAGCTTTTTAACAGTTTTTAGGGGGTCATCAACACCTATCTTGGCACCAAATTTGGTGGCTATAGCTCAAAATCTGTGGGAGATATAGGCTTTTCTGATTTCAAAATGCGGGGGGCTGGAGCGGAATGGGTGGTCGTGGCTCCAAAACTTTGATCCAGATTTTTGGGGGTCGTTGCCAGCTATTTTCCTACCAAATTTGGTGGTTCTAGCTCCGCAACTCTGAAAGATACACGCATTCCCGTTTTTGACGAAGCGTTGGGGCTGATGGGGGCCGCAGTAGTGCAGTATTGGTGGGCGTGGTATCGAAAATGTTGATGCAGTTTTTGGGGGGTCATCAACACCTATCTTGGCACCAAATTTGATGGCTATAGCTCAAAATCTGTGGGAGCTATAGTCTTTTTTGACTTTAAAATGCGAAGGAGCTGGGGCGGAATGTGTGGGCGTGGCTCCCAAATTTTTGATGCAGTTTTTTGGGGTTGCTAGTAGCTATCTGCTTACCAAATTTGGTAGTTCTAGCTGTAAGGATGTGCGAAATATGTGGATTTATCGGTTTTGAGTTATCGAATTTATCGATTTGCCAGCCCCCCAGTTATCGTAGAACCCCAATCTTGACACTTTAATTTACCATCCCATAGATAAAGAGAATTGGAAAATTTCAAGTCTCTAGCTTGAAGGGTATGGAAAAAAGTTGCGTTCATAAAGACGGACAGACGGACAAACACCATGCCGGACAATGCACAAAGCCAATATACTTTTTACCTTCGGCACGTCATAAAAGTTTTGTGCAGCTCTCAAAAGTTTTTTTCCGTGGACGCCAACCACGTTGAATTCATGTGACACGGTATTCGACAGAACATATTCGACATTTTTCTCCACACCCGAGCTTAGAAGTACTTTTATTGATGATATCTGTGAATAAAAGATATGTATTTATTATTTCAAAATCATAATTGGAAATAAATTTTACATTGTTTACATACGTAGGAACAGCGGTTGTTGTCATTTATTTTTATATAAATGGACTCCAGTTCCTCGGCACTTTGAATAGGGTACTCCCGTGCCACACTTGTTGACGGTGCTTACCTCTATAAGCATAGCATGTAAAGCAAAACGATGCGCACTAATATTTTGTTTTTCTTTTGTTCTTGCTTGTTTGTTTCTCACATGCTAATTTTTCTGCATTGCCCTTTTTATTATACATACACTAAATACGCGCCTTGCTCTCTCTTTAATAAGGTGACCCAACTCGCTCTCTCACAGCGTCTAAAAGTAAGAGAGTGAGAGATCAATAAGTTTCAAATGTTGTTTGCATTGATATGTACATACGTATGCAAGTATTTTAACAGAAACTAGCCCTAAAAACAAATAAATAAACATTGTAATTAAATATTTATTTTACAACTTATTATGGTTTAAGGCCTGTACGTAGAAGCCCGTACACCTCCCGTACAGTAAAAACTTCATAATAAAAAAATGGTCTCGTACAGCGTCAGTACCGTACAAACATTTTCGGTATGCAGTTCTGTTCGCTACTGGTGGTACGGTAGTGTTGAACAATGAAAATGTTAAAATGTTATGTTAAAATGTTACGAGCAGTAAATAGCTTTCAGCAGCTATTTACGATTGTAAAAAAAGCAACAACATGTCGGGCAAGAGCCGGCTTATACACTTTTCGGATAATATGAACAAGGTTGACCTTATTCAGGTTCCAATAGAGCCATACTTATTGTTTTGGCAGTCAATGCTGCGCAAGAAGTATTGAATAAAAATATTAATTAATTAATAAGATACAATTCAAATAACATATAAACTGGATTATACTGCCACTGATCTATTGCAGGGACTAGATCAGTAAGGTGAATTTGCTTTGAGTCTTGTGAGGTAGGCCCAGCGCAGGCCTCCCCCACAATACATTACATGTAGAATATATACATACCTTTAACATAATAAACTGCATAGCATATTATTGTATTAGATTTAACATTAACATAGAACATAGATATAACATGGTAAAGGGTAAAGGTAAAGAGTAAGCTAAGTATAAGAGCGACCAAACCAGCGTAAGAAGAGCGAAGGTCGGGCGCGCGTTCGCGACCCACGATCAAGGTGTCGCGATTCACAAGGAATAGCGCGCTCAGGCCGAGTGCGAGACCGGCGAGCAGTCGGTGGTTTGGATTAAAGGCGTGAGGCTGTGTCCCACGGAAGGGAGTCGAGAAAACGTAGAAAGTAGCAAAACGCGGCAGACGGCCGGCGAGATTAGACATTTGGAAAAGTTAATCAGTGTGGATGAACTCCCACTGGAAAACGGAGAACAATTGTGTGTATGTAGATATAAGGCAGGATAGAGAGTTTAAGTGAATCTTTGTGAAATAAAGCAGCATAACCTTAAAACACGTGTGTCTTAGTTCTGACCTGAGAGGCATTAAATATATACGAATACGAGCATACACGCATACGTATATGTACACGCGGTCGGCACGTTACTAGGTGCGTCTCGAATTGTGTGGTTAGAATCTGAGTGAGCAGCGGCACGCGTACTGTGGCTCGTCCCGTACGCTTCCCAAATCATTCAGTCGGTTCGGTTACGGAGCTTTGGCATCCGCGCGATCTCGACTTGCGAGGGAACATAACCTGTGCTATCGGTGGTACTCGTACTGTGGCTTGTCCCGTACGCCTCCCTGATCGCCAGCCGTCGCGAAATCTTAACCCCGGGGTAAAGGCGGACTAGCTTGCCTCCAACTCGCGAGTACGTTTCGGCAAATTTAAATATTTCTTGTAACGTGGAACCTTGGCCGGACTGAGTTTCATACCCCGGCCAAAATCACTACTTTACAGTTTTTTGAGTGGTTTCAGTTATGTTTAGCATAATCTTTGGTAATCTCAGCTCTGCCCAACAAATATGGGTTCACTAAAATGCAACCGCCAGCAGCAGAGCGTTAGCTGTACGTAAACACAAAAGTAGCGCTCGTTGGTCGTGAATCATTATTTAGAAATCAAGTGTACAAAACACAGTTGAATTTCCGATTTATTTACAAAAACAATTAGCCTACCGCCACAATATGTGAATTTTTCAACACTTGTCGTTACAATCGTAAAACTCATGTGTACGGTACGGGAGCTGTACGGGGCTCATGCGTACAGGCCTTATAACTACAAAAACTACTACTACTCTGATGAAATACCCAAAAAGCATACCCATACTCTCTCACACACGCATTTAACACCATGGTACAAAACTACACACACCAAATGCTCTCCGACATACACATATACGGTCGTTACACACAGTAGTTTGAGATGTCGTATTATTGATTTCTTTATTATTTTTTGTTGGTTTCTTTTTATAAGTTGCTGTGTATGGATGATCTCGGTGCCTTAACAGAGTTTGATGTACACATGTACGGTCGCTTGCGTGGCAATTAGAATTTGATTTTAATTGTTTTGCTTATTTTATTTGCACATTTTTGTGTGCGGATATGTATGCACATTTTTGTAGTCACCCCCTTTTGTGAACTGTTGGTTGCGTTGCTTGTTGTGCCTTCCCTTTTGAACTCCCATTTGCACTTGCACGTCGTTATGTTTTATTTCTTTTGTTTTATTTTGTTTTGTAGTTGTTTTCTCTTTTAAGTTATTGAAAGTATCGATTTAACATTCAATGCAACAATGTACTATGTAATGTATTAACAGTCTCTGTTATGAGTATGTACGCACTGTTATGCTAACATTAGTAAAGTTAGTCGTGAATAAACTTTGGTCGCATACAGAACGTCTGATTGACTATTTTATTAGCGCATTTCTACATGAGGCATTCCCTGTCGCTGGAAATCTTTCCAACAGGTTATGGGCCCAGAGCGTAGCTTCGTGTAGTGGAAAAATTAATGACTCGGTTATATTCCGTTGTTACGAACTCGGAAAGGTCGCACAAATAGAAAAATGAGTGCATTGTACCAAATTGAGAAGCTGGAGGAACATAACTATGATTCCTGGAGCGTTCAGATGAGGAGCGTGTTGGTACATGCGGATCTATGGGAAGTTGCGTCGGGGGAACTACCGCAGCCGGCGGCCGGCGAAGATGTTACCTGGAAAGCGCTGGATCGTAAGGCATTGGCAACGATCACGCTAAGTGTAAAAACATCACAGTTGGGGTACATAAAGAATTGCAGAGTGTCAAAAGAGGCATGGGTGAAATTGCGCGAAATTCATCAGCCGAGCGGGCCAGTACGTAAAGTCTCGCTATACAAAAAGTTGCTCAACTTACGCATGGCGGAGGAGCAAGGCATGGCTGCATATATAAATAGCTTTAGTGAAATTGTGGAACAGTTGGCTGCAATTGGAATCACTATTGTGGAGGAGCTCAAAGTAATTATCTTACTTTCCAGTCTTCCAGCTGACTATGAAAATTTCGTTGTCGCCATTGAGACGCGCGACAGCTTGCCAGCGTACGAAATTCTTTGCATAAAGCTGAAAGAGGAAGGAGAGAGAAGAGAGAATGTACAAAGGGAAAGTACAGTTGAGCAGGCCTTTACAGTAAGGCAACGGCAGAAGAGCCATAGAAAGGCAACCACAAAAAGCAACGTGACAAAAGTTGTCTGCTACAAATGTGGTGAAGCCGGGCACATTCGAGCAAATTGTCGCGTTGAAATGTGTAAAGACGCAGTAAAGAGCGCGCAGCAGAATCGCAGTTTACTAAACGCATTGGATGCAAGTAGTTTTGGGCGATCAAGCTGGATTTTGGACAGCGGTGCAACAAGTCATATGTGTTGCGATAAACAAATGTTTTCAACAATAAAGCCACACAATGAGATGATCGGTTTAGCGGATGCGGGCTTTTTGAGAGCAGCAGGCATAGGCGCAGTGCAGTTGAAAACGGATTCGTATTCGCTGGTTCTGGACAATGTATTGTATGTTCCAGAGATGAAGGGCAATTTTATGTCCGTGAGTCAAGCCGTAGCAAACAAGTGCGTGGTACATTTTGGCGATAAGAGTGCCAAAATTATGCAAAGTGGCAAATGTATACTGGAAGTCAAGCGAGTTGGCAGTTTGTATGCATTAAAGATTCAGAATAACAGATGTTATGCTGCTGTTAAAGCTGATGGCGCACTTTGGCATAGCAGATTTGGACATCTGAATTACGCAAGTTTGAAGGAAATGGCAAGCAAAGGATTAGTTAGAGGGATGGAAAATGTTGACGAGCTGCAAAAGGTATCATGCAAGACGTGCATGGTGAGCAAGGTGCACGTACAACCTTTTCCAAGCTCTACAGAGAGCCGTGCTCAGGAGCTGCTAGAACTGGTGCACACTGATGTGTGCGGTCCTTTCGAAACAAAATCGCTTGCGGGCTCGAGATATTTTGTCACATTTATTGACGACAAGTCAAGGAGAATTTTTGTTTATTTCCTGAAAGGAAAAGACGAGGTCTTCAATAAATTCGTGGAGTACAAAACTCTCGTGGAGCGGCAGACTGGAAAAAAGATAAAGTGTCTTCGCAGTGACAACGGTCGCGAATATGTAAACAAGACGTTTGATGGTTTTATGAAAACCAATGGAATCGCACGACAGTTGACGATGACTTACACCCCACAACAAAATGGTGTAGCGGAACGAGCTAACCGTACGTTGGTGGAGATGGCAAGATGTTTGTTGGCGCAGTCAGGATTAGGCCAGCCAATGTGGGCAGAAGCAGTGAACACGGCGGTGTACTTGCGGAATCGTGCTCATACTCGGGCGCTGATGAAGATGACTCCTATGGAAGCGTGGACTGGTAAGAAGCCATCGATAAGTCATTTAAGAATTTTTGGTTCAGTTGCAGTGGCACTGGACAAGGGACAACGCAAGGGCAAGTTCCTACCCAAGGGTAAAGAATACCGTATGATTGGATACTCGGTGCATGCTAAAGGCTATCGACTCTTCGATGCTGTATCCAAGACGGTGGTTGAAAGGCGAGATGTACTTTTCGATGAGCTTAGCTGCTTGGAGCAGGCTAATTTTGATGCGGTACAAATTGATTTATCAACTGTTGGGCATCAGGAGGAGAATGCTCATAGTGACGAAAAGAGCGATAACAATGAAGATATCACATCTCAGGCAGATGCTCAAAGTGACGAAAAGAGCGATGACGATGAAGACATAACATCTCAGGCAGATGCTTCTGACAAGAGTAGCGGTAACGAGTTTGCTAGCGCGGAAGAAGGCGAAACACTTGATTTGGAGCAAGAAATTCGCATTGGGCCTGGCAGACCAAAATTGCTTAAAACGGGCAGACCAGGTCGCCCAAGGAAGCAATATAACGTTCTCAGCGCAATGGTTACAAGTGATGTACCCATTCCAGTATTCTATGAGGAGGCAATGCGCGGATCGTATGCTTCGCATTGGCGCGAAGCGATGCAAAAGGAGTACGAGGCTTTGATTACAAATCAAACCTGGCAGTTGGTGGATTTACCAAGGAATCAACGGGCAATTGGCTGCAAGTGGGTTTACAACTTGAAGCGGGATGCGAGTGGCCAAATACAGCGTTTTAAGGCGCGGTTGGTGGCGAAAGGATGTTCGCAGCAGTATGGAGTTAACTACAGCGAAACTTTTTCACCGGTATGCAGACTCGAGAGCCTGCGGTTTATTTTGGCACTGGCGGCAGAATTGCAGTTGTATTTACATCAAATGGATGTATGTACAGCATATCTAAACAGTGATTTGGCGGACACTGTTTACATGAAACAACCACAGGGGTATGCAGATGAGCAGCAACCGGACAAGGTATTGCTCTTAAAGAAGGCAATATATGGATTGAAGCAATCTGGAAGGGAGTGGAACTCCAAGCTTGACGGCGTGTTGCGTGAGATCGGTTTTGTGGCATGTGCTAATGAGCCATGCTTGTACAGGCGACAAGAAGGTAATCTTGCATTAATTCTTGTGTACGTTGATGATCTCATTATAGCTTGTCAAGACAAATTGGATTTGATCAGCATTAAGGCTGACATATCAAGGTCGTTTGAATGCGTTGACAAAGGGCCACTGGAGCTGTTTCTTGGCATGGAGATTCAACGTAAAGGCGAAACGGGTCAAATCACCTTGGGTCATACGCAATATATCAAGGAGCTATTGCGAAGGTACGGCATGGAAAATTGCAGACCAGTAGCTACGCCGTTAGAAGCTGGGTACCAAGTGGCTTGTAATGACAGCCAATGCGAGAAGGTAGATGCGACAGCGTACCAGACACAAGTCGGAGAGCTAATGTGGTTGGCTCTGACAACGAGGCCGGATATTTTGCACTCGGTTGCAAAATTGGCACAGCGGAACATGGAGCCTCATCGGGAGCATCTGGCAGGCGTGAAGCATGTCCTGCGATATTTAAGCTGTACAGCGGAGCTGAAGCTACACTATGAAAAGTGCGGAAAGCCTTTTGAGGGCTATGTAGATGCAGATTGGGCTGGTGATCATGTTGATCGCAAATCGTACACTGGCTATGTATATTTTCTCGCTGGTGGTCCGATATCTTGGAAATCTGAAAAACAACGCAGCGTGGCACTCAGCAGCACGGAGGCTGAGTATATGGCATTGTCGACGGCATGCAAGGAGGCCATCGTAATGCGCAGACTAATCATCGAGATTGGCTGCGGCACTGGGGACACCCCGACCGTGTTATATGGAGATAACCTGAGTGCGCAGCAACTGGCTAAAAATCCTGTGCATCATGCAAGGACCAAGCATATTGATATACGATATCATTTTGTACGCCAGATTGTGACAGAGGGTCAAGTCGTTTTGAAATATGTTTCTACAAACGGAATGATAGCGGACGTGCTTACTAAGAATTTGGCAAAGAAGAAACATACGGAATTTATGAACATGTTAAATTTGTTTTAACTTTGTAAACATGTTTGCATTGAGGAAGGGTATTGAAAGTATCGATTTAACATTCAATGCAACAATGTACTATGTAATGTATTAACAGTCTCTGTTATGAGTATGTACGCACTGTTATGCTAACATTAGTAAAGTTAGTCGTGAATAAACTTTGGTCGCATACAGAACGTCTGATTGACTATTTTATTAGCGCATTTCTACATGAGGCATTCCCTGTCGCTGGAAATCTTTCCAACATAAGTATTGTTATTATTTTATTATTCATTACTCAAATTTTGACTACCACCGTTGTCACCTGTTTTTTCACCCTAAAAGGAAGTTAGAACGATAAGCGTAGTGGGCATGGTTAATCCCTTGTTCGTAGTCCGGCTGCGCCAGTTACGGTCTTGTGTCCGAGGGAGCAGAGGAGGCCTCCTGCCTGACACTGCTTAGGTGGTTTATATAAAATCACATGTATAAATACATGTGCAGGAGACATATACATATGCGAGTATGACTTTAGAACATGCTGGAAGGCAGCTTGCAAAATAAATCGAATGTATTGCTTGGAGTACAAAATAAGGCTGAATATTTATTACAATAAAGTATGTGTATGTATAAGTGTACGAGAATGTGTGTGATCGTCAGAGTTCTTGCATGTTGGCGATTTTGTTGTTGTCCATCAGCGCTAGGCTTGCAGTTGCCAAGTCTGCGTTGTTTTTCTGTGTCCGCGTTTTATGCTGGTGGTACGTTCATGCCGGGGAGATGGGGCATGTTAACTCGCGCGCTCTGCAAGTCAAACAAAGAGCGTAGTATCGCTACCTTCTTCGCACGCACTGAATCAAAGCAAAACATATCTAAGAGGCTGCAGTTAAGTGAATTGCATAGCCTAAACCATGATGGAATAACATAAGGTGGTCCATTCCGCTAACTACAGTCCGCTATGTTGTGGTAGCGACACGTGCGAGTGAGAAAGACATAGCACTTTTAGTGTAAATGAAACGCTGTTGATTAACCCTAAGTAGCCCCTCTTGATCAAACAAACAAAACTTACTATTTTAGATTTATATTTATATTTATTATATTAGATTTTGCTATTAAACGTTGCTTTTGCGCTTGAACAGCTAATTATACTCGATACCGAAGGTACTAACTTTCGTTGGTGACGGTCGTGTTTTTGCGTGCTCCCAGTAAATTATCTGTTTTCTTGTGATTGTGAACGGTGTTCTCATTGGTAACATTTGTAAACATTTAGTAAAGTGATCGCAAGTGTACTTTGTATGTATGTACGTGTATAGCTAAAAAATTGGCGGCTTAATATTTGATTTTAATTTGTAGTCGAACAGCCGCTGCATTGCTTAAAATTACAGACAACAAACTTACATCCATACATACTTATATTTCCTTTTGTATATTCTGTAATTTCGTCTGCTAACGCCAAGCACTTTGTCTATTTTCTTGCTCTCGCTCTCCAACGTCAGTCCTCCCCGCTCTCGTCCGCTCTTATCAGTCGTTCTTGCAGTTATAACTGCTTACGCGCTCACGCACTCTCGCCTAAGCGCTCTTTTGATCTTTACCGTTTTATCGTGCTCTTTGCATTGATACGTTTTAACTTATACATACCTGCACCCTACCTTTTTTCGTTAAAGCATATTACTTGCATGATGCTTGTCTGTTGCAGTGAAAATTGCAAATTGGTTGGTTCAACCAACCAAGATTTTATTTTGTGTGGTCTATGTGACAACATCATCCACATGAAATGTGTTGGCTTTACAGCCAAAACCAGGGAATGTCTGCTTGCTGACACAGGCCTTAAATGGTATTGTGGGTCTTGCAAAGAGGCGGTGAAAGAGTCTACGCAATTTATGAGGCAGACTCACAGAGAGCTTTAAAATGTGGCTGGTGTAAAAATTTTAGGTCAAATGCTACACACAAAATAAAAACGAAAACACATTATACTTTCAAAAACGCATGCAAGTGTGTGCGCACTTTAACATAAATGCTGCAACAGCTAGCAGTAGTTTTGTGCTACATTTAATTACAGTCGCCATGGAAAGCAGGAGTTTGTGGTGGAGGTGATGGAGGTGGTGGTTAGGGTGGCACACGAAAAACTTTTCATTCGGCCTCGGCCTCCATTGCCAGTTGCAAGTTGTAAGTTGCTGTGTCAGCTAAAATCCGTGCAGGCATTTCATTAACATACAACACAACTTCAGCACAACAATAGCGAAGACAAATACGCACACAAGCACACTCGAAAACACACATCTACAGCAGAGAAATTCATTTTTTGCCTTTGCCAGCTTGTCGCCAAACATTTTGCGATCTAGGCAACAGCAGCAGTGAGGCATCTGGGCAAGCACTTCAGCCGTAAGCTAAAAGTTGCCCGAAACACATATGCACAAATATAATACATTCAAACACATACACACACACTTAAGCCCATTCTCTGCACACAAACACACACGCACACACGTACTTACGACCTCAATTTGCAGCCATAAACATTTGTGCGCAGAGAATGGAAAAACTCAAAAAATAACCCGAAAATCGGTTTGCGTTGTGCGGCGCAATGACCAAATTTATTCAAAATAAAAATATAGTATATCTATATAAAAACGTATACAATTAAATTAACACTAAAAATAAATATAAGGCAGCTAGACTAAATAAAATGTTCTAAAGCCTTGAAAATAAATTCTTTTTCTTTCCTAATTGGTCAACAATGCGGTTTGCTATTTTATTTTTATATTTTTTGCGAAAAATATGTGATGAAAGCCAACATACTTTAAATTTGTTTTGTGTCTGACTGAGAGAGTCGAGTGGAAGCGAAACTGAAGTAAAAAATAAATAAAATAAATATGTGACAAAATTATAAACAATAGAAATAACAGCAGACAGCTCTGTTCTTTGGACGGAGATATGTCGTTGGCGATATGACGCTATGCCATAAAACTTGAACATAAAATCTTGACTAGAAAATCTTTCTAACTTTAAATGCAGTAGAAGTCAAACCCATGACTTTGAAGGTATTGCTTTTGGAGGTGGGTCAGTTTTTGCCGAAGTTATGGAATTTTTTTTTTGGCCACTGCCCAAGTCGGTTTTGGGATTAAAAACTTTAACATAAATCTGACCAAAAATTTAAATTTTAATTTAAATGTAGTTATTTAAAATACAGTTTTATTCTAAAGGCCAAACCAGCGGCTTTTTAAGACATTGCTTTTTGAAAATCGGGTCAGTTTCTGCCGAAGTTTTATGGAAGTCGAAAGATTTTACCAATGCCAAGTCGATTTTTGGCGCAAAACTTTAACATTGAAATCTGACCGAAAATCTAAATTTTATTAAATGCAGTTATTTAAATGCAGTTTTATTCATGGAGGTCAAACCATAACTTTCAAGACATTTGCTTTTGAAAATCGGGTCAGTTTTGCCGAAGTTATGGAAGTCGAAAGATTTTAACAATGCCCAAGTCGATATTTCGGCATACAACTTTAACATGAAATCTGACCAAAAATCGAATTTGATAAACATGTAGTTTTTTTGAAATGCAGTTTTATTCTAGAAGTCAAACCATGACTTTTAAGACATTGCTTTGAAAATCCCGGTTCAGTTTTTGCCGAAGCTTTGAAGTCGAAAGATTTTACCAATGCCCAAGTCAGTTTTTGGCATAAAACTTTAACATGAAATCTGACCAAAATTAAATTTAATTTAAATGTAGTTATTTAAATGCAGTTTTTATTCTAGAGGGTCCAAACCATGACTTTGCAAGACATTGCTTTTGAAAATCAGATTCAGTTTGACGAAGCTATGGAAGTCGAAGATTTTACCAATGCCCAAGTCGATTTTTTGGCATAAAAC
>JAEIGR010000055.1:600000-1027450 GCA_018904305.1 Scaptomyza montana | reverse complement strand
AAAAAAACAGAGGTTAGAAAAGGATGGCGCTAAGCATTCATCTTAAGGATGAAGGGGGCACAACAATTAACATTCCCATCTGCGTTTCATAGACGCTCATGTATAAAATAGTATAAGGGGCGTGGCTAATTAAATTAGTACAAGAAGGATCACTTTCCCCTCTATCATTTTCTCCTTCTAACACCTTCTCTCTCCAACACTTTCTCCCTCTATCACTTTCTCCCTCTAACACCTTCTCCCTCTAACACTCCCCCTCTTTCACCTTCTCCCTCTATCACTTTCTCCCTCTAACTCTTTATAATCTTAATCTACAAGAATCAATACTCTTGTTTAAAAACAATGTGTTGATCTTGCTGCTGCTGCTGCTGCTGCTGCGACAGAAAATTCCCATCCTTGCACACATAACCCCCCACGAACGTTGTTGTTGATGATGTTGACAATAACAATGCACGTGTGCAGAGCAACGTATTTAAAACTGAAGCACTCTTGACTCTAGCACTTAATGGTTAAATAGCTAAAACTGATCCTGTCATTATCACAACCATAAAGATCAATGTTTATGGCTTGCTTGTCAAACAGGAGCACACTTGACTCTAATACAAATTGGTTACATAGCCAAAACTGATAGTGTGAACACTGATTTTCACAACTTGACACCCGATCCCTTGTGGCTTGGTTGCACGTGTTCAAGGCAACGCACTTAAAACAGGAGCACACTTGACACCAGATCCAATGATCACTGATTCTCAAGGATGCTGTTGTTGATGTTGCTCTTGACAATAACAATGCATGTCGTGGCTTGCTTGCAGGGGGTAAAAGACAACGCACGTGCAAACAGATGTACACTTGACACCAGATTCTATGATCACTGATTCTCGCAACCATAACAATGCGGCCTAGGAATGTCATGCCTTTGTCCTTAATACCTAGTCTAATTAAAACGGGCACGATCATGTTAAAAAAAGGGTCATAAATTATAGTATTGGGGGGTAATAAAAGTGTAAAAAAAAGGGTCATAAAATTTGATGGGGTCATAAATTATGATTGGGGGGTAATTAAAGTGACAGCTACTTCCTGGGGTAGAACCGCCAGTTCCCTACTACTAGTGTGTCCCGGTGTTCCGCTTATAAACGCTCTAGCTGGTGCATCGCAAACAATGCCACTAAGCCCTACACCTATTCTCCTCCCGTTTAGATCCAATCCACTTTCTGTAAGTTTGCACAACTCATTACAAAATTTTTCTAGATATTAATCACTATTCTCAGGTTTGGTATTACCTAAAAAGACCCCGGCCGGAAAAATTGGCGTATTCCTAATATTATTTACTCTCACTAAAATGGGAAAAAGCTGTGCTCTTGAACTTTTAAACAGAGGCAGTCCGTCGCTTGGCAGCTGCACTGCCCCCGATAGTTTAATTAACTGTTTTTTTAACCCTACATTCAAGTAGTTACCACCGCACATACTTTCAATATAGGGTTTTTTTTAAGATGAAAATTTATTAAAATTTTTCACACATAAACCTTCACTTTGTAGAACTTTAATAAGGGCAATAACTGCCTTCCATCTTAGTTTAAATTCAAGAAACCAAAACTTTAACTTTTCATTTAAAGATAATGGTGTTTCTTTCTATGAATATTCTTATTTTCACAAATTTCGCTATACATATTTTCTTTTTACACTGCACACTTCTGTTTCACTTGCCACTGCTTCTTCTAAAATGTTCTCCCTCTCTTTTTTTTACCAAACGCCTCATATGCCTTTTGCTGATCATGTTTTTTTATGTATGTATATGTTTGTGGTGGAGGATCGAAAAGATGGATAAGGCTGTAGCTTCGTAGTTTTTGGTGGTTTTTATTGTATATATATATTTCTGAAATGTTAGCCGTTGCACTTCGTGTGCGTAGTAATGTTAATCCAATACTGATCTGGCTGCAACTTGGACTTACACTGTAGGCGTTTATGTTACTTAAAATTAACATGAGAGAGTGTGGAGACGCGTACAGTTAGAATTTAACATGATTGGAATTGAAACCAAGATTCATGGTTCTGAGCTAGTTACATATTTTTACTGCTCTGGAATGTGAATTCTGCCATAAACATCCTCCCCCCCTTGCAGTATTGCAAAAGGAATTATTGGCCGCAAGTCCCGGACAGAATCCAGCCAAATACGGAATGCTGGGCCATCGGATAGTTATTGGTGCTCGGGAAGACGCCATTGAGAATGATGTGAGGATACACATCCGCCCCGAGTGTCACGCACACCGTAAAGGAGTGAAACCAGCGTTCGTCGGCCAGAACAATGCTCTTAAAATGCTCAGCATCAGCGATGATAGGCCTGATTGGCGTACGAATGCCAAAATCATGATCCATATGGAAAATGACTTCACGGCGGAAATCGGTCATCCTTGATCGCAGGAGAGCCGTGCAGACACCTTCCGCACCAACACGAGTGACGGATAGCCCAAGAGCCGTTGCCAGAGATGTGTTGATACGGCTGGTGGAGCTGCACGGGTTGATCATCACCCGGACATCGAAAATCTTCAGCCCAGTGTCAAGCTTGACAACGGCTGTTGGAAGGACGCTCACAGCATTGTGCTGCAGTATGGAAGTCAGCGATGTTTGGATGGGCCTAGGAAGTGCTGGCGACGGTTGGCGACGAGGGTTTGGAGACCGCTTAGGGGGGGGTCTAGTGGCCCGGGGCGAAGCTGATCGCTCACGCCTTGTGGATGGCCGACTGTTTCTGCGGGCCTCGTGGATGTGCAACAGGGTGTGGTGGTCCTTATGACAGACCTTGCACGTGCCGGCGCTGCGGCAGGATTGCCCGGAGTGCTGGTGGGCCAAGCAATTTGGGCAGTAATTGTTAATAAGTACTGCCCGGAGGCGTTTTTCATCCGTGAGTCGCAAGAACCTTTGGCACTTCCTCAGTGGATGCACTCCTCTGCACATCCTACACCGGAAGGTGTTGGTATTGATGGGATGGTCGTGGTACGTGGCCTTGTGCGACGGCATCTTGTAAAACTTCTGGAAATAAAAGGAAGGATATAAGTATTTGTCGTCTGATCGTTCTGAGTTGACAGATAACACGGAGGCACAGGACGATTGAACAAACGGAGCGGAGCTTTGAGATAGGACATCCCTCTTTATGTAGGATTGTGACGTCTGTAGCAACGCTGGCTCTGATACTTTAGGGAAAAATGCCGATTTTGACCTTGACGGACAAAAAAACGCTTCTTGCCTTGACCCAGATGATAAGCTTGTCGCTGCTGTCGAAGCTGGTGGTGCGGCGTACATGGGAACTTCTTGATTTATTTCTGATTTAGACTCCGTTCCTGTAGTCAGTTGTGGAGTGAAAAGCATAGAATAGAGGGGCTGTGAGGAGCCGAATAAGGAATATTCCTGAATAGCCACTGATGAGGCTGTAGTAGTTGGCTCAACATATAGGGGGAATTCCTGCGTTGGAGCTTGATAGACGCTTAGTTTTTGGGTCTGCGGCACTGGAACATCCTCCACCTCCCAAAATTTGGAAATGCGATGGTCTAGCTGCATCCCGTCGCTGGTCGAAATTCTTGCGGAGAACGATGAAATTGACTGCGGCACAATCTTTGAAAGCGGACCGGTGAGAATCCATCCAAAAATGGTTTCTTGCCCAAGGAGCGAGCCGCAAAGGTTTGGAAGAGAGCCGCTTAAAATGACAGACGGAAGGATATCCGCGCCGATAAGAACATCAATCGGCGAACTCTGATGGAAAGTCGGATCGGCCAGCTCAATGGCTGGGAGGCTCCTCAGGGAACTTTTAGGAACCGATATGGCGGGCAAGTTGCCGGCCAACTGAGGAAGAACGAACGCCGAAGCTTCTATATGAAGTCTTGGTTTTGTAGGAGAGCCTATAGTTAAATGGCATAACTTTTGCGCTTGGGCTGCAACTGTCTGATTTAGCCCAGAAACTTGAGCTTGCACGGATTCGAATGGCAGCTTAATCTGTCGGAATAATCGCTCAGAGATAAACGTAGCCTCTGAGCCTGAATCGATTAGAGCTCGAGCGGTATACGTAGCTCCCCGATGGCATACGTTAATGACCGCCGTGCCGAGTAGGACACTCTGTTCGTTGGCAGCAAAATACGTTTGGACATTTGCTGCTGGTTGTAGGGTAGTGGACTGTATATTATTGGAATGAAGGGTAGCGGACTGTATGTTGGAATTGGAATTTGCATTGGAATCTGTATTGGAATTGACCGGACCACTGTCGCTTCGATGTAGTAAAGTGTTGTGCCGCCCTTTGCATGTAACACAATTGTGCGCACTCGTACACTCTCGTAACTGGTGCCCTCTTGCGAAACAATTCAAGCAGAGTTTTTTTTGCTTGATGTAAGATGCCCGCTCATTAACGGGCATCTGTAGAAAACGAGGGCACAGACGGACAGGGTGGTTCTCTTTGGAGCATAAGTCGCAAGTCTTACTTTTCGGAATATTATGCGCTTCGAAAGAATTTACCCTCTTAGGGGCTTGGTTGTTCCGAGAAATAGAAGCGGATGAGGTAAGTGGATTGTAAGCGGGTTTCACATCATCAATCGCTTCAAGCGTTCGGTAGCGTTCATTAAGGAACGCACTCAAATCTTGCCAAGCTGGAATTTCGCATTTTTTGGATATTGATTGTTCCCATAGGGAAAGCGTGAGTCTGGGTAGCTTTGACGAGCATAGAAAAACTAGAATGCAATCTGCGAATGGGGAGGAAGTGGAAATTCCCGAATGCTCTAGAGCGGTCAAACATCGTTGGATGGTGCTCTGAAGGTTTTTAACGGAATCACCTGATTCGCTTGTAACCGTGGATAGGTTAAAAAGAATCTTAAGCTGACTGGTTACCAGCAGCCTCTTATTCTCAAAACGCTCACAGAGTGCTGCCCAAGCAGACGCAAAACCCTTATTCGTGAGTGAAAACTTCGCGATGATTTCATTGGCTTCACCAGCAGTCTTTGAATTTAAATGGAACAATTTTTCAACCGGAGTCAACCTAGGATTGTTGACATATATTGCAGTAAAAAGGTCCCGGAACGTGGGCCAACGCAGATAGTCTCCATGGAACACCTCTGTGTCACACGGAGGGAGGCGACAGCCCCCGGAGAAGGGCAGAGGAGTGGGTATTTCAACCCTTTCAGATGCGGACACACTCTTTATCGCCCCCTTCAGGCGTGAAAGACACCTTTCATAAACGGAGTAGCAGTGCTCATATTTCGCCTCCATTGCAGCAATATCATCACTCTTTTCTTCTTGTGTGAGTGCCTTGGAACAGATTTCATACTCAGTCTCAATCTTATCCCAAAAGACTTGTAAGCGATCACGGCGAATTTCGAAGGTAAAAATATTATCTTCGTCGGATGCGGGAGCATTGACACGGGACTCAAACTGGATCAGTTTGTCCGTAACGGAAATAAACTTCACCAAGGACATCGTTGAATTTTTCTTGGTAGATCTGGTTTTTACCGGACTACGATTCGGAAATTGTGACTTTGAATTTTTCTTCGGACTACGATCCGGAAACTTCGACTTTGACTCTTTATTCGGAAGTGCGCTGGGAAATCGCTTATCCCAGAATTTGTTTCCTTGCTTGTCACCTGTTCCAACTCATAAAAAATAATTAATTATTTTTTGTTGAGGACAGATAATGCCGATAGGGCCAGGTCAAGGAGAGAAAAAACAGCTGGGATTTGTGGGAATATTTATTGTAGTCAGGATTGACCACAATACTATCGAAAAATATTTGTAAAAGAATATTTACAAATATAGCCCCGCTAGATGGACTTACGAATAACTTGTAAAAGAATATTTATAAATTATTCGGATATTCCACTCACTTGGAATGAAATGGAATCGGCTCAGAGAATATTAAATTGTGACAGAATATTTACAATTTTACCCGATAACAGACCTAAAATAATTTATAAAAGAATATATATAAATTATTCTGGAATATTCCACTCGGAACGAAATGGAACACGGAACAAAGAAATGAAAAATTGTAAAAGAATATTTACAATTTCCCCCGTTAACGGAACTAAAAATACTTTATAAAAGAATATTTATAAATTATTTGGAATCTGCCACCCGGAACGAAATGGAAACGGAACAGAGAAAAAATTAAAATTATAAAAGATTATTTACAATTTCCCCCGTTAACGGAACTAAAATAATTTATAAAAGAATATTTATAAATTATTTTGGAATATTCCACCCGGAACGGAATGGAAACGTTACAGCGAACGGAAAAAACGGAACGGAAAATGAGAAATTAATTATAGATTATAATTAATACTTTTAAATAGATTTAAGTGTCGGACTGTTGACGATCACGATATATCGCATTACACTTTAGCGCTTCAAGCGCTTCTATGGCAATGAAATCGTTGTTACCTTTACCAGTTCACCAGAGCGGAACTAGCAAAGTTTACATATGCATGTATTTGTTGACATTGAGCTGTTGTAGTTTATGGCCGGCAAAAATAAAGTTTTTATTAAATTTCAATCTCTGTGTGTGCTCGGCCAGTGTCTTGTTTTATGTCTTTTTAGTAAATGTAATAATTAATGCAGTGCGTGTGTAATTTATTTATATTGTGTTAAAGTATCGGCCGCCTCAATGGAATGAATATATTCTTTATTAATCTCTTTGTGTTGTGGCGGCCAGAAATTTATTTGGTTATATTTTTGTCGTTGTTGTTTATGTGCGTTGGTTTGGAACTCAATTTTTAGTGGACAAAGGATATATTTAACCAGTAGTAGCTGCAGTTGGATATTGTGTTGTTAAATATTCTCTGGCCGACAGCTGTTTGTGTATATGTAGATATGTATGTATGTCGTAACTTGCTTGCAGGTTTTCGGCAGCTGTTTGTGTATATGTTAGTGTTATATATGTGCAAATGTGTATGTGTAGATTAAATGTGGATAAATAATTTGTATAACTGGTGCAATTATTGCTGGATTTTATATATATAATGTAAGCAAGTATGATCTGGAGTGTATGTGCAGAGTGGTGGACGTGTACGTATGTATGTATGTATGTCGTAGCTTGTGTAAATTAAACGTGGATAAGTTTGTATGCACGTATGTTGTAATTTATTTTATGCAATGGTATTCTTGCAGAATTATGCGAATAATATTTTAGCGCCAAATATTATTCAGCCGTGGTAGAATGTCTGTATGTATGTACATACATACATAGGTGCTGCAATGCAAAGCGGAACACTGGAATTGGATCGTGTATGTACGAACATAGGTTGATAAATTTATTTTATTTATTTAATTTTCAACAGATGTTTTTATGTAGGATTTTATTGTGCGGACTTGGACATTTACCAATTTTGGACAAATTGGTATGAACATATATATATATATATATGTATGGGAATAGGTTCCACAATATGGCGGACTATGGATGCCGGTATGTAGAAATTTTCACTTGCACAATTTGAAGAAATAGAAAAATGCATTACTTATCTTTTCATTCCAATGAACGTGCTGGGGCGAGTGGAAGGATATCCGGCTCGAAGGACCAATGTTTGTGGTGGAGGATCGAAAAGATGGATAAGGCTGTAGCTTCGTAGTTTTTGGTGGTTTTTATTGTATATATATATTTCTGAAATGTTAGCCGTTGCACTTCGTGTGCGTAGTAATGTTAATCCAATACTGATCTGGCTGTAACTTGGACTTACACTGTAGGCGTTTATGTTACTTAACATTAACATGAGAGAGTGTGGAGACGCGTACAGTTAGAATTTAACATGATTGGAACTGAAACCAAGATTCATGGTTCTGAGCTAGTTACATATTTTTACTGCTCTGGAATGTGAATTCTGCCATAAACAGTATATATATATGGCAAAAAGTTAGGTAAATAATAAAAATAGGTACTTCTCGTTTTTTTTTTTTTTTTTTGAATATATTTATTTTTATGTATTAATGTGGTTCCTTTTTGTTGCTCACTCCTTTGTTGTTGTAAAACTTTTTATGTGTTTATTTAAAATCTTCTTGTTGGTTTGTTTGTAGAACTCTTGTATTTTTATACACTTGTTTATAATTGTATTTATATTTATTTGTTTAGATTTAATTGTTAGATTTTTAAGCACAAAATTTAAAATGCACAGCACAGCGTGATCACAATTGCACTAAAACTGGAAAAAATTAGCCAAGCATAAAACGCATAATAGTGCATTTACACTGGCGCCGCTAAAAAAGCCTTAGTGGTTAGCGGCGAAAGTCATTTACACTGGCAAAAAGTCTTTATAATCAGCTGTTTTTTGTTTACTTTTGGTTGTGATTGCTAAAGAAGAAGAAAATTTAAAAATGGAGCAAAATTTAAATTTATTAATGCTGGCCACGCAAATTGGTGATAGCATTATTAATACGGCAAATGATGACGTTCAGAATTTAAGCAATTTTGTTGATTGCGAAAATGAAGAAGCGGCAGCAGCAACGGCTGCGCTAAATATGTTGTCGCAGTTCGACTTTATTAGCACGCGAAGTGTCTGGATGCTCGAGCGCAATGGTTGTTATTGGGAGATGGATGTGCCAAAATTGAGTGAGGAATTGTTTAAGGAGAGCTTCAGGATGGAAAGAAGTCTCTTTCTAAAGTTAGTTGATGCCTTGCCTCAAATGGAACGGAAAGAAACCAATTTAAGATCGTGCATCCCACTGGACAAGCGGGTTGCCGCAGCTTTGTACAGCCTGGGCTCATCCGCCGAGTACAGAACCGTTGCCAGGTTGTTTGGCATATCGACTGCTAGCCTGTGCAACATTCAGAAGGAGTTCTGCAAACTTGTTTGGCAAAACATGGCACTTGAGTATCTGGGGCTAAATTTGTTGACCCAATCAAAAATTGAGGATTCGGTGCAAGGCTTTCAAAAACTTGGGTTTCCGCAGTGCTTTGGAGCAATTGATGGATGCCACATTGAAATTAAACCTAAACAGACGGATGCAACAGATTATTATAATTACAAAGAGTGGTACTCTGTTGTTCTTCTGGCTCTTGTGGACTACAGATATAGATTCATGTATATAAATGTGGGGTCTCCTGGCAGATGTAACGACTCGCAGATATATGAACGGTCAGCCCTGAAGCATGATATCCACAAGTGGTTTATTTCAAAATAACGCTAAGAGAATAGGAGGTGTTGACGTGCCGGTGTTATTGATTGGGGACCCCGCCTTCCGATTCTGCCCAAGTATGATGAAGCCATACCCGTTCTCGATTGAAGCCTCTGACGATAAGAAGCGCTTCAATTACCACCTATCTAGGGCTAGACGCGTCGTGGAGAATGCGTTTGGACAACTGAAGGGAAGGTTTCGTCGCCTTGGCAAAGGCATTGACAATAATATTGAAAATGCAAATACACTCATTAAGCGCTGTTGTGTTTTGCACAACTTTTTAAATACGCACAACAGCAAGTACGACATAGTTTTAGGCTTGCCCTTGAATGAGCGTGAACAGCCCAACACCACAGACAAACGGGCTGTGGTCCAAACAGCTCTGCAGAGGAAATAAGAAAAGCAATAGCTGAATCACTTGCTGAAATAGTTGAATAAAACAAGATTTTTTATCACAATAAAATTTATTAGCTATTACTTTTCATTATTTGCACTAAATTTTTCATTTATAAAAGCCATTAACTCTCTCTGGCTTTCAACGGCACGCTCGAGTGTCAAGGCGGCACGATCGGTAAATTCCTTGAGGATTGCAGTTTTTTTTTTGACTCCTCTGCCATTTCGCATATTGCATTAACCGCTTTGTCCATTTTAATCATTTTATCGCCTCCAGAATTGTACCGTCTCCTCTTCTAGGTTGAAGGCCCATCCTCGGGGGACACGCATGTCGAACGTGACGACTCATCGACGACTTCCACTTCAAATTCTCCCAAGCATTCCACTTCCAAATCGTTTTCTATTTGAAATCCTATTGAAACAGCAATTTATATGAATAAACATCAATTAATTTGTTGTAATCATTGCACTTACCACAGCTTTCCTCCACAAGTGCCTCAGGGTTTGTAGATTTGGAAGAGGCGAGAATCTTCCCAATCGTTTCTAAATGTGGCCACGTCGATGTCGATCCGCCAGAGCTACCCAAAACAGTTTTCTCATGCCTGCAATATATGTACACAATGTTCAAAACCGCGATTATATATATAACATATTCGGAAGGCGTATTTTGAATGCCTGAAACAAACCTGTATCTCTTTTTGAGCGACTCCAACTTCTAGTGGAGTCATGTCCACGGAATATTCTTTTAATGTGTCCGCCATCTCGGCATAGACATGAACATTTTTTCACGTACCACGCAGGTCATCGGCTTTATCGCTCCATACATCAATAAAAATGCTCTCCAAGTTCTCCGACCATCGCTTTCTTTTTTGTCCGACATCCACTTGAAGTTAAATTGTTTAAATACAAGAATAATAATAATATTTAGTATTTTAACTCATTTTGTACTTACTTGCACATTTGTTTTGATTTTTAAGCAGCTGATTTCTGTTGCCGCCAACATAAATTTGACCAAAAATATCGATTCATCGGTAAGAAAAGGTCTTTATTTTAGCCGGTAGAATAGCGGCGCTCTAGCGGCGCGAGAAAAAGTCGCTAAATTCAAATTTAACGGACACATTTTGTATGGTAAAGGCCTGTACGCATGAGCTTCGTACAGCTCCCGTACCGTATACATGAGTTTTACGGACCTTAACGAGCAGTGTTAAAAAATTCACATATTGTGGCGGTTGGTCGATAACTTTCTTTTAATAAATCGGAAATGCAGCTGTGTTTGATTGTTTGTTTATAATTGTGAAAAATAATAAAACTGCAATTATGGATTATGAACAGCTTAAATTACTCGCCATATCAAGCAGCACCTTGGTGTTGGCGTTATTAAAAAAAAAAAGGGACGCTGCAAAAGCAAAGCGGCAGAGACGCATTTGGGTAGATCCATATTTGATGGGCAGGGCTGAGCATGGCCGATTTGCAAGAGATGTAAGTATGTTTAATTATATGTAAAAAAATTTAAGTATATTGATTTTGCAACCTAATTTTAGTTTGAAAATCTATGCAAGGAGCCGTCTACATTTTATGAAAATTTTCATATGACGTCCAGCAATTTTCTGGATTTGTTTGGATTAGTGGAGCAGTACTTGGTACCGAATCGGCTCACACGGCCAGATTCGATACCAAACAAAGACAAGTTTGCAATTGTGTTGAAGTAAGTAAAT
Source organism: Scaptomyza montana (assembly GCA_018904305.1). Taxonomy (NCBI): domain Eukaryota; kingdom Metazoa; phylum Arthropoda; class Insecta; order Diptera; family Drosophilidae; genus Scaptomyza; species Scaptomyza montana. The sequence continues at coordinate 1,016,210 of JAEIGR010000055.1, read as the reverse complement.
TGCAATATGCATTGTTTGCATTATTAAAATTAATTTCCTTGCAGATATTTAGCTCCTGGTGATCTGCAACGGCACATTGGGTCAACCTACCGTGTGAGCAAGCAGCACATTGGAACCACCATTGATTTGGTTTGCAATGCAATTGTGCAGGCCTTATCTGGCGAGTTCCCTAAGTGGAACAATGAAAACATGCTACTGTTTGCGAAAGAGTTTGAAGAGAAGTGGAACCTTCCAAACTGCATTGGAGCAATTGACGGCAAGCATGTTGCACTTCGCGCACCTCCCAGTAGTGGCAGTGCCTTTTATAATTTCAAGGTATGCATATGCAAGTAGTGTTGCCCTTTGCTAAACTAATTTAATTACATAATTCTGTTTTGTTTTGTAGGGCTTTTTATCACTTGTGCTTCTCGGCATATGCGACGCATCATATGCGTTTACCTATATTGATGTTGGCGCTTATGGAAGCGAAGGCGATATGAATGCGTTTTCTCATTTGAAATTTGGAAAAGCGCTGTTGGAGGACACGTTCGAATTTCCGAACAGCGTGGTAAATGGCCTGCTCACTCCATATTACCTGGTTGGAGATGACGCATTCCCCTTGCATGAGCATCTCATGAAGCCGTTCGGGTCCCGGAATCTGACTAGAGAAGAACGCATTTTCAACTACCGTTTGGGTAGAGCTCGGCGCTGCATTGAAAACGCGTTTGGGATTCTGACGGCTAGATGGATTGCGGTGCAACGGAAGCTCTTATGCTCCCCTACCAGAGCGCAAAAAATTGTGTTCGCTGCTGCCTGCTTCACAATTTTTTGATAAAAAGAAGTCCACTAGTGTATGGCAACACAACCAACTTGAACGTAGTTGAAAGTGCTATTGACGCAAATGCGTGTTCCATACGTGGAATACGCAGGGAATACTCAAAGCAGATAAGAAATCACTTAAAAGATTATGTTAATTCAGCTAGTGGATCTGTACTCTGGCAGTACGAGTCAGCGGGAGTTCCCGAATAAAATGAAATATAATAAAAAAACCAATGTGTAACATTTTCATTCTTTTTTATTAGCATCTTTAAATGCTTGTTGCTCTTGCAACAAAAGCTGGGTCACCTTAACCACAGCATTTTCGCTTGCCTCTTTGTCCAATTTATGCAGAATGGAACGCCAATACACAAAGTGCGGCTCCAACGGAGTTTGCGTTGCAATTTCCTTGACTAAACTTTGATGCGACACCATTATGTCGCGTAAAAGTTGATCGTCATCAGCTCCATCATCGCGTTTGCGCTTTCTTGCATTATTTGGTTTCTGTAAAAATGATGGTAGTATTAGTATGCTTAAGTAGTTGCTTTGTTCTATTACTTACATACGAATACTGTGGTTGTTGGCTCGCAGAGCTAGTGGACGCATCCAAATCTACATCTGAGAGCAACGTCTCCATCACGTCATTGCCCGAGCTCCAGCTTCACTAATATTCAAATCTATCGTTCTAATATTCGAATCCATTGTTCTGAAATAAAAATACTTAAATTGTTAATAATATGAAATTGGAATAATATATATATAAAATGACTTACATTCTCAATTGGGACATATTCACCAAAAAAGCCATATGCGGGGCAAGCTCCCAATCCCTAATATGTGGAACACTCAGCGAACAGCCTCCAGCACTGCCACTCTTTGCCCGTTTAGCACGTTGCTTGAGGTGATATCGATGCTTATCGCGTAGACCCGCCCATGCCTTCTTGCAATCACTTACTGCAATGTAAATACACAAGAATAAATATATGATATAAATTATGTTGTTGGCTAATTTGTTCAATTGCTTACCATCTTTTCCCATCTCGGCGCCAATTTCCTCCCACGCGCATTTAACGATTACATTATTAAAATGCAACTTGCTTGTAATGTCCCACAAGACAGGCCGACGTTCCATTGCCTTTATTTGTACTGCTCAGCTCTGCTCTGCTCGGCTCTGCTCTGCGATCTTGAATACTGGCGGTCGAGGTCTCCTTGACCGTGCTCATCGGAGAAAATGGGAGTGGGTTTTGCCAGACCAAGATTCGCAATGCACACAATATTTTTAATTATAAGACCTCTAACGGGCGATTCGGTAAACCGAAAGCGAAATTAATTACACAAAATTGACTAAAAGAATTACTAGAAAATTTACTACAAAAGGCGGTTATTATTGGTAGCTGGAAAGCGAGGTTTAAGGTGACGTCTGACACTCGCGGTCTTTACCCTACCCAACCATGATATCCAGCGCGGAGTTTATGTTTGAATATCCCATGTAAACTGAACCTACATTATTAAATTACCATGCCATCAGGAAAACTAAACTCTTTATTCCATCATTATGTTTTAATTTTTATTTGCTTCAAATATTCATGCTTAAATTTATTATTTAATTACTTGAGAAGGAACTTAATATTGGCCACAACTCATAATTAAAAATATGCAAATTAACATCTTTATTAATTTTAAGTTTATTTTTACGTTAACAATGTAATGAATATTACTTGGAATTTATTTTAATTGTTTCAAAATATTTATTTATTACGTTAAAAAAATCAAGAAAATAAAGCGGACACTTTATTTTGGGCCGCGACTGTAATTGATACACCGCCTGCGCAAAGGTTGAATAAACTAAACAGCTGATCAGACTAGCACTAATGTGGTGGTTGTAAGCTTGCGGGACTGGGTTTATATGTAAAGGAATTTTAATGCATTTAAATATGTATGTACGTACATGCGTGTATGTATATGCATGTATAAGGGCCACAAACGCACAACCAAAAAAAACTGTACGCTTATACATACACACATATATACACGCACACACTTACATAACCTAAATAATGCGCCGGCGCAAAGTAATGCCAAGGCACATAACAATCTAACTGGATTCTTTAAATTTATTAATCAGAAGGATTAATATAATTATTGAAAACACATGCACATTTGAACCATTAATAAACAATATATTAAATTTTCCACTTACATGAATCTCTCCTCGTTGAAAGGCCTTCCAGCGATGCAGATGATTTATTATTGTGGTTGTATCGTAGTGTTAATGTTCTTGTTTAAATTTTAATTAGTATTGTCTATTTAATGGTTTCGGATTATTTTATATTGATTTTACTTTATTTTCAAACGAAGGGGGGGGACAGAGAGCTTTGAAAGTTAGCAATTGGAGCTTTTGCCAATTTTACACCACTATTAGTTATAGCTGCCGATCTGCAGTTCAGAAACTTTGCCCTACTTTTTTGGACTTAATTTACAACATTTAACTATTGCTGCATTTTTGCAGTCAAATTAACAATTTTCAGAATATTTAAACCTCACTTAACACTAATTAACAAAAAAATTCCGCGTAGGTTATGGTCGGACGATTGAAACTGCGTTTGGACAGCGGTCCAAGACAACTAAAGAAAAAGCGCAACTAAGCTTTCGTGCACATGTTCATCTGCGACAGAGGTTAGCGAGGGCAGTAACAAAAGAATCCGAAACTTTCTGGCGTTTTGATTTTGTTGCGTTTATCTTCTGGGGGCTTCAAAATTTTTGTTGGCCCACACCAAGATAGAGCGGCCGTATGTAAGGCGAAATCTATGGATGTGGGCTTTAGAGTTGCTGGGACTTAGGTCAACCAGTGATCTAAAGGCAAAATACACTAATAAGCGATTTTTGTAAACACAAAAATATTTACTACAGCGCATACCTTATTTTGAGCTCTGCACAAAATAGTTAAAGGCAAGCTCTTTGCCGGATCGGTAGAGGTCGATGCGTCCAGATTAGAAAACTGGGTGGGCGTGGCACATTCGTTGCGTTGGTTTGGGTTTTTATTAATTTGTTTGGGCATATATACATGACCCCGACGCGATCTGCGTTTAAGCTATTATTTTGCACAAATAGCTATATAAACTAGTTTTAACACCACTTTCATAACCTTTTTCGACTTTGCGTAGTGCGCCCGATTAAATTCTCGACACGTGTAGCATGCGGCGCTAACGGACGTGGAGGTTTACTTTGTATAAAACCGATCAGCAAAAGAGGCAGAGATTAGACAACGTGGCACTTTTATAGGCAAACGCGTCATGAAAAAAAAGCTTGAACGCTGAGGTGGATTGCGTTACAGAATTTCTGAGTGCGGCTTAATTATGTTGCACTCGCGACATATATAAACCAAGCTTTTAGGTTGATTCTAAGCTTTTTACTGTCTGAGCATGCATAATTATGCTGCGCTTATCGTGACAGTTTAACACAAGGCCAGCAACATTGTTGCGCACGCAGACAGAATGTTGAGAGCAAAATCTTCGCAACATGTGTGCTTATGCTTTTCACAAACCTAGCAAAACCAAATGTTTTTATCGTAAACCAGAATTACGATAAAAGGGTAAACTAAACAAAAAATTTAAATTCTCGGCAGCGACCATTACACCACCCGATAATATGACACCGTAAGACGGAACTATTAGCGGGAATTAGCTACGGATGTCCTTGGCATGATATGTGCCAACATCTTTGCCTTGCAAGTCTTGCAATTGATAGTAACAATTACCAATCTTTTTCCCAACTCTACATTTGACAAATGCAGAACCAAGTTTAGCATTGTAGTTGTGGGTAAATTTGCTTTGAGCAAAATTACGACGGTAGACTTCTTGACCTTCTTTAAACGACACTGGCTTGCTGCGAAGATTATATTGCGTCTTGTTGCGTTCGTACGCTTGACGAATATTTGCTTGAATGTCTTTACGAAGCAAAGCTAAATTATCTGAGCGCGAAATAGGCAAAACAGGTTCTTGAAGTAGGGACAATTCTCTGAGCAATTTATAGTCTGACCCATGGGTTATCATATCCAGACCAAATAGGGCTCGGTATGGGGAAAAACCTATTGATTGGTGCAGAGCTGAACGGAGTGAACATGATATGCTTGTGAGATGTAAATCCCACTCGGTCTGGTCATGTTTTAAATAGGCTCTAACAGCTGCTAACAGAGAACGATTCACACGCTCAGCGGCATTGCTTTGTGGCGAATACAAGGCAGTATATACATGATTAATGCCAAGCTCAGTTAGGAAAGCATTAAAATCATGTGCTTTAAACTGGCTACCATTGTCACTGACAATCGTTTCGGGTACACCAAAACTATGAAAAATCTGTTTTAATAAAAACTCTTGTACAGCTTTAGAAGTACACTTTTTAAATGGCTGTAGCCAGTGATACTTACTAAAGTGATCTAAAACAATTAATAGACCTACATGACCACTTTTACTTCTGGGGTAAGGACCAAGCAGGTCTATGTAGAGCCTTTGAAAAGGTCTACAAGTCGGACTGTGATCTCCCATGGGAGGACGAAGCGTATAGTTGGGTGCTTTGCTCTCTTTGCAAGTATCACAAGAGCGGACATAATCTCGCACGTCTTTTACCAGGCCAGGCCAAAAAAGGTGGCGACGGATTTTTTCAATAGTCTTATGCATTCCTGCGTGAGCAGAAGTGATACTATCATGTGCTTGCTTAAGTACGTCTTTTCTCAGGCTCGCAGGGACCCACAATTTCCAAGTTTTTTGGTCGTCTACAGGATTACCAATAGAATGTTCAGTTCGAATATACAAAAACTGGTCAACCACTTTAATATCCGGAAATCGGTCCTGGTTTTGCGTGAACTTATTCTTTAAAACATTATACGAGTCTTCAAGAAAAGCTGGCGATTCTAAATCTATCACGGGATTCATATCTAGTTCGGCGATTTCACTATCGCTAAGCCTAGAAAGCGCATCTGGAACGATATGTTCTTTACCTTTACGATGAGATATACTGAACTTATACTGCTGCAGACGGAAAATCCAACGGGCTAAACGACCTGATACGTTTTGTTGCCGCATCAGCCAGACTAAGCTGGAGTGATCCGTTACTACTTCGAACTCTTGCAACTCTAAATAACAACGGAATTTCTCGATAGCTAGAATAACTGCAAGGCATTCACGTTCCGTAACGCTATAGTTACGTTGAGCACGACTTAACTTTTTGGACATAAAGGCAATTGGTTTTTCTTCCTGGTCTTCAGATAATTGCACTAGCACAGCTCCAATGCCATAATCGCTAGCATCGCAGTGCAAATAAAATTTCTTTGTAAAATCCGGGTTTGTTAAAATCGGGGCTGAGGTTAATACACTTTTTAGATAATCCATAGCCAACTGGGCTTCTGTTGTCCACTCAAATTTATGTTTTGTGGATAATGTGTCGGTAATTGGACAAGTAAGATCGGCGAAGTTATTAATAAAACGCCGATACCAACCACATACTCCTAAAAATCCTCGAACTTGTTTTAAATTCTTTGGAGCTGGCCAATTAACTATACAGGATATCTTTGAGGGATCCGTACAAATTCCACCGCTCCCAATTACATAACCAAGATAGACTATACGGGTTACACAAAATTGGCTTTTGGCTATGTTTAGCGTAAGATTAGCTTTACGAAATTGTTCGGCCAGTCGAACTAATACGGACAAGTGGGACGGAAAATCTTCGGACACTATACACAGATCATCTAAATAACCAAAGACGCAATTTCTAAGATCGGGCGGAATAATTTCATCCATGAGGCGACACATGGTTGACGGGGCATTACACAGACCAAACGGCATAACTTTAAACTGATAAAGCGGACGGCCGGGTACAGTGAATGCGGTTAAAGGTCTAGATTCGGGGCTGAGCTGAATTTGCCAATAAGCATCTTTTAAATCGAGCTTAGTGATCATGTTTGCTCGTGGTAATCGAGCGAAAATACCATCGATGCTGGGTAAAGGATAAGCATCTTTTTTTGTCGCATCGTTAAGCTTTCGTGCGTCTAGACAAAGGCGAACTTTATTGGGCTTAACTACGAGTCGCATGGGCGAACTCCAAGGGCTGACTGAAGGTTCGATAACCTCAAGCTGTATCATACGATCGATTTCGTCATAGAGCAACTTCTCCACAGCAGGGCTAACTGGATAAAAGCGCTGTTTGACGGGCTTTGCGTTTCCGACATCAATGTGATGTTCGATTAACGAGGTGCGTCCAAGTTTTTCAGCAGCATCTGGAAATAATGCTTGTACAACAGCAAGTTGTTGTAGCTGCTGAGGGCTTAAGGGATATGCGTTTTCACTTAACAAATTTTGACTTTCGGAAGGTAAATCTAATGTACTAATAATATTCGGTGCTAATTCAAATATTCTCCAAAAATCATGGCCTAAAATAAGTTTTTGCTTTATTGACGGTATTATATAAAGCTTAAGCGGCTTCGTGACGCTGTTATACGTGATATCTATTTCTAAAACTCCAATAATTTCTTGCTTTTCTCCACCAGCTGTATTTACTTGAGACTTTAAAGGCTTAAACTGGGAAAATTTCGAGAGATCTGCAGCGGCAAGAACTGAACCTATACAACTAATGTTTGCTCCAGTGTCCAACAGACCAAGTTCTGTGAAACCTAAGAATGAAACTTCTGCGTAACTGCGTAAATCCTTACTGTTATTAAAAATAGTACAAACTAATAATTTTTGAGTTCGCTTTACATTTCCATAATGTGTTTTTAAGCGGGCTATACGCTTGGTAGACCTTAAAGACGAATTATTAAAAATACGATTCTTGACTAAAAGATAATTTTGAAGGCGATCCTCGTAGGATTGCTGATAAAGCGGAACGGCATCAACTACAGAGGCCTGTGCTGTAGGCAACCAAGTTTGCTCAACAGACACTGGAACACTACTATAGGATGGGGTAACAATATCAGGGCTTAGTTTTGTGGGGGCAACCGGTGGTTGGTGGGTACCCCCTGTTGGCGGTTTTCCGACAGTTTGTCTTTACATTTCTTGCACTGTGGCTTGTACACTGCTGGTGTGCCACAACCATAGCAAAAAATACGACGGACTGCTAAACAATTTTCCCATACATGACCAAACTCATCGCAATTCCAACATTTTCTTTGCGCGTTAGCGATACGCAGTGCTGCAAGTTCGGAATCTACTTCAGGGCTATCTGTTACTTCATATTCTTCTCCATTTTCTAGGGAATATACGTGTCTACGTGGAGCAATGGGTTTGACCTGGCTAACCTTGTCCAAGCGACCGCTGAGCTCGTATACTAAGTTTTCACTCATCTGTACTAAACGACGTAGGTGGCCAAGAGAATGGACAGGCTGGTATAACAGCTTTTGACGCGTGTCTGGCAACAAATTATTTCGTAAAATTTCGATAAGCTCGTCTTCTGAAATTTTACACGAAGACTTATCAATCATGGAAGCTACGCTCTCATAAAAGACTGAAAACGGCTCTCCAAACTTTTGTTTGCGAGATCGAATCAACTCCATACTCATAAAATCTGAGCGATAGTCTTTATAGTGCTGACGAAGGGCGGCACAAATCTCAGACCATACTATTCGATTTACTTGCTTATGGTATCTCCAATACCAATCTCGGGCCTTACCGATAAACAGTACATGCATATGCTTGCACATAGCTGCAAAATCACTATCCAAAGTCTCATCCGTTAGGGACTTTACTCTATAAATAAATTCCTCTACTCCTAATCCGTCGGAAGAACCATCAAAACAAATGTTCCATTTTTGCATAACGTCGGCGGTTTTTCGCGTGTAGAGTGAAGATGTCAAAGGGGACGGTGTCTCGCGCATTGGTACTGATATTACTTCCGATTGCACTGGAATAGTGGGATTACCAATGCTTAGAGAGGATACAAGACGGGCTACAGTTTGTTCGATCATATGTTGGATTATTGAATAATCAATATCCTGCGGTCGGCGGACAGTGTTTGAACGTCTCGGCCGGCCTCTTGGTCTATTCTGGGTAGATCTAGCTGGGGGAGCTTCTTGTTGATTAGTACTATTGCTAGCATCCAACGCTGATGATGCTGCAGTACTTTGGTTCAAAGAACGGGGCTCTGGTTGTGGCGTGTTTGGGGCTTGAGCTTGCTCCAAAGCCTTTGTTAGGTTACGAGTCATAACTCGAGATGGGGCCTGAGTTGCACTAGGTGCGGCTAACTGTGGTCTTAATGGGGAACAGTTACCTACTACTACCTTAAGGTCGGTCGGGTTGATCGGCTCGTTGCAAGAATAACAACGGTTATGTGATACTAACCAACCTTCAAGGCAAGGCTTATGAAATACGTGCCTACAAGCGAGAGCAAAACATGGATGCGTATTATCCATCACTCGATCACATATAGCACATTTGTCTGCCGTACTAGCTGAAGGTGCTAAAGGCATTGGTCTATCAATAGGGCTTTTCGTAATGGGCATGATTACTAAATTTTTCCTGAATTTGGCATATGGTGGTAAATAACAATGTAGGTCGACACAACTACTAAACAATAACGGCACTTAATTCTTATGAAATATACTATTGCTTTATTTGTTTGGGCTATTGAAGCTATCAGAAAGGTTCTAAATAATTCAGTTTCTTTCCTTCGGTAATTCTGTTGTTCGGCAAGTGTAGGTGTTTGTCACCTCAACACGAGTTCCAGACAACAACATTGTTACCTTTAGAAAAAAATTAAACTAACGATACTCAATCAAATTGTTAAGAAATTTGGGTAAAATGATTTAACTTAGTCCTACAAGAACTATTTGACAAAGGGACAATCAGTATTGGTATGCTCCCACGGCTATAACATCAATATTCTGTAATTGTTTATGCCATTATTTCATGCAAAAACTAAATGCTAACATTCCTGACCAAAAATCTAACGAAGGCAAACGAGCATTCTGCAAAAGTGGGATTAATTTGTTAGCTGATGTAAAAATTGCTAACTTTCGATTTGTATTTATTTTTCAAATTTATTTATTTTCTCGGAAGGTATTCAAAACAGAACCACCAACAATCGTAGAATTAAAAAAACTAAAAAAAATTCTTAAGCATCAATGTAAGCGGAAGCTAGACTATCTGTCTCAGCAACGTCAACAAACCTGACTCTCAAAACTACAAAATATAAAAATTCCATCTAATCGCAAAGAGTTTTGTAAAGCAAGCAATACAAACAATGAACTTATTCTTAAAAAAATCTCATAAATTGCTTGCGTCACTCGCCTCACATAATGGGCTCCAAGAAAACTTGACAGCCCCACGTTTTGGGCGCCAAAAAATATGTACTGCTCAGCTCTGCTCTGCTCGGCTCTGCTCTGCGATCTTGAATACTGGCGGTCGAGGTCTCCTTGACCGTGCTCATCGGAGAGAATGGGAGTGGGTTTTGCCAGACCAAGATTCGCAATGCACACAATATTTTTAATTATAAGACCTCTAACGGGCGATTCGGTAAACCGAAAGCGAAATTAATTACACAAAATTGACTAAAAGAATTACTAGAAAAATTACTACAAAGGCGGTTATTATTGGTAGCTGGAAAGCGAGGTCTAAGGTGACGTCTGACACTCGCGGTCTTTACCCTACCCAACCATGATATCCAGCGCGGAGTTTATGTTTGAATATCCCATGTAAACTGAACCTACATTATTAAATTACCATGCCATCAGGAAAACTAAACTCTTTATTCCATCATTATGTTTTAATTTTTATTTGCTTCAAATATTCATGCTTAAATTTATTATTTAATTACTTGAGAAGGAACTTAATATTGGCCACAACTCATAATTAAAAATATGCAAATTAACATCTTTATTAATTTTAAGTTTATTTTTACGTTAACAATGTAATGAATATTACTTGGAATTTATTTTAATTGTTTCAAAATATTTATTTATTACGTTAAAAAAATCAAGAAAATAAAGCGGACCCTTTATTTTGGGCCGCGACTGTAATTGATACACCGCCTGCGCAAAGGTTGAATAAACTAAACAGCTGATCAGACTAGCACTAATGTGGTGGTTGTAAGCTTGCGGGACTGGGTTTATATGTAAAGGAATTTTAATGCATTTAAATATGCATGTACGTACATGCGTGTATGTATATGCATGTATAAGGGCCACAAACGCACAACCAAAAAAACTGTACGCTTATACATACACACATATATACACGCACACACTTACATAACCTAAATAATGCGCCGGCGCAAAGTAATGCCAAAGCACATAACAATCTAACTGGATTCTTTAAATTTATTAATCAGAAGGATTAATATAATTATTGAAAACACATGCACATTTGAACCATTAATAAACAATATATTAAATTTTCCACTTACATGAATCTCTCCTCGTTGAAAGGCCTTCCAGCGATGCAGATGATTTATTATTGTGGTTGTATCGTAGTGTTAATGTTCTTGTTTAAATTTTAATTAGTATTGTCTATTTAATGGTTTCGGATTATTTTATATTGATTTTACTTTATTTTCAAACGAAGGGGGGGGACAGAGAGCTTTGAAAGTTAGCAATTGGAGCTTTTGCCATTTTACACCACTATTAGTTATAGCTGCCGATCTGCAGTTCAGAAACTTTGCCCTACTTTTTTGGACTTAATTTACAACATTTAACTATTGCTGCATTTTTGCAGTCAAATTAACAATTTTCAGAATATTTAAACCTCACTTAACACTAATTAACAAAAAAATTCCGCGTAGGTTATGGTCGGACGATTGAAACTGCGTTTGGACAGCGGTCCAAGACAACTAAAGAAAAAGCGCAACTAAGCTTTCGTGCACATGTTCATCTGCGACAGAGGTTAGCGAGGGCAGTAACAAAAGAATCCGAAACTTTCTGGCGTTTTGATTTTGTTGCGTTTATCTTCTGGGGGCTTCAAAATTTTTGTTGGCCCACACCAAGATAGAGCGGCCGTATGTAAGGCGAAATCTATGGATGTGGGCTTTAGAGTTGCTGGGACTTAGGTCAACCAGTGATCTTATTTTGAGCTCTGCACAAAATAGTTAAAGGCAAGCTCTTTGCCGGATCGGTAGAGGTCGATGCGTCCAGATTAGAAAACTGGGTGGGCGTGGCACATTCGTTGCGTTGGTTTGGGTTTTTATTAATTTGTTTGGGCATATATACATGACCCCGACGCGATCTGCGTTTAAGCTATTATTTTGCACAAATAGCTATATAAACTAGTTTTAACACCACTTTCATAACCTTTTTCGACTTTGCGTAGTGCGCCCGATTAAATTCTCGACACGTGTAGCATGCGGCGCTAACGGACGTGGAGGTTTACTTTGTATAAAACCGATCAGCAAAAGAGGCAGAGATTAGACAACGTGGCACTTTTATAGGCAAACGCGTCATGAAAAAAAAAGCTTGAACGCTGAGGTGGATTGCGTTACAGAATTTCTGAGTGCGGCTTAATTATGTTGCACTCGCGACATATATAAACCAAGCTTTTAGGTTGATTCTAAGCTTTTTACTGTCTGAGCATGCATAATTATGCTGCGCTTATCGTGACAGTTTAACACAAGGCCAGCAACATTGTTGCGCACGCCGACAGAATGTTGAGAGCAAAATCTTCGCAACATGTGTGCTTATGCTTTTCACAAACCTAGCAAAACCAAATGTTTTTATCGTAAACCAGAATTACGATAAAAGGGTAAACTAAACAAAAAATTTAAATTCTCGGCAGCGACCATTACATATTAGAGCAATTTGCGCCGATTCACTATTAAAATTTTCAAACCTACTTTTGTTTGCCGACATATTATTTCACTTTTAAGGCCCGTAAACAATTGCTGAACATTGATTCCATCAGTCACAACAGCACAGCTTTTATTTAAATTTTTTTTTTGTTCAACACTAAGCTACTGCTTGTGACTAACAGAGCTGCATACCATTTTTTTTTTGTTATGGGGGTGGGGGGGGAGGTTTTTTTTTTTTTTTTTTTTTTTTTTTTTTTTTTGGTTGTTGTATTTTCTTTTTTTTAGATTTTTTTTTTTTTTTTATTTATTACAAAAAAAAAATTTTTTTAAAAAAATATTCGCAGGAGAGAGGTTTTTTTTTGGCTGCGTGTGTTCTCGGTATCCAGTAACGTAGCAAAAATACTAAACTGCTTATCGATAGTATCGATGTATTTAATATGTACCCACTGGCGCTGGGCGCAGGAAATACCAAAAAATCATATATCTTTTTGTGCCCAGGCCAGCAACCAACATTTATAAAACGACAAGTTATAAATAATAATGGAAAGGAAAACTGAAAAACGAGTTTAAAAGTATTGGCACTGCAACAACATATGATACCAACAACGGAATAAGCATATTCGCACTATTCATCTTTTCTTTATTATTTTGTATTTGTGGGTTTGTTTACTTTTTAAATTTGATGCCTCAGTGTGACCATGTATCTCTTAAGCTATATAAGGCAAAATGCCATATTTTTACCACAAATTAGTGGACTATGGTCACACTATAAAATCTTGTGCCCACGCTTCCAAAATATATATCGCAAATTCCTGCCAGGAATTTTTTATTGTACTGGAACCGGACCTTAAAGGCTAAAAATATCGAAGACCTTAAGGCGAAATGCTAAAGGCGTTGCTTACGGCGCCAGTGTAAATGCACTATAACACAGAAATCAAAATTCAACCGGTAAATATTAAAGAAGACAAAGGGATAACAAACAGTTACAGCATATAACTCGTTGTTGTGCTGCAGCTTGCAAATGTGCTCGCTAACTCTCCTCTCTCTTTGCCTCTCTCCATTCGCTAAGGCATAGCAAAGCAATTGCTCTCTCAAATGGTTTTCAGCAAAGAGAGCACTCAACACATAAAGATTGTGAAAACGTTTTACAACTGACTACCCATCGCATTACTTTAGAACTAGTTGCAAAATAACTAGTTGAGAACTAGTTGAGAACTAGTTGCAAAATAACTAGTTGAGAACTAACTGCAAAATAACTAGTTGAGAACTAGTGGAGTTTTGGAACTGACTACAAAGTGAACTGGCGGGATAGTACACTGACAAATTGTATTGGGGTATGTTGTATTTGATTGTTTGTATTTATCTAATGTATGACATGATGTGTGTTATGATACTTGGCCTAACATTAAGTTTTGGCAGTGATTATCAGCAATAGATTACACACAAGTATATCCAATAACACTACTTCATGTAATTGTTTAATATTTGTTTTTGTCTGCGTGAACTTGTGTAAATGTGAATCGCGTTGATTTCATTTAACACATAGTACACTGACAAATTGTATTGGGGTATGTCGTATATGATTCGCCATACATAAGTATTACACTTGTCACCAACGTATAATTTGCTTAACAATTGCTTTGATTTTGGGTATTATAATAGCGTTTCGCTGATAATTGACATTCGTTTTAATTTGCACTATGTTACTATTGTATTGATGCATATAAAGATTAGGAATTTAATTTGTGCATTGCACGACGTTTTCACACACATGTACTTTAATAATCGTAGTTAAAGGACAATGAAAATTCTTCTTTTTTTTTTTTTTTTTGACAGAATGTACGCATATAATTTTATACTTTTCACATTACTCACAGGAAGAATAAGTGTATTAAAATTATTTCCATTTCGGTTGTTCGGTTTTCCGGCTGCGCCAGTTACAAGTCGTGGGCCGTAAATGCTGTGTTCCTGTATATGAGTAGGATGATTGCGGGATCCTTGTGCGTCGCTGGATTTATATGTGTATATGTATTTTATGTAGAGTTGAAAAATAAAACAGACATCCGTCTTCTTTGAGAGTAGAAATCAAATGTATATAATATAAATAAATAAATAAAATAATAAAAAAATAAAATAAATGTATATATATATATATATTATATGACAGCCGCCTACTGCAAGAAGTGCTGACTCCGCTTGAGGCCGGATGCTCGTGGCGAGAAATTGGTCGTTCTTGTGTTGCAATAAAGTATGTTGGTCAGTTTAATGACATCTGGCATACATATTGCGGAATGTCCAGCGTAGCTACAGGGTGGTCTGAGCTGAAGTGCTGTGGTGACATATGCGTTTCATATGTGGGTGCGGGGCGGTTTGAGTGGAGGGGCTAGGTAGGATACCGATAGATCGGTAACTCGCGCGTGTTGCTCTTATGATAATCAGATAATTTTAAATCTCGCTCCGATCATGCTCCTTTGTTGTTGCTCATTTACGTTCACTCTCTATTTTATGTGCGCGCTTTGCATGTCAATCGTAAGGTTTAATAACCCTACCTCCTCCGCACACACACTAAATTAAAGCTAAAGGCAATATACAATTCACTTAACTGCAGCCTCTTAGATATGTTTTACGTTGATTCAGTGCGTGCTCTTTGTTTGACTTTCAGAGCGCGCGTATACATAAGAGAGTTAGCCGAAAAAAATAACAACGAAGGCGCATGATCGGAGCGAGATTTAAAATAATTTGTCATCTAGCGCCGAACATGAAGAGCGATGCGCGAGCGTGTTCAAGCTTTAAGCTGCCTCTTTGGGTTTTGGACCAACAGCGCTCAACTCATGATGCAGGTGTTGAATTGCCGACTGTCAGCACAACACGAGAATAAGCGAATCTGAAAACAAGTAAGAAGGCTTTAGTCGAGAAATCCCGACTAAAAGATACCTGAACCTGTAATGGGCACATTAAATTTGGAAAAATAATTAAAAAAAATAAAAATAAAACATTTTATTGAAATATGTATTTTAGCGTGCAGTCACTACCTGAACCTGTAATGGGCACATTAAATTTGGAAAAATAATTTAAAAAAAAATAAAATAAAACATTTTTTTGAAATATGTATTTTGGCACTCATTATCGTTAGTAAATGCAACTTTGCTTTTAACGAAGCTTGCAACTGTGGCAGTGGTGAGTTTATTTTGAGAGAGTTGACAATTAGACACTCGGCTATATCCAGTTCAAGGGGGTTATAAAAGGAGCAGGTTAGGCGAGATCCGATCTTTTCGATTTGGACCAGACGTAGCAGCAGACGGAAACCTTGAGTTTCGTTTATTGGCCTTAACCTTCAGGAAGCACGCGGTGCGTGAAATATAAAAAGAATATTTTTTATATGGCAAACAGGGTCAGCAAAATGTATTTTTAAATATATATAATCATATTTGCGTAGATTTGCAATCTATTTAAATACGGATTTGGTTGCAGTCGCAATTCTGGGTAAGCGAGAATAATTAATTCTGACCGTTGGCGTTGTTTTAATGCAACATAAAGATATTTATTATTTATTTATATTCCAGCAAAGACATCCTAAAAACGTTTTAAAACTATATATCTCTACCGTCAGAAATCTTACAACTAGTTTAAGTTTTTTTAATTTTTTTAAGTTAGTTTTTTTGTTTCCAATGTCTCTAAAAAGTGTTTCATAGGCCTTTCAGAGTGATTAAAAGCAGGGACCGTAATCATTATAAGTTTTACTTTAAAAATTATTAAAAAATGATTATTTTTTATTTATATTCATTCACTCACAAAATATTGATTAATTTTGAGTTATACTTACAACTCAATCAATAATCATTATTTTTTATCAAAAAAATAAAACTCATGAAATAATGATTATTCTTTGAGTTTTATTTTTGCTCAAAAAATAAAACTCAAGTTGTTATTTCGACCTTTTCTTAGGGAATAATCCTAAACATGATATATATTCCTAGTCAATGTATTTTGTTGTTTTTCTGTAAAAGAGACTGCACTAAAAGAAAATGTTTGTATGGCAATTACTTAACGCACAACACAAAATGAGTACAGGTCATAGTGCAGTGATTAATATTAAAATCGTTAATTTAATATGGATAGGTGGACAAAATGGTTCTTTGCACACAACTTTAAGTGCAAACTTCAAATTCAAATGTATATACAAATTTTTCAGTGATATTTAAGAGCAAATGAGATATTTTTTTTAATTTAAAAATGGATTGTTATGGTTTGTCTTGATTTACTGACTAGGAATATATATCATGTTTAGGATTATTCCCTAAGAAAAGGTCGAAATAACAACTTGAGTTTTATTTTTGAGCAAAAAAATAAAACTCAAAGAATAATCATTATTTCATGAGTTTTATTTTTTTGATAAAAAATAATGATTATTGATTGAGTTGTAAGTATAACTCAAAATTAATCAATATTTTGTGAGTAAATCTATAAAAATTGAAAAATTTTAAATCATGGTAAAAATGCATAAATGAGCCTTAAAGATGAATATTTGTACATTTCTCGCTGTCCCAAAGATACCATAAGTGAATGATTTATTTATTCAAAAAAAAAAATAAAATCATTATTTGCAGTCCCTGATTAAAAGTGCGGAAAAAAAAGAAAATAAGACAAAAAATACAGAAAAATCACCCTCCATAAGCGCAAGTAAGTGCAAAAGAATTGGCAACAAGAGGCAGGGAAACAAATAAAAGAACAAATGCAAATAGTAGTTGCAAGTGAGAAAATAAATTCTAAAGTGAAGTATGCAAGTAACAAAATATTAGATAGTGGCAAAGAAATGGAAAAATTAAGAATAAAACAAGTGGAAACGTTGCAGTCGGACGCAACCGACTCCGGTATACTCGATACCAGTATTTAAACCGGTAAAAAGAGGCCTGTTTGCAAAGGGGTACGGATGCGGCAGGGGTGTACGCTGCCTTAAAGATTCTCCGATGCAGATGGGGATGCCACCAGCTGTCTTCGTTGCAAGTTTGGTGGCTCTAGCTCAAAGTTTGTAAAATGTAGGGAAAGGGGGCTGGGGGCGGTATGGGTGGGCGTGGCATCCAAACTTTTTATGCAGATCTTTGTGGAATGTCAATTACTATCTTCATACCAAATTTGGTGACTCTAGCTCAAAGTTTGTAAGTTTGTTGGGAAAGAGGGGCTGGGGGCGGTATGGGTGGGCGTGGCATCCAAATTTTTGCTGCAGATCTTTGTGGCATGTCAATTGCTATCTTCATACCAAATTTGGTGACTCTAGCTCAAAGTTTGTAAATGGTGGGGAAAGGGGGTTGGAAGGGGTGGGCGTGGCTCCAAAACTTTGATGCAGATTTTTGGGGGTCGTTACCAATGTCAATAACTATCTTCATACCAAATTTGGTGACTCTAGCTCAAAGTTTGTAAGTTTGTTGGGAAAGAGGGGCTGGGGGCGGTATGGGTGGGCGTGGCATCCAAATTTTTGCTGCAGATCTTTGTGGCATGTCAATTGCTATCTTCATACCAAATTTGGTGACTCTAGCTCAAAGTTTGTAAATGGTGGGGAAAGGGGGTTGGAAGGGGTAAGCGTGGCTCCAAAAATTTGATGCAGATTTTTGGGGGTCGTTACCAGCTATCTTCCTACCAAATTTGGTGGCTCTAGCTCCACAACTCTGGAAGATACACGCATTCCCGTTTTTGACGAAGCGTTGGGGCTGATGGGGGCGGCTAGGGCAGTATTGGTGGGCGTGGCATCCAAACTTTTGATGCAGTTTTTGGGGGTCATCATCGCCTATCTTGGCACCAAATTTGGTGGCTCTAGCTCAAAAACTGTGGGAGATATAAGCTTTTTGACTTTAAATTGCGGGGGGCTGGGGGCGGAATGGGTGGGCGTGGCTCCAAAATTTTTGATGCAGTTTTTTGGGGTTGCTAGTAGCTATCTTCTTACCAAATTTGGTAGTTCTAGCTGTAAGGATGTGCGAAATATGTGGTTTTATCGGTTTTGAGTTATCGAATTTATCGATTTGCCAGCCCCCCAGTTATCGTAGAATCCCCATCTTGACACTTTAATTTACTATCCCATATTCACGAGAATTGGAAAGTTTTAAGTCTCTAGCTTGAAGGGTGTGGAAAAAAGTTGCGAACATACAGACGGACGGACGGACGGACGGACGGACGGACACCATGACGGACATTGCACAAACCCAATATACTCTTTACCTTCGGTATCGAGTATAAAAACAAGTGGAAACGTTGCAGTGGGACGCAACCGACTGCGCCATACTCGATACCAGTATTAAAACCGGTAAAAAGAGGCCTGATTGCAAAGGGGACGGATGCGGCAGGGGTGTACGCTGCCTTAAAGATTCTCCGATGCAGATGGGGATGCCACCAGCTGTCTTCGTTGCAAGTTTGGTGGCTCTAGCTCAAAGTTTGTAAAATGTAGGGAAAGGGGGGCTGGGGGCGGTATGGGTGGGCGTGGCATCCAAATTTTTTATGCAGATCTTTGTGGAATGTCAATTACTATCTACATACCTAATTTGGTGACTCTAGCTCAAAGTTTGTAAGTTTGTTGGGAAAGGGGGCTGGGGGCGGTATGGGTGGGCGTGGCATCCAAATTTTTGCTGCAGATCTTTGTGGCATGTCAATTGCTATCTTCATACCAAATTTGGTGACTCTAGCTCAAAGTTTGTAAATGGTGGGGAAAGGGGGTTGGAAGGGGTGGGCGTGGCTCCAAAACTTTGATGCAGATTTTTGGGGGTCGTTACCAATGTCAATAACTATCTTCATACCAAATTTGGTGACTCTAGCTCAAAGTTTGTAAGTTTGTTGGGAAAGAGGGGCTGGGGGCGGTATGGGTGGGCGTGGCATCCAAATTTTTGCTGCAGATCTTTGTGGCATGTCAATTGCTATCTTCATACCAAATTTGGTGACTCTAGCTCAAAGTTTGTAAATGGTGGGGAAAGGGGTTGGAAGGGGTGGGCGTGGCTCCAAAACTTTGATGCAGATTTTTGGGGGTCGTTACCAGCTATCTTCCTACCAAATTCGGTGGCTCTAGCTCCACAACTCTGGAAGATACACGCATTCCCGTTTTTGACGAAGCGTTGGGGCTGATGGGGGCGGCTAGGGCAGTATTGGTGGGCGTGGCATCCAAACTTTTGATGCAGTTTTGGGGGGTCATCATCGCCTATCTTGGCACCAAATTTGGTGGCTCTAGCTCAAAAACTGTGGGAGATATAAGCTTTTTGACTTTAAATTGCGGGGGGGGCTGGGGGCGGAATGGGTGGGCGTGGCTCCAAAATTTTTGATGCAGTTTTTTGGGGTTGCTAGTAGCTATCTTCTTACCAAATTTGGTAGTTCTAGCTGTAAGGATGTGCGAAATATGTGGTTTTATCGGTTTTGAGTTATCGAATTTATCGATTTGCCAGCCCCCCCAGTTATCGTAGAATCCCCATCTTGACACTTTAATTTACTATCCCATATATCACGAGAATTGGAAAGTTTTAAGTCTCTAGCTTGAAGGGTGTGGAAAAAAGTTGCGAACATACAGACGGACGGACGGACGGACGGACGGACGGACACCATGACGGACATTGCACAAACCCAATATACTCTTTACCTTCGGTATCGAGTATAAAAACAAGTGGAAACGTTGCAGTGGGACGCAACCGACTGCGCCATACTCGATACCAGTATTAAAACCGGTAAAAAGAGGCCTGATTGCAAAGGGGTACGGATGCGGCAGGGGTGTACGCTGCCTTAAAGATTCTCCGATGCAGATGGGGATGCCACCAGCTGTCTTCGTTGCAAGTTTGGTGGCTCTAGCTCAAAGTTTGTAAAATGTAGGGAAAGGGGGGCTGGGGGCGGTATGGGTGGGCGTGGCATCCAAATTTTTATGCAGATCTTTGTGGAATGTCAATTACTATCTACATACCTAATTTGGTGACTCTAGCTCAAAGTTTGTAAGTTTGTTGGGAAAGGGGGGCTGGGGGCGGTATGGGTGGGCGTGGCATCCAAATTTTTGCTGCAGATCTTTGTGGCATGTCAATTGCTATCTTCATACCAAATTTGTTGACTCTAGCTCAAAGTTTGTAAATGGTGGGGAAAGGGGGTTGGAAGGGGTGGGCGTGGCTCCAAAACTTTGATGCAGATTTTTGGGGGTCGTTACCAGCTATCTTCCTACCAAATTCGGTGGCTCTAGCTCCACAACTCTGGAAGATACACGCATTCCCGTTTTTGACGAAGCGTTGGGGCTGATGGGGGTGGCTAGGGCAGTATTGGTGGGCGTGGCATCCAAACTTTTGATGCAGTTTTTGGGGGGTCATCATCGCCTATCTTGGCACCAAATTTGGTGGCTCTAGCTCAAAAACTGTGGGAGATATAAGCTTTTTGACTTTAAATTGCGGGGGGGCTGGGGGCGGAATGGGTGGGCGTGGCTCCAAAATTTTTGATGCAGTTTTTTGGGGGTTGCTAGTAGCTATCTTCTTACCAAATTTGGTAGTTCTAGCTGTAAGGATGTGCGAAATATGTGGTTTTATCGGTTTTGAGTTATCGAATTTATCGATTTGCCAGCCCCCCAGTTATCGTAGAACCCCCATCTTGACACTTTAATTTACTATCCCATAGATAAAGAGAATTGGAAAGTTTCAAGTCTCTAGCTTGAAGGGTGTGGAAAAAAGTTGCGAACATACAGACGGACGGACGGACAACCATGACGGACATTGCACAAACCCAATATACTCTTTACCTTCGGTATCGAGTATAAAAAAAAACACACCCACCACAACAATTTAATAAAATATATTTAACAACAACAAGAAAAAAAAAGAAAGAACAAAAGAACATTAACAAAATATTAAAAAAAAAAAAAACATTAATAACAACAACTACATCAAAACCTCGCACATCGAGAAGGCCTTCGTCGTTGCAGCAAAGGGGTGAGTAAAAGAAGAAAAAAAAAAAAAAACACGTATCAAGTTATATTCTTATATTTTATTGTTTTGTTGAAAGTGCATAAAGTGTTAGTAGTCTATAATCAAATTCAGTTTTTTTAAAACAAAAAGAAAAAGGAAAAAAAAAAGAAGAAAGCGAAATTAGTTGCCTCTCAAAGGTTATTAAAGCGAAGAAAATTTATAGTGTCGTACTGACTACAAAAAAATAAAGGGAAAAAATAATAAAAATAAAATATATAATCCAAATATCCGTACAAAAAGAAAATTTAATTAGAATTTAATCAGTAGTTAACGTCATGGCAATTAAAGGAAAAGAAAATATTTGAAGTAAAAGTTTGAGAACGTGAATATACCCAAATGCGATAAGCCGCAGTGTTAGTTTTTGCAGGTGCTTGTTTTAATTCAGTTTTAGCTGTGGTTGCTTCGCGTAGGCCTTGTAACGTTCGTTTGTGATTGTATTAAATAATGGAAAAAATTGTATCGCATTTCGTTCTTGACATTTTTGTCGCCTGCGATAAATTGCATTAGAAGAGAAAGCTTTGATGCTGGAATGCTCTCTCGTAGTAGTGAGATTAATTCCAGAGCTTTTAAGCCTTATCACAGCCAACTTCATGATCTCCAATGAAAAAGCTTTGGAAATTACTCCTATAAAAACGCATGGAAATTGGGAATAGCTCTCTTGGTTCAGTTTTCCATTTGAAGTACGGATCGCCGCAAGTTATTTCGCTGATGAAAAAAAAAAAATTTACACGTGGTCGCGACGCACAAGTTGGTGCTAAAATCAATCGTTCGATCACCAATTTGCATCTGCAAAGCCAAACCCATGTTATAATAAATTAAATTGCCTGGCGCAACCACATTCATACCCGCTCACATGTGACCTCTGAATAATGCAGTTCAGCCCCAATTCTTCGCATTGGATTTACGATCAGAGCAGCACCTCCGAGTCGCAAGGCGCTCGTGGGCTCAGGCCTCGTGGGTCTATATTCGTTTCGGACAAAATCTTGTCCAGCAATTGGTCCAGTGCAGCCCCGCACTTATTCGCAATATAAAAAGGGCAAGCGTAGCTTTCGTTGCTGTTCGCCAACAAACGGGATACCGAAGCAGCGTATACCCACATAAGTTCAAGCTTGAGTTTGGAATTTTGGAGCAGCTATACCAGTTCTTGAGCAGAGAAGGATGAAAACCGAGGAAGACCGGCAGAGTATTTTTTTTATTTACTAATTAGTGTTGAAGTCAGAAGTGCAGTGCAAGACCTTAAAGCGTAAAGCTTAGAATCCACATGGCACTCTCTTGTTTTGTCAGTATGTAAAGCAAACATACATACACATAGTAAAATTTGTCTTAAAATTAGGAAGAGGAAGCGTACACATGCATAATTATTAGTCAAATATATATCTTTAAAAAAATATAATTATTATTGTGCTTGGCAAATCGGTAAACAAAATATAAAATTAATTAAAATTGAAAAAACTAAACACAGAAAAAAAAACAACTACGTTGGACCCTCTCTCGCTGGAAGGCCTTTCATCGTCGGAGCAGCAAACATCTGTAAGTACATAAGAAAAAAACAAAAACAAAACTAAAGAGTAGCAAAGCTCTCTAAGCATTTTGATTTACCAATTTTCCTGCCCAAAGCTTTCAACTTTTACATTGACCTTTATTAAGTTATATTTATGCATATGTTCCAATTAGGGTGGACCAACTGTTTCGGTTTCACGAACATAGTTTCGAACAAAAGTTAAAACAACTATTTTAGACATGAAGATTTGTAAAAACGAGCACTCCAAAATAAAATAAATATAGTTCAACCAATTTAGAAATGAAATTTTGTATAAGCTTCAAATAATAATAATAATATTTTAAGTTAAATTAAAAGCTCACTTCGTTGGTTGCATAATCACACTCGACTAGTTTAGAATCACATTACAATACATATTTAAAATAAATTACATAGAAAAGATGGAAAATATTATACAATTACTTAGGTTTATATATACGTTGAAACATGAATAGATATTCGATACTGGTCAAGTAATTTTATTTTTTTTAATTCATAATTTTCGTATTATAAAAAAAAAAAATGGCACAAGAAATACGCCACAATTATTTTGGATTATAATTGTTTTTCTTCGAGAAATATTTGTAAAATAAATTGAATGCCCATGCATGGGATAATGAATTTGATTTTATTGATATTGAATTTAATTATGATTTGCAGGATGCATTGTTAAGGGATCTGGTTCCTGTTGACATGGTAACATAAACGGTAGTAGCATATTCTTTTTGGGGACTTTAGAAACATTTCGCTATTTAAGGTCCATGGTTGGGTAGGGTAAAGAAAGCGGTTGTCGACTTCCAGCTTCAGACACCGCACATGCCAGTCAATAATAAAAGAAGTTTCAAGTTTTTTTTTATGCCTATCGGTCCTGGAGACACAGCTCACCAAGCTTTCTCTGCTATTTATCGGGAAGATATTTTGCGATGTATTTATTTTAGTTTCTGGAGGGATCCTTAATAAAAAATTGTAAGCGAGAGTCTAGGAGATAGCCAAACCCACCCCACCCCGAAAGAGCTACGGTATAATATAGGGTCCCACTCCGCTATCACTCCTCTGATTCATTGGAGGCTATTGACAACCTCGCCAACACCCTGTCAATAATTCCCCCCCCCCAAGTGGTGACATAATTTTTTTGGCGCCCAACTCGTGGGGCCTCTGTCTTCGGTAAAGCGCTGGAATGGTATTTGATGACATTATTTTGGATGTCAAGCGTAAGGTCTTTGTAATTTGTAAGGTCAAGACATTGCGTCTGGTTATACAAAATTCAAATTCGAATGGTTTAAGAAGTCAGTAGATCACACACATCTGGTTTGTAAAGAGCATATAATGATTACTTCTTTTTCAATTTATAGTGCTCGAAGGATTCCTGAATTGGTTTGCCACAGGCCAGAGCAATAGATTTTGAGAAACACGATGCTGTTTATTTTGAATTTTCGGATACTTACAATTTGAGGAACTTAAATTGTCTGCCAAAAGCCAAAATTAAGTGGGTCATGTCGAAAAAAATTATTCAAAGCTAGCGTTACCACCTGCTAGTTTCATTTATGTTCATACAAACTGAGCTCGTTTATTTCATGGATATTGGATATAGGCTGTGTTAGGAATAGTAGAACAGAGAAAATACTCTTCAAAGTTTCTGGATTCGTGCATGTTTGGCTCAGCTCGGACATCATGCCATTTGCAAGAAGAGGAGCCTTTTTCTTGAAATTACTGAACATAGTCAAAAGCCTTAAATATCTTTTTATTTCTCGTTAGATCAATTTAGTGATAAGTTCACATGTTTAAAGGAAATGTTGGATTAAGTCTCGATTTACAAATTATGCAACAGCGTATTTGTACGGCTTATTGAAAACACCGCTGAAAACTAAAGTGGCTAAAAGCAGTTTTTTTTGCTCAGATCTAATTATGAAAATAGCCCAATCTATTAATTGTTTCTTTTATTAAAATCTGGTTAAATTAGTTGCTATCGTATGTGTTTACCAAAAAAATGTCACATAACAGGAAAAATTATTAAGAATTTTATTTTAACAATGTCATTAATCAGCCAAGTGCTGATGCCTTACCAAACTGTTTAGTTTGTACCCAAATATTATCGGATACAGAACCATGCTATGTCACACCTTGCAAGCATGTGTATCACAAGCAATGCATAGAGAATTGGCTGACGACTCACAAAGAGTGTCCAAGCTGTTTTCAGAACGTTGAAACAGCTCAGTTAAAACTAGTGATAGGAAATTGTTCACCAGCGCGACAAGTAGTCGACGCAGCAGGCAAGCCGCAATCCCAAAATCGGAGAGTGGTTACGCGAAGTTTGGCTCAAGCCCTAAATGAAGAACCAGCGCAGAATCATAACCTGCCCAGGGCGGTACTTAACAATAGTACTAGTATTAACGCGGCTGTATCACAAACAATTCCAAAAAGGCGAGGTAGGCCACATTTACCTCTGCAAAGTTACTTACCCAGAGAGCCGAGTATTGATTACTCCTTAATACAGAAAATGATAGAGCAGACTGTATCTCGTTTAGTATCTAATCTAAATATAAATCAACCTAGTCTCACACCCAATAGAAACAGTCGACTACATCATGATGTACCAATATCATCACCTAGTCAGTCTGCAGTACCTAGCAGTCAAGTTGCTAATATCATACAAAAGTGGAATATATCTTTTGAAGGAACTGAGCAGGGATTAAGTGTAGAAGAATTTATTTATCGCGTTAAATCATTAACGGATACAACTTTAGAGAGCGATTTTCAAGGCTTATGCAAGCACTTGCATATATTGTTTGTAGGCAAAGCACGAGATTGGTTCTGGCGTTACCATAAGGGAGTTTCTCGCATAATCTGGTCTGATTTCTGTATGTCCTTAAGACAGAAATACCAAGACTATACCTCAGATTTTCTTAGCAAAGAACGTATCCGGGCACGAAAACAAAAGACAGGAGAAACGTTTGCAATGTTTTTTGATGCCGTGTCGGCATTGATGGATAATTCATCTATACGAATAGCCGAAGACGAAGTCCTAGAAATTCTTAAAAATAATCTTCTACCCGAAATTCGTCAACATTTATTATATCAGCCAATTGAAACAGTTAGTCAGTTGAGAAAACTTGTGCAAATGCAAGAAAATCTAACGCGTGAAATAGGTTCATGCTTAGAAAGCACAGGTAAAGCAAAGTTACCTTTATATCGTCGTCAAGTCCACGCAATGGAAATTGCAGATCCTCTGAATGATAATGAAGAAGACCCTGAAGGCGAAATGAATAATGCAGCAATTCGCGCATCACACGCGAAAATCGTGTGTTGGAATTGTGACGTAATAGGACACGTTTGGCAGGACTGTTTAGCAGAACGCCGCATATTTTGCTATGGTTGTGGGGAACTCAGTGTATACAAACCTGTAATGGTCGCCGTTGCGTTAGATTTCGATTTAGTAAAATTTAGTTTTATCGCTGTCCGTTTGCTTAATAAAATTCTCGCATGCGATAAAAATATTGCTACAAAAATATAGCCGTCCTTACAGGCGCATGCTAATAATAACAGACTTATCCGCTTTTGCAAAAGAGCAAGCGCAACCAACGTTAGTCAACATACATATACCAGAAAAAAAAAAGCTTTCGCTAATTGCACTAGGCCTATATAAACCCACAGGCGAGAGCCTTCGGCCTCTTTTCCGATCGAACCACAAGTATCAACTCCACGTCGAATAGCTCGTTTTCGTTGCTAGCGTGGGAGTCTAAAACGTGATCCCGCCTGACTTAGTCAAAAAGTTAAAGTTAAATAGAGTGTGTTCCCAAGTCACAAGAAAAGACAAAAAGAAAAAAAAAGACAAATAACTACATTTTGTTTCGCACAATAAACCCAACAAAAATTTGTTAAAATAAGAATTAACCGCTCGGCATTGGCCAACCGACAGCCGGCGTGGCCTAAGTCCAATAGAGGTTAACTCGAGTGCTAATCCGGTCACATCCACATCATAATCCGTATGAAGAGATCGGATTCGTGATTCTGTGGTGTGACCCAACCAAAGGTATGTGCTGCATACACGATTTCATCAGATTTGTGATTTTTAGCCTAAAATCCAAGTTTCTACCCGTAGCGCACATAACCTCCACCCGAGCTCAGATTTTGGCTGCCAGACGCATTGGAGTCTTGGTGGATGCTAAATTATTACTCTTCACTGCAATATTGGAGATCCCTTTTTTGATTCACGAGTCGACGCCCCTGCCTTGCGCTGATCTAAAAGCTTTTCTTAAAGCTCAGCCGCTGGAGCCGCACATGCGGTAGTCCCAAAATCGGGAGAAAAGCAGAAACCACGCGGAGCGGCATAAATAAGTGAAATAAGCTAAAATTTCTGATAAAAGACAAGTTAAAAACCTCAAAACAAGAACAGAAAACAGTGCAGTCACAAGGTGTATAAAAAAGGTGTATAAAAAGTGTACAAGTATAATTAACAATCTGTTTAAAAAGATAGAAAAGCGGCATAAAAGTGCGTATGTATGTAGGTAGGTTGGCTGGCATCGCCAGTTGTGAAGTGGAGGTGGAAGTAAAGCTTCCAAAGTAAAATTCTTTCATTTTTGTTTGTTCTAAAATTACAAAATAAAAATATTAACAAAAAAAAAAAAAAAACCCCAACAATTTCAAAACATGTACAAGGTCTAAATTGAAAGTGTAAAGAAAAAATAAAAATAAAACCCAAAAAGACCATAAACTGTAAAACCCCACAGACATACATACATATAATAACCTAAAACAACAAAAACAACGAACATAAGCCACGAGGAAAGATCTTTCGCCGCTGCCTTAAAACTGTGAGTAATTATTAAAAACATTGGTTAAAATTTTATGGCCAAGCCGATCCAAATTGCCAATAGTTAACCATATTATTGCTACCAGAGTGAACTAAAGAAAAAAAAAATTACATGTAGCTGCATAAACATACATAAGTATGCCGCTGCATGCATTACAAAGCATTGGTGCGAGTGTATAGAACATGCTTGTCAAAGCTCGAAAGCTTCACTTTCGAAAGCTTAATATGTAAATATGTGTGTGCATATTTTAGTTCATTTTTTTTTCTTCGCTTTGTGTTTGGCAATTTGGTGATCGCTTTTATCTTTATATGTCGCACTAACATTTTTATTTAGACAAAGCGCATTAATCGAGCGTACATGCAATTTAAGTAAATATTCTTTCTACCTATTATTATTACTCCTCACCTCCCTTTTTTTATGTACATGAAATGAAATATATGCATACACCTACAGCCACAATATTGGGGTGAACAACCTAGCCTCCCTGCATACATACATACACCAAAATTTAGTACAGCACAGCTGTTCCATCGCTTGCGCTTGCGCGCATAAGTACAGTGCCGTCCGTACGTATGTATACACTTGAATGAATCAAGTTGACAATTTCCGCTTTTGAGTACTAGTATTTATTTTTTTCAATTAATAAAGAAATAAATTAATGCACTGTATAGGATAGAAAGTTGAAAAATTAATAAAATTAAATTCGAATAATTTTGACTAGATTAATTTACGAAGAAAAAGTCTTTTGCTTGGACTTAACTAAAATTTTCTGTTTGCTAATGTTTATGAAATAAGAATATGCACAAATAAAATTATACCCC
This sequence comes from Scaptomyza montana, assembly GCA_018904305.1. Classification (NCBI taxonomy): domain Eukaryota; kingdom Metazoa; phylum Arthropoda; class Insecta; order Diptera; family Drosophilidae; genus Scaptomyza; species Scaptomyza montana. Next base: position 987,514 of record JAEIGR010000055.1, on the reverse strand, counting down.
TAAGACATGTAAATAAGTTTATAACATCAGATCAGAAATGAAGAACTTTGGTTTATATTAATTAGTTTTTTAGCTATACTTTGAAAATGAATTTGAATTTTAAGTTGAATAATAATTGGAATAAATATTGAATTGTTTTAAATTAACTATGGAGTACTAATTTTGTTTCGTTCAGGGGGAAGACATGATAACCTAATAATCTAGTGGAAGTTTTTCTAGGGGATCTTCACCAAAATGCCGCGTAGAAGATCATGGTTGGGAAGGGTAGAGAACGCGAGTGTCGATCGTCACCTTTAGACCTCGCACCCAAAGGAGATTAGTGGATGTGAGATTGATGTGTTGTTTTGTCAATTAGCTTTTGCAGATTATTGTTGCTATTTAGCGATGGTAAAAGGATGTTTTGAGTTCCGTGGAGTAAAGCTCCCTTTGTAAAGTTTATAGGAATCCTAATATTTAAAGTTTATGTGCCATACAGTTGAGACACAGGAAAAACCCACCCCCCGCCAAAGAGCTACGGCACCAGTAGGATTCCACCGACTGTGATCCTCAATTGAAACATTTCGCCAGTGTCATCTCGGCTTTACTGCTGCTGTCGTTGTTATATGACGCCCGGTTTATTATTAAAATGGTTAACGCCATATAAATTTTTGGCGCCCAAATCGTGGGGCAAACTAGCGTATCGTATCTTCAATTTTGACCCAAGATCTATTAGCAAATGGGTGATAGAAATATAATACCGGTTGCTTAGAAGAAAGAAAGCTAGTTGCCACTCATCCCTCTTGTATAATGCTGAATTATTAACTCTATAAGTGAACTATCACGCATGCAGGATATGTTCCTAAGTATGGTCCATACCGTTCACAGGTAGACAGAATAAATAGAATATACATCTGTTAAAAGGAAGCTTTCGTATGATTTTAGAGAATTACTAGATACAAGTTTGTCGACCTGTTAATACTGTCGTATACAATTTCAGAATATTGCGAAGGCTGCTTGACTTCCAATACTGATTGTCCCTGCGATATATTTTTGCTTGCGTCATGCATTGTGTCATCGGTGAAGCCCCGAAGGACATATACAAAGATCGAAAGGAACTTAATTTAGATTTTGTTTGGTAGTTGCAGTTGAGTCTGGAACTTGTGACATAGCTGCTTTTGCATGCACTCGCCGTTAACTCAATTATGCAAATAGAAACTGACTTGGTACCTGGAAGTCTTTGAATAGTTTCAATAGCCCAGATTATACACAATCTCATTTTATATTAATCTCTTTTTTGTCGTATTAGATTATTTTGTTTTCAGTATTGTCTGACCCCAAGAACACTTCTTTTATGAAAATGCCTATAAATCGCAGCCCACCAGAATCGCTCCGGCCCACAGCCGAAGGTGTGCCATGTGCCATATGCGAACACGCAATGGATAATACTCATCCATGCTATTCGTTACCATGTAACCACGTCTTTCACAAAGCTTGCGTAGAACGTTGGTTAGAAGAGAATAGCAATTGTTATACTTGTAAGAGCCCCATAAATGTGGCTACGATGAAATTTGTTGAAGTCAGCGGTCCCAAGCCCTCTGTTGCCCATGAAGCTCAGAGAATAATGACCCGCCACTTAAGTAAGGCTTTAGAGCAAGCTCAAGCCGCAAATACAGTTACTGCCCCAGAACTCCCTGTTCCAAATGCAAGTACAGTACTGCCATCAGCCTTGGATGCGAGTCATAGTACCAATCCTTCTGAAGTTGCTGCTACAAGATCAAATAGAAGAAGAGGTCGCCCACCCCGCTCCGGTTATACTCGTGTATTTGAGGCTAATAATCGGGTAGCAATTCAGGCAATGATAGAACAAACTGTGAGCAGAGTAGTTTCTAGTTTGAATTTAAATACTCAGAATAGTCCGTCGAACACCCAAATTCCTAACGTGCCGACTCGCGAGTCTCCTATCACTTCTGTAAATTCTTCGTATGCTAGAAAGACTGCTGATATCATGCAAAAATGGAACTTGCATTTTGATGGATCCGAGGAAGGGTTGGGTGTTGATGAATTTTTATATCGAGTGAAAGCTCTTACAGACGAAACTTTAGAAAGTGATTTTGCTGCCATGTGTAGAAATATGCATGTATTATTTGCAGGAAAAGCTCGAGACTGGTATTGGCGATACCATAAACAAGTCGATCGTATTGTTTGGTCAGATATTCGTACTTCTTTACGCGAGCAATATAAAAATCACCGCTCGGACTTTATGAGTAAAGAAATGATAAGATCCCGTAAGCAAAAGCAAGGCGAATCATTTTCCTCGTTTTATGATGCCGTGGCATCGATGATAGACAAATCCGGTGTCAAGATAGATGAAGAAGAATTAGTCGAGATTCTGAAGAACAATTTGCTTCCTCGGAATCGTCAAAATCTTTTGTACCAACCCGTGTTTTCGGTAGGACAATTGCGTCGACTAGTTCAAGTTAGTGAGAACTTGGAAAAGGAACTGCTAGGCCGATCAGAGTACACTGCTAAATTACAACCAGTAGCTAACCGTCGGCAAATACATTCTCTAGAAGAAGATCCAGCTGAATTGAAAGAAGAGTTACAAGTTGAAGTAGAACTTGCTGCGCTACGTGTCGCACATTCAAAAATGAAGTGCTGGAACTGTGAAGAACTCGGTCACGTGTGGGAGAATTGCTTAGCTGATAGGCGTATATTTTGTTATGGTTGTGGAGCTCCGAATATCTACAAGCCCCAATGTAAGCATTGTCTTCGTAAGCAGTCGGAAAACCGCCAAGCGGGAGCATCAAACACCAGCCGGATGCCCCCAAAAGCCTAAATGTGTCTCACATTGAAAATCTTCCAGAAGCAGTGAAGTCATACTCGGAAGAAACTCAAAACGACGAATCTAGCAGCGTCGTCCCTTTATATTGCCTTCCATATGAAGAAAGGCTGCAGAATTATGAAAACGTTAAAAAACGTATATTTAGTTGTTTAGAACGTAGAATTAGTAAGCGAACGTTAAGATTAAAATCATTTTATAAAATGGTAAAACAGAGTCGTAAGTTAGTAATTTCAACAATTTTTAATTGTCACAATGACATGCGTACCTATGTGGAAGTGTCTTTTCTCAAGTATACTGAACTAGGTTTATTAGATACAGGAGCGAATATAAGCTGCATTGGCTCGTCCCTCGCTGCTGAAAACTTCAAGCAGTTTCCAGAGTTTAAACCTCTGAAGTCTCATGCGAAAACCGCGGATGGACAACAGCAGGATATTCTTGGATGTTTGAATGTGATGATGACTTACAAGTCCATCACAAAACCATTGAAACTTTTTGTTATTCCTTCTATCAAGCAAAAGTTGATATTAGGGCATGATTTTTGGAAAATTTTCGAACTTGCTCCTAATATCATAGGTTCGGTAGAAATGGTTAAAGCCCAATCTGACGAAGCAAATTCCTATTCATTAAGCCCTCAGCAGGTTCAGCAAGTCGTTAAACTGCTGTTCCCAAATGCTTCGAAAAGCTTAGGTCGTACTACCTTAATCAAACACCATATCGAAGTAGGAGATGCAAAGCCCGTTAAGCAAAGATTTTATCCCGTAAGCCCAGCTGTGGAAAAACTGCTTTATGCAGAAATAGACCGCATGCTGCAGCAGGATGTCATTGAGCCTTCAACGAGTGCGTGGAGTTCACCAATGCGTCTGGTGATAAAACCCAACAAAGTTCGTCTTTGTTTGGATGCTCGTAGACTTAATAATGCCACCCATAAAGATGCTTATCCTTTGCCTAGCATTGATGGTATCTTCTCTCGTTTGCCAAAAGCAAATATCATCTCAAAGTTGGACTTAAAAGATGCGTATTGGCAAATAGAGCTTACCCCTGAATCCAAACCTCTTACTGCATTTACAGTTCCAGGACGACCGCTTTATCAATTTAAAGTAATGCCGTTTGGACTGTGCAATGCTCCCACAACAATGTGTCGATTGATGGATGACATCATACCACCAGATTTGAGACATAGCGTGTTCGGATATCTTGACGATTTGTGCATCGTTTCTGAAGATTTTCCTTCGCATCTTGCCGTTCTAGTACGCATCGCAGAGCAGTTTCGCAAAGCAAACTTGACTTTAAATCTTGCCAAAAGTCAATTTTGCGTTACTAGTATTAACTACTTGGGTTACGTTATTGGAAGTGGAGGTATTTGTACAGATCCAGCTAAGGTATCGTGTATCAGGAATTGGCCATCGCCCAAGAACCTAAAGCAGGTTCGAGGATTCCTCGGAGTTTGCGGATGGTACCGTCGGTTTATTCATCAGTTTGCTGATCTTACATGTCCCATCACAGATGTGCTCTCTACAAAAAAGAAGTTTGTATGGACACCAGAAGCTCAATTGGCCATGGACCAGTTAAAGCAGATATTGACTACCGCGCCCGTTTTAACAAACCCCGATTTCGAGAAAAAGTTTTATCTTCACTGCGATGCCAGCGATTTTGGCATTGGTGCAGTCTTAGTGCAACTGTCTGATGAGAATGACGAGAAGCCCATTGCTTTTATGTCAAAGAAATTAAATAGTGCTCAGCGTAATTACAGCGTTACCGAACGAGAGTGCTTAGCCGTTGTGTTAGCAATTGAAAAGTTCAGATGCTACCTAGAACTGCAAGAGTTCGAGGTAATAACTGATCATTCTAGTTTGCTTTGGCTCATGAGACAACAAAATGTTTCGGGTTAGCACGGTGGATCTTTCGTTTGCAGCAATTTAAATTTTCTATTTCGCATCGTAAAGGAAAGGATCATCTTGTTCCCGATGCTCTATCAAGGTTAGGTGAAGATGAAATTTGTGAGTTAGATATGAATCCGGTAATAGACTTAGATTCTGACGCTTTTCTGGAGGATTCCTATCGAGCACTTATTGATAGGTTTAGTGAAAATTTCTCTAGATTCCCGGATATTAAACTGCAAGGAAATATTTTGTACATACGTACAGAACACGCCGTTGGAGATATTGATCAAGAAAAGAACTCTTGGAAGGTATGGGTTCCAGATCGGCTTAAAAGCGAAGTTCTACAACAAGCCCATGACAGTCAGACCTCGGCTCATGCGGGCATGCAAAAGACCATTGAAAAGTTACGTCGCAATCTTTTCTGGCCAGGATTGGCAAAAGATGTGCGCGAGTATATTCGCAGTTGTACCTTGTGTAAAGAGAATAAAGCCCCAAATTATAGGTTACGTCCTCCTATGGGTGCACACAACCCTACGAGTAGACCCTTTCAGAGGTTATACATTGATCTGTTAGGACCATATCCTCGCAGTAAGAATGGTCATATTGGAATACTTATAGTGCTTGACCATTTTAGTAAATACCATTGGCTACATCCTTTGAAAAAGTTCACGTCCATTGCTGTGCAAGAATTTCTCTTGAAACAAATTTTCCATTGTTACGGTGTGCCTGAAACCATCGTTAGCGATAACGGCACGCAATTTAAAGCTAATGATTTTAACGCATTCTTAACAGAATTAGGCATAAAACATGTGTACACAGCTTTGTACTCACCGCAAAGTAATGCTGCTGAACGAGTCAACCGTTCATTACTAGCTGCTGTAAGGTCCTATTTGAAAAACGATCAAACGGACTGGGACTTACATCTAACGAGTATTTCTTGTTCGTTAAGATCGTCACTCCATCAATCGTTAGGATGTTCCCCTTACAGAGCCTTATTTGGTTTGGACATGATCACTCATGGAGCCGATTATAAGCTGTTGAAAGAGCTGTCATTGCTAGAAGACCCTGTTGTTCCAATTTCGCGGGAAGACAACTTGGCACTTCTGAGGAAAGATATTCAATTGAATATACGGAAAGCCTACGATCGCAATTCCACTCAATATAATTTGCGTTCGAAGCCAGTAAGCTATCGAGAAGGTCAGGAAGTATATCGTCGCAATTTCGCCCTTAGTAAATTCACACAGAATTTTAATGCTAAGCTTGGACCTCAATTTAGTAAATGTCGAATCAGGAAAAAACTAGGCTCGTGCTATTACCAACTTGAAGATTTGCACGGAAAAGAGCTAGGAACGTATCATGCAAAAGACATTCGTTGCTGATTCCCGCTAATATTCTGTATAACGGTGGTATATTATCGGTTGTGTAATGGTCGCTGTTGCGTTAGATTTCGATTTAGTAAAATTTAGTTTTATCGCTGTCCGTTTGCTTAATAAAATTCTCGCATGCGATAAAAATATTGCTACAAAAATATAGCCGTCCTTACAGGCGCATGCTAATAATAACAGACTTATCCGCTTTTGCAAAAGAGCAAGCGCAACCAACGTTAGTCAACATACATATACCAGAAAAAAAAGCTTTCGCTAATTGCACAAGGCCTATATAAACCCACAGGCGAGAGCCTTCGGCCTCTTTTCCGATCGAACCACAAGTATCAACTCCACGTCGAATAGCTCGTTTTCGTTGCTAGCGTGGGAGTCTAAAACGTGATCCCGCCTGACTTAGTCAAAAAGTTAAAGTTAAATAGAGTGTGTTCCCAAGTCACAAGAAAAGACAAAAAGAAAAAAAAGACAAATAACTACATTTTGTTTCGCACAATAAACCCAACAAAAATTTGTTAAAATAAGAATTAACCGACTCGGCATTGGCCAACCGACAGCCGGCGTGGCCTAAGTCCAATAGAGGTTAACTCGAGTGCTAATCCGGTCACATCCACATCATAATCCGTATGAAGAGATCGGATTCGTGATTCTGTGGTGTGACTCAACCAAAGGTATGTGCTGCATACACGATTTCATCAGATTTGTGATTTTTAGCCTAAAATCCAAGTTTCTACCCGTAGCGCACATAACCTCCACCCGAGCTCAGATTTTGGCTGCCAGACGCATTGGAGTCTTGGTGGATGCTAAATTATTACTCTTCACTGCAATATTGGAGATCCCTTTTTTGATTCACGAGTCGACGCCCCTGCCTTGTGCTGATCTAAAAGCTTTTCTTAAAGCTCAGCCGCTGGAGCCGCACATGCGGTAGTCCCAAAATCGGGAGAAAAGCAGAAACCACGCGGAGCGGCATAAATAAGTGAAATAAGCTAAAATTTCTGATAAAAGACAAGTTAAAAACCTCAAAACAAGAACAGAAAACAGTGCAGTCACAAGGTGTATAAAAAAGGTGTATAAAAAGTGTACAAGTATAATTAACAATCTGTTTAAAAAGATAGAAAAGCGGCATAAAAGTGCGTATGTATGTAGGTAGGTTGGCTGGCATCGCCAGTTGTGAAGTGGAGGTGGAAGTAAAGCTTCCAAAGTAAAATTCTTTCATTTTTGTTTGTTCTAAAATTACAAAATAAAAATATTAACAAAAAAAAAAAAAACCCAACAATTTCAAAACATGTACAAGGTCTAAATTGAAAGTGTAAAGAAAAATAAAAATAAAACCCAAAAAGACCATAAAATGTAAAACCCCACAGACATACATACATATAATAACCTAAAACAACAAAAACAACGAACATAAGCCACGAGGAAAGATCTTTCGCCGCTGCCTTAAAACTGTGAGTAATTATTAAAAACATTGGTTAAAATTTTATGGCCGAGCCGATCCAAATTGCCAATAGTTAACCATATTATTGCTACCAGAGTGAACTAAAGAAAAAAAAAATTACATGTAGCTGCATAAACATACATAAGTATGCCGCTGCATGCATTACAAAGCATTGGTGCGAGTGTATAGAACATGCTTGTCAAAGCTCGAAAGCTTCACTTTCGAAAGCTTAATATGTAAATATGTGTGTGCATATTTTAGTTCATTTTTTTTTCTTCGCTTTGTGTTTGGCAATTTGGTGATCGCTTTTATCTTTATATGTCTATTATTATTACTCCTCACCTCCCTTTTTTTATGTACATGAAATGAAATATATGCATACACCTACAGCCACAATATTGGGGTGAACAACCTAGCCTCCCTGCACACATACATACACCAAAATTTAGTACAGCACAGCTGTTCCATCGCTTGCGCTTGCGCGCATAAGTACAGTGCCGTCCGTACGTATGTATACACTTGAATGAATCAAGTTGACAATTTCCGCTTTTGAGTACTAGTATTTATTTTTTTCAATTAATAAAGAAATAAATTAATGCACTGTATAGGATAGAAAGTTGAAAAATTAATAAAATTAAATTCGAATAATTTTGACTAGATTAATTTACGAAGAAAAAGTCTTTTGCTTGGACTTAACTAAAATTTTCTGTTTGCTAATGTTTATGAAATAAGAATATGCACAAATAAAATTATACCCCTAAGACATGTAAATAAGTTTATAACATCAGATCAGAAATGAAGAACTTTGGTTTATATTAATTAGTTAGTTAGCTATACTTTGAAAATGAATTTGAATTTTAAGTTGAATAATAATTGGAATAAATATTGAATTGTTTTAAATTAACTATGGAGTACTAATTTTGTTTCGTTCAGGGGGAAGACATGATAACCTAATAATCTAGTGGAAGTTTTTCTAGGGGATCTTCACCAAAATGCCGCGTAGAAGATCATGGTTGGGAAGGGTAGAGAACGCGAGTGTCGATCGTCACCTTTAGACCTCGCACCCAAAGGAGATTAGTGGATGTGAGATTGATGTGTTGTTTTGTCAATTAGCTTTTGCAGATTATTGTTGCTATTTAGCGATGGTAAAAGGATGTTTTGAGTTCCGTGGAGTAAAGCTCCCTTTGTAAAGTTTATAGGAATCCTAATATTTAAAGTTTATGTGCCATACAGTTGTTGTTGACGGTTCGTAGTATTATTAAAATGGTAACGCCACAAACCCCAATGTCAAAAATGCATTCGTCGTAAGGCGGAAAACCGAATGCAGGGAGCACCCAACAACACCAGGATGCCCCCGACGAAATAAAACTGCACATAAATGAAAATAAAATCAAAGTTGCTCAGCCAACGCCTCAGCAGACTTACCTTAAGCCATATTTCGAACGGCTACAAAACTACAATAACATTAAGCATAGGATTTTTAATGAAGAATCTACAAAGGAAAATGGTAGAATAAATAGAAACGCTTTAAGAATTAAAAATTATTTTAGAAATATAAGGAAAATTCACAGTTTATTAGTTTCAGCAATAGTGAATAATAAGAAAGATTTAAGAAGTTATGCCGAAGTCTCTTTTCTTCAGTTTACCGAACTTGGATTATTGGATACAGGGGCAAATGTCAGTTGCATAGGAGCAAGTTTAGCGAAAGAAAATTTTGTTGGATGCTCAGGGTTTAAGCCATCTGGGTCGTATGTTAAAACAGCTGATGGTCGATCTCATACGGTTCTTGGAGTTTTAAAAGTTTTAATGACTTATAACGACGCTCAGAAGCCAATGCAATTGTACGTGATTCCTTCAATTCAACAAAAACTGATTCTTGGCATAGATTTCTGGAGAACATTTGATCTTGCTCCGAATGTAATTTATTCCATGGATTTGTCTGAGGCTACTGATAGTTCAGATGATTCATATCCCTTAACTTCTTTGCAAAGACAGCAGCTGGAAGTAGTTAAAAAACTATATCCCAATTGTGCTAAAGGCTTGGGACGCACAAATTTAATTCAGCACCATATTGAAATCGGAGATACCAAGCCCGTAAAACAAAGATTTTACCCTGTCAGTCCCGCGGTTGAAAAAGTTTTGTTTACGGAGATTGATCGAATGCTCTCTTTAGATGTTATTGAACCCTCTAGTAGTGCTTGGAGTTCGCCCATGAGGTTGGTTCTCAAGCCTAATAAAGTAAGACTCTGTCTTGATGCTCGAAAACTAAATGATGCAACAGAAAAAGATGCATGTCCGTTACCCAGCATCGACGGCATTTTAGCTCGTTTGCCCAAGGCAAATCTTATCTCGAAGCTCGATTTAAAAGATGCCTACTGGCAAATTGAACTTGACGAAGAGTCAAAGCCTTTGACAGCTTTTACTGTTCCAGGAAGACCTCTTTACCAATTCAAGGTAATGCCATTTGGATTGTGTAATGCACCGTCCACAATGTGTCGTTTAATGGACGAGATCATACCCTCTGATTTACGAAATTGTGTTTTTGGATATATAGACGATCTTTGTATCGTATCTGAAGACTTTGAATCACATTTAGCTGTTCTGATCAGGTTGGCAGATCAGTTCAAAAAAGCTAATATAACGCTTAATATTGATAAAAGTAACTTTTGTGTTACGAGTATCAATTATTTAGGATATACTATTGGTTGTGGAGGAATTTCTACCGATCCCAGCAAAATTTCTTGCATTGTAAACTGGCCGACACCCAAGAATCTTAAACAGGTTCGTGGATTTCTTGGAGTTTGTAATTGGTACCGGCGTTTTATACAGAATTTTGCAGAGCTTGCTTGTCCAATTACAGAACAATTAAAGAACAAGAAAAAGTTCAATTGGACTCCCGAAGCACAAAAAGCAATGGATCGATTGAAGACAATTTTAACCACTGCTCCCGTTTTGAAAAATCCTGATTTTTTAAAGAAATTCTTTTTACATTGTGACGCAAGTGATGTCGGAATCGGAGCTGTGTTAGTTCAACTATCTGATAAAGAACACGAGCAACCGATCGCATTCATGTCAAAAAAATTGAGCCGTGCTCAAAGAAACTACAGCGTTACAGAACGTGAATGCTTGGCGGTAATCCTTGCAGTAGAAAAGTATAGATGCTATTTGGAGCTGCAAGAATTTGAAGTCGTTACTGACCATTCAAGTCTTGTTTGGCTTATGCGTCAGCAAAACGTTTCAGGAAGATTAGCAAGATGGGTTTTTAGACTGCAACAGTTTAAGTTTAGCGTTTCCCACCGCAAAGGCAGTGAACATGTTGTTCCTGATGCGTTATCTCGCCTTGAAGAGTCCAAAATAGCAGGCCTAGAGATAGAACCAGTTATCAACTTAAAGTCAGAGGCATTCAATGATGAAGAGTATGAAAAGCTGAAAATCAAATTTAAGTCAAATCAAAGCAAGTTTCCGGATTGTAAAATTGTGGATCCGTATCTGTATATACGGAAAGAACATATGTCTGGTGGCTTAGAGCAAGACGTATTGTCATGGAAGTTATGGGTTCCGGAACGTCTCAGATTAGAAGTGCTAAAACAAGCTCATGATGGTCTAGGTTCTTCGCATGGAGGTATGCAAAAAACTATTGAGAAAATTCGTCGGAATCTCTTTTGGCCAGGTTTGGCAAATGACACAAAAAACTATATCAGAAAGTGCGAAGTATGTAAACAAATGAAGGCACCAAATTATACCCTTCGCCCGCCTATGGGCACGCTTAGTCCAACATGTAGGCCCTTTCAGCGCTTGTATATCGATTTATTAGGACCATACCCGCGTAGCAAAAAAGGACATATTGGTATTCTTATTGTGCTAGATCACTTTAGCAAATACCATTGGCTGCAACCCTTAAAAAAGTTTACCTCAGCAGCAATTCAGGAATATTTGCGAAATAGCATTTTCCATGCATTTGGTGTTCCTGAAATGGTTGTCAGCGACAATGGATCGCAATTTAAGGCAAACGAATTTAACGCATTTCTTACAAACCATGGTAAACGACATGTTTATACAGCATTATATTCGCCTCAGAGTAATGCTGCAGAACGAGTTAACCGATCTCTTTTAGCAGCAGTGCGATCTTACTTAAAAAATGATCAAACAGAATGGGACCAGAATCTCACAGGCATTTCATGCGCTTTAAGATCTTCGGTACACCAGTCATTGGGCTGTTCGCCATATAAAGCTCTGTTTGGTATTAATATGATAACTCACGGCTCAGACTATTGCCTCTTAAAAGATTTGTCACTGCTAGAAGAACAAATAGTTCCCTTACCTCTAAACGATTACCTTGCAATTTTGCGCAAGGATATCCAATCAAATATCCGTCAGGCATATGAGCGGAATGAAAAACAATACAATCTTCGCTCGAAGCAAGTTAATTTTAAAGAGGGACAGGAAGTCTTCAGACGTAATTTTGCCCTAAGCAAATTCAATCAAAATTTTAATGCAAAATTAGCACCACAGTTTTTGAAATCGCGCATTAAAAGGAAATTAGGTAATTGCTTTTACTTGTTAGAAAACCTGCAAGGAAAAGAAATAGGCACATTTCACGCGAAAGATATCAGAACCTAATTCCCGCTAATCTTTTCATCTAGCGAAGTCAGATTATCGGGTGTTGTAACGTTCGTTTGTGATTGTATTAAATAATGGAAAAAATTGTATCGCATTTCGTTCTTGACATTTTTGTCGCCTGCGATAAATTGCATTAGAAGAGAAAGCTTTGATGCTGGAATGCTCTCTCGTAGTAGTGAGATTAATTCCAGAGCTTTTAAGCCTTATCACAGCCAACTTCATGATCTTCAATGAAAAAGCTTTGGAAATTACTCCTATAAAAACGCATGGAAATTGGGAATAGCTCTCTTGGATCAGTTTTCCATTTGAAGTACGGATCGCCGCAAGTTATTTCGCTGATGAAAAAAAAAAATTTACACGTGGTCGCGACGCACAAGTTAGTGCTAAAATCAATCGTTCGATCACCAATTTGCATCTGCAAAGCCAAACCCATGTTATAATAAATTAAATTGCCTGGCGCAACCACATTCATACCCGCTCACATGTGACCTCTGAATAATGCAGTTCAGCCCCAATTCTTCGCATTGGATTTACGATCAGAGAAGCACCTCCGAGTCGCAAGGCGCTCGTGGGCTCAGGCCTCGTGGGTCTATATTCGTTTCGGACAAAATCTTGTCCAGCAATTGGTCCAGTGCAGCCCCGCACTTATTCGCAATATAAAAAGGGCAAGCGTAGCTTTCGTTGCTGTTCGCCAACAAACGGGATACCGAAGCAGCGTATACCCACATAAGTTCAAGCTTGAGTTTGGAATTCTGGAGCAGCTATACCAGTTCTTGAGCAGAGAAGGATGAAAACCGAGGAAGACCGGCAGAGTATTTTTTTTTATTTAATAATTAGTGTTGAAGTCAGAAGTGCAGTGCAAGACCTTAAAGCGTAAAGCTTAGAATCCACATGGCACTCTCTTGTTTTGTCAGTATGTAAAGCAAACATACATACACATAGTAAAATTTGTCTTAAAATTAGGAAGAGGAAGCGTACACATGCATAATTATTAGTCAAATATATATCTTTAAAAAAATATAATTATTATTGTGCTTGGCAAATCGGTAAACAAAATATAAAATTAATTAAAATTGAAAAAACTAAACACAGAAAAAAAAACAACTACGTTGGACCCTCTCTCGCTGGAAGGCCTTTCATCGTCGGAGCAGCAAACATCTGTAAGTACATAAGAAAAAAACAAAAACAAAACTAAAGAGTAGCAAAGCTCTCTAAGCATTTTGATTTACCAATTTTCCTGCCCAAAGCTTTCAACTTTTACATTGACCTTTATTAAGTTATATTTATGCATATGTTCCAATTAGGGTGGACCAACTGTTTCGGTTTCACGAACATAGTTTCGAACAAAAGTTAAAACAACTATTTTAGACATGAAGATTTGTAAAAACGAGCACTCCAAAATAAAATAAATATAGTTCAACCAATTTAGAAATGAAATTTTGTATAAGCTTCAAATAATAATAATAATATTTTAAGTTAAATTAAAAGCTCACTTCGTTGGTTGCATAATCACACTCGACTAGTTTAGAATCACATTACAATACATATTTAAAATAAATTACATAGAAAAGATGGAAAATATTATACAATTACTTAGGTTTATATATACGTTGAAACATGAATAGATATTCGATACTGGTCAAGTAATTTTATTTTTTTTAATTCATAATTTTCGTATTATAAAAAAAAAAAAAAAAGGCACAAGAAATACGCCACAATTATTTTGGATTATAATTGTTTTTCTTCGAGAAATATTTGTAAAATAAATTGAATGCCCATGCATGGGATAATGACTTTGATTTTATTGATATTGAATTTAATTATGATTTGCAGGATGCATTGTTAAGGGATCTGGTTCCTGTTGACATGGTAACATAAACGGTAGTAGCATATTCTTTTTGGGGACTTTAGAAACATTTCGCTATTTAAGGTCCATGGTTGGGTAGGGTAAAGAAAGCGGTTGTCGACTTCCAGCTTCAGACACCGCACATGCCAGTCAATAATAAAAGGAGTTTCAAGTTTTTTTTTATGCCTATCGGTCCTGGAGACACAGCTCACCAAGCTTTCTCTGCTATTTATCGGGACGATATTTTGCGATGTATTTATTTTAGTTTCTGGAGGGATCCTTAATAAAAAATTGTAAGCGAGAGTCTAGGAGATAGCCAAACCCACCCCACCCGAAAGAGCTACGGTATAATATAGGGTCCCACTCCGCTATCACTCTTCTGATTCATTGGAGGCTATTGACAAACTCGCCAACACCCTGTCAATAATTTCCCCCCCCCCAAGTGGTTACAGCTTTTGCTTTGCTGTTCTTATGATACAGAGATAACTGATTGGAGTCGCACCAAAACAAAAACCGCAATGCACTAAGAGAAATTAGGAAATACTTTAGTTAATAATAAGTTAAGGTGGAAAAGAAAAATTGTGGTACTGTTTGATTGCCTTATGCCGAATCCCAAAAGTTGAAGAAGAAGATGGTACACTGAAGAAAATTTATGGAGGCTTAAAAATAAAAAACAATGTTTATGTTAAGAATAAATTTAGTTTGAATTAGACTTTAGAAGATACCCTGAAGGGAAAATTGAATACACCGAAAAAAAAAAATTTTTTTGTATAACCTATTTTAATAACCTTTTTTTTTTTTGTTAATACTATGCATACATATTGCAATATAATTTGGTGATAGTATAGTTTATTATTGTTTTTTTTTTTTGGCATACTATATAATGATGAGCTACTATTAATTGATTTATTCAAAGAATGAATTTAATATGATTTCTGAAAATAGTATGCAAAGTAACTTTGCAGATTTTGTTATTTTTAAGTTTGGAAGGTGAATAAAATTTGATTATGGAAGAATAAATTTTGTATTTATGTTTCCTGGATAGTAAAAAGATTGCGTAATCAGCTTGGGAGCTTTTCAAATAAATCTGGCATTAGAAAACCCCCCACAGGCTGTTTTTGCTAGCCGTAACAACTGAATCCGACCCGACTCATATAAGCTACGATCCCCTCACGCAAAAGATAGTTCCCGAATTCCATCAATAGGGAGAAACAACGACTGTACGTTACAAACCCGTGTATTAAAATGACTTGCAGAAGTGAGTTTTTCTTGACTTCATTTTAATATAAAATATCTCCTGTGTTTCTTAACCGATTTGGTTTATTAATTTTCACAAAAGTTATAAAGTTATCCATAGTTTTAACTCCTATTTTTACATTTTCTAAATAACAGACATGGCTATGTGGACTCGGCTGTTGAAGCTGATTTATGTGGTCGGAGATGCTTCTTTCTGCCTGTTACATACTTTTGCACAAATCAATTATACCCTTTTTTACCCATTTTATGGGTCCAGGGTATAAAAATAATGTAATATTATAGGCATGCTTTCAAAACAAAGTTTTCTTATATTTTGTAGCCACAGATAGCAGAGAGAAGAACAAAGAGGAAGAAATATAACTGTAAATGGTACTCACTGCAAGCAGTATGCACAGCTGAGCGAATATATGCTGCAACACAAAGAGCGGCTTAAAGCTTGATCAGCGCGCGCGTCGCTCTTATGACTGCCGCTAGATATAACATAATTTGAATGCAATCATGCATCTTTTTTGTTGCCCATTTACGCTCACTCTTTTGTTTATGCGCGCTTTGCATGTCAAGATAAACCTTAATCTCCCTATCTCCTCCGCACTCACTAGGCTAAGCTAACCATAACTAAGAGGCTGCAGTTAAGGGAATTGCATTGCCTAATTTGCACCATCCATACCTAGCTCTTAAGTGCAAGCGTTGTATGTTAGAGCTCGGTGTCTGTTGCTTAGAGGAATAACTGTAATGCTCTTTCCAACATTATGTTTTTGCATACAATGGTAAGAGAATTGGTTATGCATTTTAGTTCATATTTAATGTGAACAAAGAAAGTTAATTTTCGTTTCAGTTAATTTTTTAATATTGTTTATATTAAGGTTTCAGTTAATTTTCAGTTAATTTTTTAATATTGTTTATATTAAGGTTTCAGTTAATTTTTTAATATTGTTTATATTAAGGATAAGGATAATAACAACGAAAGTTTCCTTTGGATCAGTGAGTTTTTTAATATTCAGATTTTCGTATTATATAAATATACGTTCATTTAAAATATGTAATAAGTAACATCTTGTTACTTTGAGGTTCGTTTATTGAATGTCTTTATTGGAATTGAAATATGGTTAACATTTATAAACTTATGCTGTTATCAGTTAACAGCTACAAAGAGAGGGAGAGCGATTGTACTCATACGTTTGGCTAAAGTGCAAGCGCGGCGTTTCCCGTAGGGCAACGGTCTCACGCTTGCGTGGCCTTCTAAAGAGGCTTCGTATTACTTACACGCGCAGACCATATGTATGTATGTGCTTTGGTATGCGCATACATATATATGTTTATGCTGAGCGTGTTTAGGTTAATTTATACTTGCAACAAAGTGTTACAAGTTACGTTTTATATATATTTGAAATAACATATATGAATACACTACACGTTCATTTATAATTCGTATTTAATAATAAGTTATAAAAAATATTTAATTGCTATTATTTAAATATTTAAATAACGATCAACGTATTTTAATTTCTTTTGTTGTTTTTTAAACACAAGAATATTAAGTAGATTTTCGACTTAATAGTTGAAGCAACATTATTTATAGTTGTCTTCTATTTTGCATATTATATTATAGTTATACAGACGCTGCTTAAGTGCATTTAAAATCAAATAAAACTAAGCAGTCTGAATATTCTATTATGTAACAGTATAAGTTGGTATATTCAATTTTATTGAAGTTTTATACAAGAGCTAGAGACTTTAGATTTGGGATATAAGTTCTCCTATACCATGAGCAGAACAAGTTTGCTTCAAACTATCGATAACTATTCTGGTTTCCGATACACACATGCGATCGATAACAAAAAAATATCGAATTTGGAAAATGAAAAAATGAAGGTTGAAAGAATGGGTAACGATAGATCTTTTATGAAATTTTCGTCCAAATCGGTTAAGAAACACCGGAGATATCGAGTTTAATCGATTGAAGTTAAGTCAGTATACCAAAGTCTTATATATGTCGGTGTATAAAGATTACTGGTTTCTTAGAGTGTAAATATTTCGCATGAACTCGAATTATTTCATCATTTTATGTTTTGCGTCTTTGTATTGTGGTTGTTTCTCTTCGCACTAAAAAGTGCCGTTGGAGCGGGGCGACAGCGACGCGTCGCTTGTCTAGCTGCACAACGATGCGTCGCGACGTTGTCGCTAAGTGTGGTTCGAGGTAATTGCATAGGCAGTAAAAAACGAGCAGATCAGTATTCTGAAGTGATCGCCTGTGAAGAGTTCGAAACGCGCTACGCTCTAATGGAAGACGAGCATACTGCGACATCAGAAGTGGGATCTGGCCCTATACCTTCAACAGCAGATGGACCATGGCGTACCATCATGGAATTTGAAAATAAAAAATTTAATTGAACTTGTGCGGGCCATACAAACAACGGCATCTAATGCAGGGCAAAGTAAAGCGGTGCAACTACCTAAATTCAACCCAGACAAAGCAGGCGCAATCGCTTCATCGTGGTGTAACACCGTTGAAATTATTTTGCAAGAAAATGCATTAAAAGGCAGTGCGCTGGTAGTGGCATTAAGTTCAGCATTAGAGGGCAGCGCTTCCCAATGGCTCTCCCAAGTGTGTTACGCTGATATGACCTGGCTCGAGTTTAAAGAACTGTTCATCCATCGCTTTGACACTATAGAAACACCAGCCGCCATGTTTCTAAATATGCTGTCCAAACGACCGACTGATGGCGAATGTCTTGCAGTCCATGCAAGCCGCATGGTTACAGAACTATCGACGAAATGGCGCCAAATGGAAACGGAAGAAATTGCTGTGTCAGTAACTCTCGCGTTGCTGGCAAATGTTGATAACCGTTTGCAGCGTTTAAGTTTTACATCAAATGTTCGAACCAGAGGCGATTTACAATCCGAATTAAAAGCGTTCACTTTTAATAAACGGAAAAATAATTTCATGGAGCAACAAACAGAAACTTATCCTAAACGGCAAAAGCAGTCATCAATGGAGTGTCATTTCTGCGGAAAATTGGGACACAAAATGTTTGAATGCAGACTTAGGAAGCAACAAAATCACTTTGTCAACGACAAAGAACGACATGACAGACACGATGGTCATCAACGCGGAAAATCAAGTGTAACTTGCTACAAGTGCGGTGAACAGGGTCACATTTCTACCCAATGTGCTAAGAAGGAAGCTGATGGGAGCAAAACGTTCAACCGAGAAAAGCGAGTGGAGCAGTGCAGTGTTGCAGTACCTAAGGGATTCATGAACCATAGAGGCCAAATTTTCGAAATCACCTTTGATTCGGGAGCGGAATGCTCGCTGCTGAAAGAAAAGCTAAGTATTAAATTTTCTGGTAAGAGATTTAATAATATTGTTATGTTAAAAGGCATAGGCAATAATGGAATATGTAGTACTGTTCAAATTTTAAGTAACGTAAAAATTGATGATTATTGCATTGAAATTTTGTTTTATGTAATAGGCGATGATCATATGCAAAACGATATTGTCATTGGTCGCGAAATACTAAATCAGGGTTTTGATATTGTCATTTCTTCAAACCAACTTAAAATTTTAAGAACCAAAATAATTAATTTATGTACCGGCAGTGAGTCAGTCGATATTGATACAGAACTTGATGAACAAGATAAAATAAAACTACATTCATTGTTGGCAAAGTACTCAAATTCTTTTATAAAGGGTATCCCATGTACTAAAGTAAAAGTTGGCGAAATGAAAATAAGATTAATTGATCCAAGAAAGACAGTTTAAAGAAGGCCATATCGATTAAGCCCATGCGAGCGAGATTTAGTTCGAAAAAAAATCGACGAATTGCTGAAATGCAATATAATTAGACCAAGCTGTTCACCTTATGCAAGCCCTATATTACTGGTAAAGAAAAAAAATGGTTCGGATAGACTCTGTGTTGACTATAGAGAGTTAAATTCAAACACAGTCGCTGATAAATACCCATTGCCACTTATACAAGATCAATTAAATAGACTTCGAGGAGCTTATTATTTTACATGTTTAGATATGGCTAGTGGTTATTACCAAATTCCTTTAAATGCGGATTCAATTGAGTATACAGCGTTTGTGACACCCGATGGCCAGTATGAGTTTCTATCTATGCCATTCGGGCTTAAAAATGCGCCTTCGGTATTTCAACGTTTAGTAATGCAAGCGCTAGGGGATCTTGCAAATTCTTATGTTATCGTCAATATGGACGACATCATGATAACTGCGTCAACACAATGTGAGGCGTTAGAAAGATTACAAATTGTTCTAGATGTTCTGACAGAGGCCGGGTTTTCATTCAACATTACAAAGTGTTCCTTCTTAAAAACATCGGTTCAATATTTAGGCTACAATGTTAGTGCTGGTGAAATTCGCCCAAACCCTCAGAAAATTGTTGCGTTGACTGCACTTCCGCCTCCACAGTCAGTCACATCGCTTAGGCAATTTATTGGATTAGCAACTTATTTCAAACAGTTTATTAAGGGATTTTCATAGTTGATGAAACCGTTATATTTTTTAACGTCAGACAAAAATAAACTTATTTGGAAAACGGAACATGAACAGATACGGAAAAAGGTTATTTCTACTCTTACCGATAAACCAGTCCTTGTTATTTTTGACCCAAAATATCCAATTGAGTTGCATACGGATGCAAGTTGCAGTGGCTATGGTGCAATTTTATTACACAAAATTAATGACAAGCCCCAGGTAATAGAATACTATAGCAAAACTACTTCACCTGCAGAGTCAAGATACCACTCGTACGAGCTGGAAACCTTAGCTGTTGTAAACTCCATTAAATATTTTCGGCATTATTTGTTGGGCAGGAACTTTACTGTTTTTACCGACTGTAATTCACTTAAGGCGTCAAGAAATAAACAAGATTTGACCCCTAGAGCCCAACGTTGGTGGGCTTATTTGCAATCATTTACATTTGAAATTCAGTATAGAGAAGGGAAAAGAATGGCACATGTTGACTTTTTGTCGAGAAATCCTATCTTACCAAAGTCTACTTCTGCTGTAAAGGTAATTGAAGAGAAGAGAGTTAACTTGGCCGAAATTTCAAGCAACTGGCTCATTGCTGAACAGCGTCGAGACTCGGACATAGCCGAAATCGTGAGCAAATTAAAAGATTTTTCTCTTGCTGAAGATATTGCGAAAACCTATGAACTAAGGGCAGAAGTTCTTTACCGAAAAATACAGAGAAATGGCAGAACACGCTGTTTGCCAGTGGTGCCGCGTTCCTTCAGATGGTCTGTTATAAACCAAGTACATGAGTCGATAATGCATTTAGGTTGGGAAAAGACACTAGATAAAGTTTACGATTTTTATTGGTTCGACAATATGTCAAAATATGTTAGAAAATTTGTGGACAACTGTATCACTTGCAAAATGTCCAAATCAAACTCAGGAAAAATTCAGGCCGAATTGCATCCAATCCCAAAAGTCAATATTCCTTGGCACACTATCCACATCGATATAACAGGGAAATTAAGTGGCAAGAGTGACCAGAAGGAGTATGTAATTGTTCAGGTAGACGCTTTTACCAAGTATGTCTATCTTAGTCATAGCCTTAAATTAGACAGTGAGAGTTGCATAAATGCTGTTCAATCGGCCGTTTCGTTGTTTGGAGTACCAACCCGAATAATAGCTGACCAGGGAAGGTGTTTTACGGGAGCAAAGTTCAGTCAATTCTGTTCAGACCAGAAAATAAACTTGCATTTGATTGCCACCGGTGCTAGTCGAGCTAATGGTCAAGTGGAACGAACCATGAGCACATTGAAAAATATGTTAACGGCGGTTGAAACTGGAATGCAGTCTTGGCAGAATGTGTTAGGGGAGGTGCAGTTGGCAATCAATTGTACAACTAACCGTGTGACAAAGGCAAGTCCTCTTGAAATGTTATTGGGAAAGGTAGCACGCCCATTAGGATTACTTCCACCTGGTGACATAGAAAATGATGTTGATCTGTCAAATGTAAGAGCACAAGCTGAAAAGAATGTTTTAGCCACTGCAGTTTATGACAAAGAACGATTTGATAAAAATAAGGCAAAAGTACTTAGACACAAAGTAGGAGATTTTGTGCTACTTAAAAGCGAAGAAAGGCATCAAACCAAGTTGAGTCCGAAATTTAAGGGGCCTTTTGAAATAATACAGGTTCTAGAGGGTGACAGGTACACTTTAAAATCCTTAACCAATAAAAGAAATTACAAATATGCACATGAAGATTTGAGAAAATTGTCAGAGGGGCAAGTGCCCGAGGAGCTGAATGTGTGTGATGATTATAATAATGTTGTTGAAAGTGATAAAACAGTTGCAGACGGTGAAGGGAGCGAAAATGAAAATATTGAAAATGTTGAAGCCATTGAAGAAAGTGAAGCACACCAATAAGAGTGACGAAAGATTTACTGCTGGCCAAAGAAAATGGCAGAGTAATCAGACCATTTAAAATAATGCAAGCACAAGTGCAAAACAAACTGATGTTTGTTTTGATCATGGCGTGTGGGGCATTGAATGTGTAACTCCAATGATGAATGAAGAAGAATAATAAATCTTGTTAAAAATTACTTTATAATAAAAATTATGTAAAGATATTGGTTAAGGAGGCTTGATACTGTTTTGTAAAATTATCCTGATAAGTTTATACGAATTGAAATGGAAATATGAAATCCTTTGTTTGTAATAAAAAAAAAAAAAAATAAATAAATAATAATAATAATAAATAAATAAATAAAATTATAGAAAGACAATTGAATAATGATCTTCACTACACGAGGTCGTGTTAGAGTCAGTATGGCCGTGTCGGTGTATAAAGATTACTGGTTTCTTAGAGTGTAAATATTTCGCATGAACTCGAATTATTTCATCATTTTATGTTTTGCGTCTTTGTATTGTGGTTGTTTCTCTTCGCACTAAAAAGTGCCGTTGGAGCGGGGCGACAGCGACGCGTCGCTTGTCTAGCTGCACAACGATGCGTCGCGACGTTGTCGCTAAGTGTGGTTCGAGGTAATTGCATAGGCAGTAAAAAACGAGCAGATCAGTATTCTGAAGTGATCGCCTGTGAAGAGTTCGAAACGCGCTACGCTCTAATGGAAGACGAGCATACTGCGACATATACATTTAATATATTTATTGCAACTGGGTTCAGGGTATCTTCTAGTCGGGCTCTCCCGACTAGAGCCTTCTTACTTGTTTAAATTTATTTTATTTATTTTTGGGTTTTCTTAACTTTTTAAAAGGAATATTTAACCTACATGCACGTTTTTTCTTTTGCTTTTACAATTTTGTTTTGTGTTGTTTCGTTGCTTTGTCTTTGCATAGGTTTAACATAGCTCTTGCTATTTAACAATGTATTTTAATTGTTCAATTTAAGGGAAAGGAGTTTATTTTATATTTTGGGACCACTTTCCTAAACTCTGCTGACTGCTCCGATTCGCTTTTTAATATGGGCCTGCTCTGCATTCCCCGCTCTATCTCCAAACTGTTGGTGCATTCTTTTTAATGCCTGCGGATGTCGTTGATGAGGTACTGCAGCCGCAGCAATAAGAAGAAGGTCGCCGCTTAATACTGCAGATCGATCGATGCAATTCTTGATCTTTTCTGGCAGCCGGAGTGATCTCTTTTCGCAGCAAGTGGGTAATGTGGCGTTGGACCAAGCTGGTCCAAAACCAATTTGTTCCAATAAATTTTCCAAAATATAGTGGGGATCCGTCGTCCAACGCACGCCCAAAACCATTTAAAATAATTTAATACGTTTTGCGTTTTGATGCCGGCGCTTGGCGTGGATTGAGTTTTCCAAATAGAAGTGCTTGAGAGAGCTCGCAATCTAGTCGAGCTTATATAGGCCCATTGGCCGGAAATGCAAATCTCTCAGAGAGCAGAATTAAGCTGTGTGAGCAGGTGCAGGGTTGTAAATCATAGTCGCACAAACAATAAAAATACTGAATGCAACTAGTATCGGTATTAAGAAAAAATACTGATTTTCAGTAGACTTCGAAAATATACTAACTAATGATCGTTATGTTTAAAAAATTAATTTATATGTGCAAAATGCATACTCTACAACCACTGTCTAATTTGAAGAACTTAACTGCGCGAATTAGACAGAAAAACATTGCTAGAGTCTTCGTCATGCTGTGGTTATGGACGAATGTCTTTAGCATGAAAAGTTCCAACCAGTTTTCCTTGAAGATCTTCCAAAATATAGTACGAGCTTCCCAATTTCTCTCGGACACGTGCTTTGATAAAAGATGGACAAAGCTTAGCAGTTATACCTTTTGTAAAATTGCTTTGAATAAAGTTACGCCGGAAAACTTCCTGATTAACCTTAAAATCTACATTGCGTGTCCTTAAGTTGTACCTTTTAGCTTGCTTCTCATAAGCGTCGTTCATATTTTTGCGTAAAGCTTTTCGTAACAAATCAAGTTGGTCATCCCTGTTAAGAGTACTAACTGACTCAGTTAACATATTCAAATTCTTAAGCAATTGAAAATCAGAGCCATGAGTAATCATGTTAAAACCAAAAAGGGCATGATATAGGGAACATCCTATACTCTGATGCACTGAATTTCGAAGCGCACAGCTGATTCCTTGGATATGCTGATCCCAATCTCGTTGATCTGATTTTAAATATGCTCGAACTGCAGAAACGATGGATCTGTTCACTCGTTCTGACGCGTTTGATTGTGGCGAATATAAAGCAGTATACATATGCTTTATGCCAAAAGACGTGAGAAATGCGTTGAAGTCGTTAGCCTTAAACTGCGAACCATTGTCACTAATAAGAAGTTCAGGAACACCGTAAAGAAAATGTGGTCTTGTAAAAATTGTTGTACTGCTTTCGCAGTAAATTTTTTTAGCAAACTAAGCCAATGAAACTTTGAGAAATGGTCCAATACAATAAGTGTGCCAATATAACCTTGCTTACTTCGAGGATATGGACCGAGAATATCCACATATATACGCTGAAAGGGACGATGCGATTCTGCTTTTTGACCCATCGGAGGTTTGAGCGTCATATTGGGAGCTTTGGTAGTTTTACAAACTTCACAGTTTCGAATGAATTCACGCACTTGAGTTACCATTCCGGGCCAGTAAAACTGCCAGCGAATAAGCTCAAGTGTTTTACTTATGCCGCCATGTGCCGCTATGACTTCATTGTGTGCACGTCTGATAACATCTGAGGCTTGGCATCTTCTGAACCATCGTCATGTTCTGTGAGACTATATATAAAGTAATCAGAAATCTTTACATCCGGATACGTGCTTTCGTTCTCTAAGATCTTTATTTTAATACCCTGATACTCATTATCCGTAAAACATGAAGAACTTAGATCAATCTCCGGACCATACGACTCTATTACTGCCATTTCTTCAGCATACATCCAAGACAAAGCATCAGGTACTACATTATCTCGCCTCCTACGATGGCTAACAGCGAATTTATATCCCTGAAGTTGCAGTGCCCATCTTGCTAATCGCCCTTTAAGGTTTGCTTGTTTCATAAGCCATGCGAAACTCGAGTGATCTGTAATCACTTCAAAATCTTGCAATTCCAAATAGCAGCGAAATCAATCAATTCCTAATACAACTGCTAAACACTCTCTCTCGGTAACGCTATAATTGCGCTGTGCCGAATTCAACTTCTTTGACATATATGCCACTGGTTTTTCTTCCCCTTTATCATTCAACTGCACTAGAACTGCTCCAACGCCATAATTGCTTGCATCGCAATGAAGGAAGAATTTTTGACTAAAATCAGGGTTTTGTAGAACAGGTGCTGAAGTCAGTAAGTTTTTCAGCTGTACAAACGCTTTTTGCGCATTATCTGTCCATACAAACTTGTTTTTACCCGATAGTAAATCGGTTATAGGCGTGGTGACTTCCGCAAAACTTAAAATAAACCTTCTATACCAACCTGCTAAACCTAAAAATCACCGAGTCTGCTTAATAGACTTTGGTACAGGCCAATTAAAATTGATTCGATCTTGCTCGGATCAGTAGCAATTCAGCCTCTTCCGACTACATATCCCAGATACTTAATTTCGGTGACACAGAACTTACTTTTGCTCAGATTAAGCGTTAGATTGGCATTGCAAAATTGCTCTGCCAACCGCATTAAAATCATTACATGTGAGTCAAAGTCTGCCGACACTACACATAAGTCATCAAGGTAACCAAAACAGCAATGTTTCAGCTCAGGCGGAAATACTTCATCCATGAGCCTGCACATTGTTTGTTGGGCATTGCACAGACCGAAGGGCATCACCTTAAATTGATATAAGGGACGTCCCGGTATTGTGAATGCGGTCACGCTTTTTGCTGCCTTTGACAATGCTATTTGCCATTATGCATCTTTCAGATCTATTTTCGAGATAATATTTGCTTTTGGTAATCTTGCAAAAACGCCTTCGATGCTCGGTAATGGATATGCGTCTTTCCTAGTGCATTCATTAAGCTTTCGCGCATCCAAACATAACCGAACCTTGCCAGGTTTCACAATAAGCCTCATCGGAGAGCTCCATGGACTACTGGACTTTTCAATCACTCCTAATTCAATCATTCTATCTATTTCTGTGTACATCAATGTTTCCACCGCTAGTGACACTCTAAAATCTTTGCTTAATGGGTTTGGCATCACCAACCTCTTTATGATGCTCAAGCAACGAAGTTTTTCCCAAGCCTTGTTTAATTGAACGAATGAGATTTCTATATTTAACTTTTACATTCAAATAACCTAATACTGAGTGAGAACGATCATCCACAGTGTTTACCTGTGAAGCAATACGCCGATACATAGAATATTTGGTCCAATCTTCTGAAGCTAAAGTCGAACCCATGCAACTAATGTTTGCGCCGGTATCTAGTAACCCTTGCTCAACGAAGTTTAAAAAGGACACCTCCGCATAAAAACGTCCATCAGACTGTTGATTAACTATAGCAAGCGCTTGATTTGTCGAATGGCTCTCCAAAAGTTACGTATCCGTAGAGTCGAACGTTTCGGACAACTGCGTGTATGACTACTGCCTGACCCGAATATACGAGCTTTTGCTGCGAGATATTCCTTCAGTCGTTCATGATATGGCTTTATCGGATATAAGCGAGGACAATCTGCCTCCTTATCTGCTGACGATAATTTTGACAAATCTGGTAAAGTGGTAGCTTTAAGAGAAAACTCTGAGCTAGCCGGTTAATGAGAATTTAAAAGGATTATTGAGTTTTCGGGGCCATTCGAGCATTGTTGTTGAATGGACCCTTTTTCCCGTTTTCCGATTTCCTAGCCAGACACACTGTGCACTGGAGTTTATATACATCACCAGACACCCTGCTACGCAAAGCAATGGCGCTACAAAAGAAGCGCGCACTCCGCAAAATACGCGTTCAAACTCAATTTGATAATTTAATGTATTTACACTTTCAAATATAAGGAATGGAAGCCATTCCACATTTATTTTAGTTAAATTATATTTATTACATACATATACATATACAACACACAAATATGTTTTATTTATTGCTTATTGGTTGCTGGGTAGTCAATTTGGTCTAGTGATTAACTAACTCTTAAGGAATACTTATAGACTAGTCCTGCACTGTTTTTCCTAGATTGTTCTAATACTAGTCTACTTGGTGTGTTTTATAGACTAGTCGATTTGGCCTGTTTTTTGACTAGTCGATTTGGCCTGGTTTTTGACTAGTCCACATGGCCTGTTTTTTAGAGAAGTCCACATGGCCTGTTTTATAGACTAGTCCACGTGGCCTGTTTTATAGACTAGTCCACGTGGCTGCAGAGGCTGCCGATACGTCCACTCCAATGACATCCCGGTGTTAAATGGAATATGAGAAATACATTGAAATGGCATAGGAGTGGACTAGTAGAAGCCCATGTGGACTAGTCCAAACACTATGTTTCGTTTTTGCTGGGCCTGCTTGTCTAGAATTTTGCTATTTTTTTTTTTTGGTTTTTTTTTGTGTCGGCAAATGACATCGACAAGTGCACTACTGAATACACTTCCGAAATTTGTGTGCATCGCTGCATAAATTGCGATGGCACAATTTGTGTCTAGTGTCATAGAATTAAAAACAAGGAAAGCGTATGAATGACCAGCAATTGCTAAACTGAAATTTGACTGTTTGTGTACATCTATGCATATACAGCACCCTTAAATGTGAGTGTGGAAAGTGTTTATCGTTTACTGACCCGTCTTAGCTAATAACAGAATAATAATATATCATCTTCCAAAGTTATTTACGAGTTGATTAGCGAACTTGTAACTGTAGCAAATAAGCTTGTTCGTGACAAGATTTTCCTGTGTTTGTCATCAATTCACTGTGGAGAGCTCACCGAACTCTTAGATCAATGATAGAAACAATAATGCCTATAAGAAACCTCGCAGGCGGCTGGGACAGCAGCGATGAAGAAAGAGCAAGCACATGTGCTACTCACCTTCAAAAATTGTTTAAGCTTCATCAAGCGACTCTCAGCTTCAAGCCTATTACCGTGTCCATCAAAACTTTTTGAAAAATGTTTGCTGTACCGGATTAATCCGTTTCTGAATCTTCATAACATAATTCCATTGCACTAATTTGGCTTTCGTGAAAAGCATGGAACAAGCATGTCAATCGACTAACATCCGAGATACGAAGCGCGTTCTAACTGCACTGCAATATTTCTGGATGTTTCTCAGGCATTCGACAAAGTGTGGTTGGATGGTCTGGTGCATAAGATCAAAACAATGCTCCCAAATAGAGATGGGCGCGGGCCGTGTTTTATTTCGTGGCACGCACGAACACGACGTGGCACGTCGTGTTCGTGTTTTAAAACAAATTTCGTGCGTGTTCCGTTTGTGTTCGTGTTTTGCTTTAGACACGAGAATACACGACATCAAAAATGCTAATCTGAACAACTTAAAATAACCTTAGCGCTGTTTTTCTGAATGTTGCGCTCGCTTAGTTGTCAAACAGCATATTGTCCCATCACTATTGACAACTAATCGATAAATTATGTTCACTCACTGCCCCACAACTAACGGAAAGCAATCTGCCTTTGACTTGAGTGCAATAATAAAAAGGCAAGAAGTGTAACATGTCGCGGCAAATAATCGAAAACGCTTTTCGCAGTAATAGTGCCAAAATTGAACTTATTAAAAAAGAAAAAGAAAAATGAAAGGCGGACTAGATTGCTAAGTTCAAATTTAGACAAAATTTAATTTCTATATATAAATATGTAATACCCCGATTCCATTAGGCTGCATCTTTCATTAACAGCGAGTCGAAGATGTAGGTGATTCCACTATATATCCAATTGCATAGTTGCATCTTGGTTTAACAGGGTATGTTAAGTGATAGCTGACAGCTGTTTGTGTATTAAACGTTTATATTTGATTGGATGCAAATATGAGCTCGAACACAAATAAAATTAGTGACACCAAAAAAACAAACATAATTGCTTTAATTTGTGCGCAAAATGCAAACATGGTTTAACGAATATCTCAGTTTGTTTAGACATGCACTTGATGACAAGCTGTTTTACTCAATTCAGCACTGTTTAAATCAAGTATCGATTACAAATTTCATACTATCGACTATGTTAAAGTTCTGTTCAGTGCTCTGTAATGTAAACTTCTATTATTCCCAGTTGGTCGGTTTCGAACCAACTGGGAATGCAGCCGACCAACGGGGAAAATTTGAATAAGATTCCCATTGTACAAATGGGATTCTAATACAAAAAGATGCGGCATCTTCGAGTTCCAATTACATACTTGCATCTTGCTCTAGTGGAATCGGGGTATAAGACTACAACATTTCATTTGAATAAAAATAAATATACGTACACGAAATATAAATAAATTTTTTAATTGGAGTTTAAATTTATACTAGTTGTTACGCAAGCGACTTCGCTCTCGGCCGCCCGTTAATTGCTACACATTAATTTTTTTTTTAACCGCTCTACACTTTCTTTCTATCCCAACCTCTCCCACAATTACATAAATATTCTGAGGTGCCCAGTGTCCCCTGTTCTGTCAAAAAGTGTTTCTACAAAGTTTAGGCAAAACGGGTACCCACTCTTTGATATGTTTTTGGTACAATTTTTTTTGCGTAAAACTTTGCGGTTTATGCAAAACAACAATGTCCACTAGCCTCAAATAAATCCACAAACTGATATACAGACTTTAACTTTTGTACAGGGTGCCTCGCTTCTCGCTAACCGTGTCTTTAGATTATGACAAGAAAAAATCAAATGGCAGGAAGGAATTCTGCCCCCTCTCGAGTGTATGCAAAAGTCGTACAAGAATCAAAAGAATGCTTTTTATTCAGAAACGGTTTAGTCTAGATAATTAATGAAACTATTAACTAACTATTTTAAGCTTGCCCTTACCGGAAAACAGTTGCTGTAATTTATTTTAAAATAATATGAGAAGATTCGAAAATTTTCATCATTGATCAAAGTACTTCGAGTTTATCTTGGATAATCTTGAATTTTGCAAAACCGACCTCGGATTCGCGCAACGTAGTGAGCTTTTGACCACCATATTGCAGCCACAATACTCACACCCGGCCGGTAATTTTCCAGCGGCAGTCTTACTATAAGACAACTAAAAAAAAAAAATATATAAAAATTTATTTCGTGTTGGGCCGTGCTGGGCCGTGTTTCCAGAATTTTTTCGTCGTTCGTGTTCGTGCGTGTTTTGAAAAAAGGTTTCGTGCTCGTGTTGGGCCGTGCCGAAAAAATTCGACACGCGCCCATCTCTACTCCCAAACAATACACTCAAACTGCTTAAGTCGTACCTCTACGAAAAAAAGTTTGCAGTAATATGTAACTCTGCAATGTCTGACGAACATAGTGTTAAAGCTGGTGTTCCACAAGGCAGCGTACTTGGACCAACACTGTACGTGATGTTCACTGCAGACATCTCTATAAGTACCCGATTGACAAATTTAACCTTTGCTGATGATACAGCTATTCTCAGACGCTCAAGATGCCCAATTTAAGCAACATGCAACTAGCCGATCATCTGGTCAACGTGGAAAAATGGTTATCCGAGTGGCGAATTAAGGTAAACGAACAAATATGTAAGCAAGTTAATTTCACATTCAGAAATACTTGAAAATCTTACCAGTCAAAGAGGTAATAGAGGAGCAAAAGTAAAATACTTTAGCAAGTTCTCATCGCACCCTCACCATTTCGCGGGAGGTCTTACAAGGCTGCGCAGCCGATCACGTTTTCGCCGTAACGATATACCAACCTAACGATGAATTTTATGTCAAACTGAAAATAGCACATTGAAACCTTATCGACTTTGCGATTGGACATAATTGGCAAAATAAATATTAGAACTAAAAAACACGCTTTTAAAGAACATTGACCTAAACATTTAAAAAATATTTTTTAATATAAGCTCAAAACAATAATGATCAAAAAATGCTAGTATTATTGTGAAAAAAGCGTGGGCGATTTGTGCTTTATTTTTCGTATATGGAGTGCCCGACTTTTTTTCACGATACTAGAATTTTTCGAAAAAATTCCAAAATTTAAGCCGAGGAACAGTGTAAAGCACGTATTTAATAAACCTAATACGCAAAATGTTGAGTTATTTTGATGCAGATAATTTAGAAATTTAATAAGTAGTAAGTTTGTATGTTATCTGTTGGGAAACACCGGAGATTTTGAAGATTTAAGTTAAGTCAAGTGGAGTAGTAAGTCCAGTCATAACAATGGATGCACGCGTTAAATCTAGGCTTGAGAGTATCTCCTAATCGAGATGCATATCTTAACTCCAGTTATTTTAATTTTTTATTTGTAATTATTGATGTGATCGATTTCTCAGCCCTTAAACAACTTTTTGTTCCAAACTTGACTGGTCAAGCTTTACGAGTTTTGAAAAAGAATAAGTTCACATAGACGGACAGAAAGCATATTTGAGAAAAATTGTACATTATTCTACTATCGGCAACAGAGTATAAATTCTAACTATACATTAATTTTCTTAATATATTACCATACACATGTTAAACTAACACATGCGCAAAGAGAAGTGTCACCGGTTGATTCAAACGCCAAATCTTATTTACTGTTTCACCCTGTAAACAACCCCCGAAATGTTTAAAATGACAAAGACAAATCCTACGTTTACAACGACAACCACTGCCACAAGCTATATTACAAAGAAATACATGTAATGTCAATGCGAAGAGAAAGAGCTTCAACACACCCTCTTTGGTCTGCCTCTCTGGCTCTCTCATGCATACAGCTTCAAGTCTCTTCAGTTACGATAACTTTTGAGCCTTTTTGCACAATAAACTTTTAGCGCTATCATGTTAGTCAACGATGTACGGCTTTTGTGTGTGTTTAACTTGACGAACGGACGAGTCGCAAATTCAAGCGTCAATTTGCGTTGCCAAATAAAATATAATAACTGTAAAATAAACAAGTATTTTTTCCGCTCACTGTGGGAATTTGCACCAATGTCATTATTGATTTAAAAAATTTAAATGCATATTAATAATTGCCGATACATTCTGCAAAGAATTGTAACGTAATATAGGCGCGTGTGTGTGTGGGGTATTACCAGAGTGCGTGTTTGCGTGATTTATTTATTGTGTGGAGTGCAACGACTGTATTAATCTGTTCGTTAAATTATGGAGAAACAGTAGCTAAAAATTTACAAACATGGAACCCGAAATGTTAAAAAAAAAAGCAAACGAGCATTGGTCATGTAGAATTTGTATGCCAATCGGTAAGTAGCACTGTGAACAACGATATTGATTCTTGTCGGTTGCTTGGCGTATTGATTTTTAAGTAGTTGACATTTCAAGCAACAATAATAAAAAAACATAGTGGCGCATAGTTAATTTTGGCTATGCCAAGACTATGATACCCTTCACAAAGCCAAATCAATGCACCCCCCTCTTATGTTTCTGTGCAGTTGTTGGTAATTTTTCGCTAATATTTTTACTCTTGAGCGTCATTTACTTGTTCGTGTGCAACAACAACAATTTGACATGTAGTTACTTGAAAGTGCACGACAGAGACAACAATTGATAGTACGATATGGTAAATTTGTATGGTGGCTATGTCGTAGAATGCTCCGATCGAAATGAAATTTCATAGTGAACAAACCCGACATGATCTAAGCAATCTGTGAAAGTTTCATCAAGATCGGTTCAGCAGTTTGGCCGGAAATCGTGTTGATATGGTAAATTTGTATGGTGGCTATGTCGTAGAATGCTCCGATCGGGATGAAATTTCATAGTGAACAAACCCGACATGATCTAAGCAATCTGTGAAAGTTTCATCAAGATCGGTTCAGCAGTTTGGCCGGAAATCGTGTTGATATGGTAAATTTATATGGTGGCTATATCGTAGAATGCTCCGATCGGGATGAAATTTCATAGTGAACAAACCCGACATGATCTAAGCAATCTGTGAAAGTTTCATCAAGATCGGTTCAGCAGTTTGGCCGGAAATCGTGTTGAAACAGACAGACGGACAGACGGACAGACGGACAGACTGACAGACGGACAGACGGACGGACAGACGGAAATCAATTCCTGAGCTCGTCCTGATCCTTTTGATATATAGTTTATGGGGTCTCCCATCATTCCTTTAAGGTGTTACAGATTCATGACAAAGTCAATATACCCTGATTCACATGTGAAGGGTATAAAAAACATACATAATAATTGCTGTTGATGAGAGCTCTACGAGAAGTAACGATAAAACAAAGTTTAACCGTATCAAAAGCAAACATCTCCTTGATATTAAAATAAAAGCGATAAAAATTTAAAAAAAAATTTTTTTATCACAAGTGCGAATATGTCGGGTAAATATATAATACTTGCTCATATCTTACAGTGAACTATAATGAAAAGAACATTATATTTTGGACAGATTTTAAAACTCATTATCATTTGAACACAAACTGGCGTAAACTGATACTTAATGAACTCGATACTTAATATGTAATTTAATTTAACAAACAAAAACGATAAAATAAAATAGCAAATGGTAGTACAGTCGAACTTTCTTATAAAGAACTTATCTACGTATTTAATAAATTTAGAGATAATTTCATGTTGGTTAAATTTTCAGTGTATTTTGCTCTCCATATAACGAATTTCCCCAAAGTGAAAATTTATTATACCGAAGCTAAAGAGTATATTTAGTTTGTGCAATTTCCGCCATGGTGTCTGTTTATCTGTTCGTCCGTATGAACGCAACTTTTTTCCACACCCTTCAAGCTAGAGACTTGGGAGACAGATAAAAAGTCAAGAACGACAGCTGGGGGGCTGGCAAATCGATACATTCGATAGCTCAGGATCGATAAATCCACCTTTTTCGCACATACTTACAGCTGGACCTACCAAATTTGGTGAGAAGATAACTACTGGCCTCTCATCAAAAATTTTGTATGCCGCGCCCACTATACCGCCCCCAAGGGCTGGTACCCACTTTTTACAAATTTTGAACTAGAGTCATAAAATTTGGTAGGAAGATAGCAATCGACATTCCACAAAGATCTGCATCAAAAAATTTGGAAGCCACGCCCTGCTATACGGCCCCCAGCCACCACCTTTTAAAAACATCTATGAGTGTATCTACCACAGTTTTTAGCTAGAGCAACCCATACCCCCCTCAGTTCCCTTTCCCCAACCTTTTAAAAACTTTGCAATCAAGACTATTTTTACCGGTTTTAGCACAGGTATCGAGTATACCGCAGTCGGTTGCGTCCGACTGCAACGTTTCCACTTATGTTTTTTATTATTGTTTCTTATAATGCACGAACGCAATCAAAACAGAAAACTAGACAATAACACATTTTTGCATTGTCCGTTTGGTTCTGTGTTTTTTATTTATTTTCTGAACTTTGCTGTACAATTTGTTGTTTCGACAGCCGACGCACAGTGACGCCATTTGACTTTTTTCGTTGCAAAAATCATAACTTTTGAACCAAACAAGATCATCGGTCAATTTAAAAAGCATCTGAAAGATAATTAATCAATCTATAAAATGAGCATTTGAAATGAATTCTACATTTTTTAGGTGCCTATTTAGGGGTATGCAAAATGGAAATTTGTGAAAAAATCAATTTTTGGAAAGGAAAAAAAATACTTTTTAAATGTTTTAATATTTTGTTTATTGTTTTTAAGGCTTTTAAATTTTAATATTAATATAACAATTAAAACAAATAAATTTTTTTTGATCTTATTACCTTTTACTTTTTTGTAAAATATTCATCACAATCCGTAAAAGATGTTATACCTCAAAGAGTAATCATCTCTGAACTATAAGTATTTTCTAATTCTTTTCGTGACTTTACACGCCTCAGTGATGAAATTAGTGGATCTGAAGATGCTGCTAACATGTTGAAGAGGTCCTCATTTTGTCTCACCCTTGAAGCTTTGAAAGTGTTTTGCAGGAAGACCATCAACCACATTTTCAGCAAGACTCTCCAACAGCCGTTTTTTTGTATGGTCTATTAGATCCTGCAAGTTGGTTTTTATAGAGACTTCAGTAAACTCCGTATGCAGTGGTCGTGAATCTAATTCAATCTAATCTCGTATTTCTCTTTTGAAAGCTCTCAGTCCATAAACAACGCAATAGCTTCTTCGGATCCATACTTCTTAAGGTTTGAGTTTGGGGGCGTGGTAGGCTGGCAATAGCAACTTCTTTTGTAATCTGTGACCTTACTTTTTCAACATCCTTTGTATATCTAATAGGCAGCGCTTCTGGTAATTGTTCCGTTGTTAAATCATTTGTTGAACCAGCCAGTTTCTTCTTTCTTATAAAATTTTAACACTCTTCCATGATTTTAGTTGGCCTTCCGATTGCTCCATCTTGAGTTTAGTCTGGCATAAGTCAAGGCAAGTTTTTTTTTTAACATTTTCACTTCTCTGTACATTGCCGTATAAACTATCAAGTTCTTCGAAGGCAGCTTCCATGAAATTTGTTGGTGTGTCTGACTTCCTAAACAGGTCAAATAATTGTTGATTGTTCAATAACATGTTTGAAGTGTAATGTAGTACTTGTCTCGCCAACATTCAGTCATAGACTAATCCAGAGAATATGATTTTTTTTCAATACATATTCTAGTCTACTACCTGATAGATACCGTTTGGATCAAGGGTTCAAGAAAAGAGTTAGCTTTCATGCCTGCAAAATTTACTTAATATTTGTTATATACTATTTGGGCTAAGGTCAATTAATGCAATTTGGGTACTTCGCACGTGTCCGAATAAGATTTGTGCCTACCTGTATGGGATGTTACTACTTGAACACCAGGGCAATTTCTATATATGGTGCGTATCAGGTAGTTTATCTGTATATCCTGTAACTGCACCTGAGTTTAGGGACCAGGATTTAACAAAGAGTATCAGGCAAGCATAACTGAATGAAAAACAAAAATCATGCATCTTAACAATCAGGAACGAAACAATAACGATTAGAATGGGTTTTCACGGTTATGTGCCAGATATGCATGCAACACATATTTATACCCTTAACCCATAAAATAGGGTAATATAATATAATATAATAAAATGGGTAAATAAGGGTATAATGGTTTTGCAAAAGTATTCCATCGGCAGATAGTAGCATCTCCGACCCCATAAAGTATATATATTCTTGATCAGCATCAACAGCCGAGACGATACAGCCATGTCCGTCTGTCCGTCCGTCTGTCCGTCTGATTGTCTGTTCGTCTGTATGAACGTGGATCTCAGAGACTACAAGAGCTAGAGACTTCAGATTTTGTATATAAGTTCTCCTATACCATGAGCAGAACAAGTTTGCTTCAAATTATCGGTAACTTTTCTGGTTTCCGATATACACATGCAATCGATAACAAGAAAATATCGAATTTGGAAAATGTAAAAATGAGGGTTGAAATAATGGGTAACGATAGAACTTTTCTGAAAATTTCGGTTAAGAAACACCGGAGATATCGAATTTAATCGATTGAAGTAAAGTCAGTATACCAAAGTCTTATATAAATTTAATTTATTTTTTGCAACTGGGTTCAGGGTATCTTCTAGTCGGGCTCTCCCGACTGGAGCCTTCTTACTTGTTTACCTATGACTTTTTCATAATTTTACCTGTAAATATCACAGGGACAAATTCGGTCAGCTGAAACTTTTTGCATTTTATAAAGGAATAATCAAAGAAATAATTTTGAAAATATGGCAGCAGTAAAATGTGATAATTTTTTTTTTATTTTCCATCAAAGTTTAAAAATAGTGAAAAAATCTATAGTCGGTAAATATCGATTTACCTGGCCAACCGCAAAGCAAACATTAAAATTTTTGTTATTAATTTTTTAATAAAAAGATCTATTAATAGAATCAAAAATAATGTTGATCCGTTTCTTAGTTTTTGAGTTATTGTATCTCAAAGCCAACAAAATCAGCCAACTTTGCAGGGCTTTATTTTCTAAACAAAAAATCTGGTTGTATTAAGGATTGTAGATATGAAATAAATATAAATTTCGGTCAATTCAATATTTTTTAGAGGCACATACATATTTTGATTTTTGCCACTTGACTTGTTCTACGGGCGCCACTGTGCGACGTCAGTGAAATTTGTTGTAGGTTTGTTTTTCATTCAGCACTTGAAAAATAACCAAAGCAACTTTCAAGCACTACCGTTTAAATTTTCAGGCTTTGTGCGCGATATGAATCACAAAGGTTGACCACAAAATCATAAAAAATAAATAATTTTGTGTAACGTGAACGAAAATATATTTTCTTCACATAAAGTGCTTGAAGTATTTACCGAGAAAGCGGAGTTTGAAAACCACACTCAAACCAAACTTACTGATTATTTTTAATAAAACTCGACTTAAAAATACACAAGGTTTGAAACATTTTTTTCCAAAAATTTCTATAAGGGGTGAAACACGAATCAAAATCGACCAAAAAAAAATACAAAAAACCAGTCTCAAGCTGTTTTAACGTGTGCCAGAGCTCTGTTTGAGATGGTTTTGGAATTTCCAGAAGTATGAATAGAGTTTTGTTTAGTTAAAGCAAAATATAACGCATAACAACTTTTACATTTTAGAAATGTAATTTTTAGTTAAGTTGCATACTGCAAACACATTTGAATTTAACAAAAGTTTTAATTAATTAGTATTAACACCTGTAGACCATGTCAAAGGAAAGCCGGCACTGAAAGCTATCTGTCACAGTAATTAGACCGCGCTAGCATCAAAGCTCGAAAAATAAAGGGGGGTGTCCGATTAATGTACAGTGTCCGAGATTGGGGCTTCTCCCTTACTATTAAAGACACTTTTTTGTGGCAACTTCAACATCAATTATTGTACTTTAAGGTAACATAATTGCAGCAAAACTTTTTTTATTTTGTGGCAACTTCTGCAAAGTTTGTTATGTGTGTAAATATTTTCAATAAAAAGAAGATCGTGATTTTTGGAACTCTTTGATCCGCTAAAATGTAAGCAGAAGAAGCGGGCAAAATATTTAATAATACTGAAAGCAATAATTTATTTAAGGAGAGAGAGGTCTCATTAGAGAACACGTGGTATAGGTTATTAAATTGGACGCATAAAACACGAAATGGACTGTGCATAGCGTAATCTGTTGTGCACGTTTTCAAAAATAACGGGCGAAAGTTTCTAGTAGGTCTGGAAGGAATAGAGAAATAGAGATCACCTTAAAGAAAAGAAGAATCTATATCGTCAGTAATCAACTTGTGCAGGAAGGCAACACCAAGGACTATCCTACGGTTGTTTAACGACGAGAGGTTAAGGAGAAGAAGCCTACTGGAATATGAAGGCAAGTGAAGGTTACTATCCCAATTTAAGCCTCGTAAGGCAAAAAGCAGAAACTGCTTCAGAACAGATTCGATACGATCCTGGTTATTTCTATACTGGGGGCTCCATATACAAGAGCAGTACTCTAGGATAGGGCGGACAAGGGAAGTGTACAGAGTTTTCGTAACGTAAGGATCGTTAAACTCTTTAGACCAACGTTTTATGAAACCAAGAACACTTTTGGCTTCGTTAACAATAGTAGAAATATGAAGGCCGAATGAGAGTTTGGAGTCAAAAAGAACACCAAGGTCCTTGACTGTAAAAATACGTTGCAACGGGGTACTGTCATTGAGTAGCTGGTAATGAAAGGGCTATTTCGGCTGAAAGTCATAAACATACATTTAGAACAATTGAGAAGCAACTGATTAGTCTTACACCAAAGTTGCATTGAATTTAAATCATCTTGTAAGCAAGTATGATTCAGAGAACAACAGTAGGAGAAAATAAGCTTCACATCGTCTGCGTACATGAGAATGCGAGAATGTGATAAAACAGAGGGAAGATCATTTATAAAAAGAGTGAAGAGTAAAGGACCAAGATGAATACCCTGAGGTACTCCAGAAGTAACCTGATCTTGTTTCGAGGTAGCTAATCTTAGGAGTACTCTTTGGGTCCTACCCTTTAAAAAAGAAGAAATCCAAGATAGAAGTGAGGGAGGGAAACCAATACGGACAAGCTTGAGAAGTAATAGGTCATGGTGTACAGAGTCGAAAGCTTTACGAAGTCAGTGTAAATGACGTCAGTTTGCATTTTCGAGAGGAAAGCATCATTTACTAAAGTTGTGAATTCTAATAAATTGGTCATGGTTGACCGATTTTTTACGAAGCCGTGTTGAGCAGGGGATAAGACTGATTTGCAGAAATGTTGCAGAGATGTGATAGTTGTTGTGAAGTGATAATTTTTCAAATAATTTAGGGATAGCGGACAATTTTGCAATGCCCCTATAATTTTCAATATTGGATATCCCACCTTTTTTGTGAAGAGGGATTATAAAAGATTCTTTCCAAAGATATGGAAAGACAGAAGATTCAAGGGATAGATTAAAAAGCTTAAGCAATGGGCGAAGAAGAGAAGCACTGTACTCTTTAAGAAGACAACTAGGTATATTGTCAGGTCCAGGAGAGTAAGAAGATTTTAACGAATTTAAATCTGAAAGCAGAGTGGACTGAAAGATGACAGGAACAGGAATATAATTTGTAGCAGTGTTATAAGGGTTTAGATTTATCCATCCCAAACATGATGACGGCAAAGTGGAAGATTTACGCTTAGAATTGACAAAATTATAAAATTGTTTGGGATTTAGCGTAAATTGCCGTTTGCAACAAATAAGGTTATTCTCATAGCACTGAGAATTCAAGAGAAGAAAGTTTAATTTGGCTATAATGTATTTAGACAAGTCAGCACTTAAGCCAGACCTGCTAAATTTTTTATTTATTTTTTTGTAAAGTTGATAGTCTTGGAGTGAACCAAGGGGGCTTAGAAGAAACGGACAACGGAGCAGAGTAAGGGACACATTCCTCCAATAAAAAATTTAAGGTGCTATAAAAAGATTTAAGGGCAATATTTATATCAACCGAATCATATATAAAAGACCAATCAGTTGCCAGAATTCGTTGATTTAACAATGAGTAATTTCCTTTGCTAAAGCAACGACGAGGCAGGTTAGACACTAGAGGAGAAGACATAACAGGATTGCTAACAGACAATGTAACTTCTAAAGTAGGATGATATGAATCCTCAGGGACAGACAGAAGGGATGACCTAGAGACGTTGGCAATACAGTGGTTATTAATAAATACAAGATCGAGTGTTCTATTCAAATGATTAGAAATTGAATTGATCTGAAACAATGGAAGATCAAGCATGGTTTCTAAGAAGTCATGCTGGGCAGACGGTACAAGATAATTAATGGTGTCGGATGAAGAAAAGGGGATGATTGGTAAATTACGATAAAAATATCATTGTCACGGATATGAGTAGAAACTTCTTTAATACAAGTTAGGTGTTGAAGATAAACTTGAATGTCAGAAGAAGGAGGGATATTAGAGCAAGTGATATAAACAGCATGTGAAGGGAGAGTTACTTTAGCAGAGATAATCTCAACGTCATTAACGGCAGAAAAATAGAAAGGTTCCGACTGTTGAGTAGCTTTAACAGCAATTAATACCCCACCACCTCGGCGAGTCGGTCGATCAGCGCTATAGACGATAAAGTTATTTGAAAAAAGTTCACAATTAGATATATTTGGATTTAACCAAGTTTCAGTTAAAGAAATTATATCTGAATGGAACGAGTAGCTATTCAAAAACAAGTTTTTAAGTTTTGACACCAGGCCCCTAAAATTCTGATAAATAATAGATATTTCATCAGAATTTAGTTTTTTTGGGACGACAGAGTTCTTATTTGAAAAGGTTGCAGCTGGAAGGTTGAAGGTTAAGGCAGAGTTCTTTTTTTTTGCAAAAACTCATGAACAACCGTATGAGGGGTCAAAGTTTGGGATCACAGATGATTGAAAATGATTCTAGAGACATTAATTTTAAAAGATGATATTTCGCGAGGAGAAGAAAAGTTAAATTTCGTAATAGAGACGCTAACTTTAGTCTTGCTAGCAATATAGGCAGCAACTGAATCACAAGTTGTTTCAGCGGAAAGTCGCAACACAAAAACTTGCTTGCGAGGAGCCACTACTGTTAAAATAGGAGGTATGGGGACAGATATATCATTATGTACCGCGTTTATTTCTGCAGGATCCAAGACGGGAACCATATTATTAATATATATATATATATATATTAGGACAATCGCTTGGAGTTGGAGATTAGGATAGAATTGGAGACACTTCAACGTTACCAGGCACGGGTAAAAGCGACGAGGGTGAAGGGGTATACATTAATGGAACATTCAAAAATTCTGACCCCAAACGAGTAGACAATGACTCAAATTTAAAATGATTGAGAAATTCCAAACTCGAATCAATGTCAGTCACTAGCATGCTTGCCATCTTTTTTAGTTTTGAAAACTGATTTCTCACAGAATTATACATTCTAGGGAAATCAATTTGCTTATCAATGCACATAGGGCATGACCAACGCACACCGCCGCAGACGGTCTTGACTACAGCAGTGATCTTGTCACACACACGCCCAGTAAGACCTACACATTTAGCATGCATAAAACTCTCACACAGCCAGCAATGAACAAATTGAGGCCGTGCAGAATCGTCAGACTGCTTAAATGTACAAGACTTTTTGCAGCACGACATATTTACAACTGGGGTCAAACGAACGAAAATAGGTGGCGAGAGCACAGAACGGCGCACAAAAAATCTAAGAGCAAACGCACAAATTAAGAGGAATCGTAACACAAATACTTCTTGTTTGGAGCGATAAGCAACAACAAAAATGTATTAAAGCACGACAAGCAAGGCAGA
Source organism: Scaptomyza montana (assembly GCA_018904305.1). Lineage (NCBI taxonomy): Eukaryota > Metazoa > Arthropoda > Insecta > Diptera > Drosophilidae > Scaptomyza > Scaptomyza montana. The sequence continues at coordinate 946,011 of JAEIGR010000055.1, read as the reverse complement.
TAACGCTTAAACGAAACAAACACACAAACAAGTGTATGCGCAGCGAATAAACACACAAACACACAAACAAATGAGTGCACGAATAAGCGGCAGAATTGCAGAGTAACAAAAACAGACACTAACAACCACACAGAACTGACGCCGCAATTGTTAAAATATAAAAATTAGCAAATTAAACGACGCACAACAAGAAGCACTTTGCACAGCTTAGGTAAGCCTATGTTTTACACACATTAGACTGCAAAAAATAAATAAAAAGCCTGATAACGGCACAAAATTAAATTAATAAGTTGTTCGGAGCTTAAGTAAAACACGTCAACCACACTCAAACTGAGATCTCTCTTGTATAAAATAACAAATGATAATTCTCTTTAGCTTCTAAATAACTCTTATTAAATTTAACACTACTGCCTTACGGCTGCCCTTGACAACAACGACATAAATAGCAAATAATTTTGGACAATTTTTATTTGTGAATGTTAGCAACTCTTTGAGACCATCCTCATTTTACTAATTGGAGGCTGGCAAACCGACAACAAGTCAATACTCCTCGGGGGGCAAACCTATAAATCAAACATATAACCTACATTTTTATACTCGATAGCGAAGGTAAAAAGTATATTAAGTTTGTGCAATGTCCGTCATAGTGTCTGTCCGTCTGTATGAGCACAACATTCTTCGGAACCCTTCAAGCTAGAGACGCCCCACCTTCCAAAAACTGGTATGCGTATATCTTTTGAGCCTGAATCACTTAATTTGGTAAGATGATAGCTGATGACATCCCACAATGATTTGTAGCCAAATTTTTGATGAAACTCCTACAAACTATTCCCGACGCCCCACCGCCTCTTTAAAAATTGGAATGCGTTTATCTATCTCAGTTTTTAAACTAGAGTCACAATATTTGATGACAATATATCTGGTGGCATCTCCGCAAGAGCTGCATGAGCCAATATTTGAACGCAGCGTACACCTCGACCTCATTCGTACCTCCTTGCAATAAGGCCTTTTTTTTTACCCGTTTTTTAACAGATATGGAGTATTTTGCAGTCGGTTGCGTCCGAAAGCATTGTTTCCACTTGTTTTTTGTTCATTGCTATATATTAAAAAATCTTAAAATATGAAAGCGGTGTATATGGTGTAAGTTTGCATATATATTATAATATTTAAGGTCCCTCGTTGTTTGTCGGAGTTTAACCTTGTGTGTGTAGTCCAGCGACGTGAATCGCCTTGATGAATATCTTACAGTCGTTAGATGTAAAATAAGCTGTAGTGATCTCTCCTTATGATGATTATGTTGGAGAGCTTCACTTCGCTCCCTAAAAGTGGTCGTAAAATACAAAGTCTGTTGCTTTTCATTCGCTTCGTTTTGCTTGTGCTTAATTGCAGAGAAGCAGCCGACTGAGACGGTCGAGTCACGCAGTTCTGCTGTTTATGTAATGCCTACAAACAACCACAAAAGAAAATACTATAACGTACAAGCTTATTTGTAGGTGCAGGATTTCTGGGTTGGCAATTATTAATATATTAGTTATAATAGAGAATAATGGGTTGGCAATAATTAAATTTAGCTATAATACAAAGTGTGAGTTTGTGTACATTCACAAAAGAAGCAAAACAGAAATGCACTATACGAATGATGAATGGATACCCTATTTAAATATAAGTGCTATTTTGGATATGAAGTTATAGAATATATTTGCAATAATTGCGTATTTTGATTATTTTGATAAGCAAAGGTTGGCGTTAGCACACAATTGAGAAATAACTAAAAACAGTTTAATAACATATCATCTTCGAAAATTATAAGAGTATCCAACATTTATCATTCGTCTAGTGCAATTCTGTATTGCTTCGTTTGTAAATGCACACAGACACCTTAACCCATAAAATGGGTAAATAAGGGTATAATGGTTTTTTGCAAAAGTATGTAACAGGCAGAAGGAAGCATCTCCGACCCTATAAAGTATATATATTCTTGATCAGCATCAATAGCCGAGTCGATTTAGCCATGTCCGTCTGTCCGTCCGTCTGTCCGTCTGTATGAACGCGTGGATCTCAGAGACTACAAGAGCTAGAGACTTCAGATTTGGGATATAAGTTCTCCTATACCATGAGCAGAACAAGTTTGCTTCAAATTATCGATAACTATTCTGGTTTCCGATATACACATGTGATCGATAACAAAAAATATCGAATTTGGAAAATGTAAAAATGAGGATTGAAAGAATGAGTAACGATAGATCTTTTCTGAAAATTTCGTCCAAATCGGTCAAGAAACACCAGAGATATCGAGCTTAATCGATTGAAGTTAAGTCAGTATACCAAAGTCTTACATAAATTTAATTTTTTTGCAACTGGGTTCAGGGTATCTTCTAGTCGGGCTCTCCCGACTAGAGCCTTCTTACTTGTTTATATATGAACTTATCGTGAAAACCTTAAGTGTTAACTACTCCCCCCTCGAGCTTATGACCGGCCCCGGTTATTTTGTAGCTGTTGATGACCTTTTGTACTTCCCTTGTCTTGGGCTGTTAGTTTACATTCGGCTATGGTATCTTCTTGTTGCTGTAGTGTTACTTGGTTATATGCCACCGAGAAGAAGATACAATATTTTCGGACTGGAGGACCTTAATTTTGGATGCTTCGGCTAGGCTTTTTATGGGGATAACTACAGAGTGTTCGTTTTAAATTGATTTCAAATCGTCATGGTCGAGAATAGTTGGATTAAGTATGTTAGCTTTAGCTTTTGTAATTGTGAGTATCAAGTCTGATATTTGGTTAATTAATATTCTATTTCTTGCTGATAATGTTTCATACAAAGGCGGTTTATCAATTTATTAATTTTTTTTAGCTTTAATTATTTCATTTCGGTGATTTTATGGATGTGTGTCTACGCTTTAGTGTTAAAACTATCTGCCTATTATTTGCATTAAATAACTTTAACTAGGACCACCTTATAACGATGCACTTTTACTGAGGACAATAAACTTCTAATATGTTCTATAACTATGTCTAACAAATTTCGCAAATGCGACTGGGAAAATAATTATGCCATTTTCACGGTTTTCTCTGCTCTGCTTACGAATTCTGTTAAGCTACTCGAGTGCCTTAAAATTCACTTTGTTCCCATACACATACATTTTCGTCTATTACCGGGCTGTAGTTGGAGAAGGAGTATTCGTTAATCCGACCATGAATTACACTTAATATTGAAAGGATTGCAAGTTCAATCCAGTAAAAATAGAAAAAGATGGGGAAATTTGAAGTACGGTGCACCCACTAATGTGTGCAGAACTTTGTTTTGAAATCTCTGTATGATTTGGATGTTAGAGGCAGCTGCAGTTCCCCAGATCTGTATATCATAAAAGAAACGTTTTACCTGTTCCACCAGGTGCATCTAAAAAATAGATTTCTCCCTTTTCTGCTTCAACGCTATGTAGTATCTTTTCGTATACTTGTTTTTGCTCAGCAGTAAGGAGTAGCTCATTATTAACAACAAAATTATCGCAATTTTCATAATTTGTTTCTCTATGATATTCAATATTTGGAACAATATCCTCGGATCTAATTGGTAGTGGAAGTCCATAATAAGTCAAGTTTTGACCACCAATAGGCAGTACAATATCTTCAATGTAAATAAGACATTTATTTAATACATTATTCACAATACTTTCATCAATATTTCTGTCTTGTGAAAAATGAAAGGCTCTTAAAATATCTTCTGAGAAACTCTCTTTATAAGTATTCCAAAGTTTAAGAGCATCTGAAATTTGACAAAATACTAACATTATTGCCAAAAGTTCTCTCAGTTTTGTAGGATTTTGACATATGACAGCTTCGGCTATAGTTGAATCCCAGTGCTTATCATCTTCTAGTAATCCTAGAGCTTTACACGCCAATTGAAATGATGCGTATGCTATACCATTAACGGTTTTTAAATTTAAAAATGAAGTTGGGCCCCTTACAAAATGTAATAAAAGTCTTAAATAAAAACATTCTGTATTATTGGGATGAATAGTGTAAACTCTTCCCAAAGCTGAATCTCTTTTAACTCCAGGAAAATTTGGCACATCATGCCCTCGTTTTCTTCTTTGAAATTCTTTATTGTTCCATGTAAAATACGATGGAACTTCACAATATAGAAGCGTTCTTGCAAACTCATCACGTGTGCATAGCTCAAAGAAGGCTAGCAAAGTGGTTTTGGGTGTAGTGCTTAATCTGTCAAGTAATTGTTGCGGATTATTGGGGTTAAAATATATCCGTTGACCATTTTCTAAATGAACAGCTAAGTGTGTAATAGCCGGAAAACGTTCATGTATGGGAAATGCAAGGATTCTCCATACCGCTTCTGAGCTACTTATGTAACGGCCACTTTCGTACATATTAATTTCATTACGTTGGTCTTCAAGAGTAAATGATGCTTGATCACTGCCCTTGTTAACATATTTACAAATGTATTTAATAGACTTTACAGAACTACAATACTCAACATTTATGTGAGCTTCAAATGTTCTCAAAAGTACACAGTTGTAAGGCACAACCCAACGATTATCAATGCAATTACCATTTATATTAATTGCATTACCACCATCTTCTATCGGTCTTCTACGATATAGAGGGTAACTATCTTTTCCAGTCACAGTTTCTTTAAGTAATTCTCGAGGAAACCTTTCCATTTTTCATGCATGGCTATTTATTGTTAAATGCACCGCAAGGACCATGAATCATATTTGACTTAACAATGTTAAATAACAAAGGATCCTCATCTGCGTTTGGTATTTCGGCACAGATAATCTTATCGATTTTATCTGGTCTTATTTTATTTTCTAACCAAAGTAGAATATGTATATGTGGTAAGCCCCGCTTTTGCCATTCCACAGAGTACACGAAACATTGCACGCTTCCAAACAAAGAACCTTTTATCAATAGTGACATTAAAGCTTTAACTTTTAAATGAAAAACTCGAGCTATAATATCGTGACGATCATGCGGTTTTTGACCCGGTAATAAAACACTTTTTATGTCATTCCATTGTGGATTGCATGTGAATGTTATGAAAAGATCTGGTCGCCCATAATGGCGAACATATGTCATAGCATCTTGAGTCTTTTCATGCATATATCGTGCAGAGCTTGTAAAAGAAGATGGTAAAATTACCATCTGACCAAGTTGAGCTGCGACAACATCTTGTTGGCCTATTGCATCTTGTAGATGTATATAGCTATCTGCTCTGAGTTTCGCTTGATTGTAGCGAATATAATTTAACCTTTCTGTTTCAATTTTAGCATACATATCAACCAACAACTGACTAAAAAGGGAACTACAATAAATTAAATGATTTAACTCAGATTGACGAATCATTATTTTATAGCTGTAAAAGCTTAACGCAGTTTTCTTTTTGTTTGGTTCCTCCTTTTTGAATAATGGATTCCATTGTGGTATATCCACTGAATAGCCATCTTCGCCATAAGGAAATAGCAAAGGGTACTGTAAGGCATCGTATGATCGATGCACCTCACTTATACGAATTGTCAATTGTCTTTCGTTGGTGACGGATGTGTTTTTGAGTGCTCTTAAAAATTTATTAATTTCTTGTATTTGTGTACGGTGTTTTATTCGGTTTATTTTGGTAAACGTCTCTAACAGTGATCGCAAGTGTACGTTGTGTGTATTTGCGCGTGCATTATTGAAAATTTTCTTGTTGAAAATTCATTTAATTTAACTTGCAGTCGAATTGACGCTGCAGTGCTTGAAAAGTAAAAAAACGAGCATACGTACATACATACACTCATATATTTGCGGTTTTATATACATACTTTGTGTTTTATATATTCTTCTTCTACTAACAACAAACATCTTGTCTATTTGCTTGATCTCGCTCTCCAGCACCTCTCCCGCTTTGTCCGCTCTTATCTGGCGGTTGTATTTATCTGCATTTGCGCTCACGCTCTTTCACTCAACCGCTCTCTTGATTTTAACCGTTGCATCGTGCTCATTGCTTCGATACGTTTATACTTACATACATGCACTCTACCTTGTTTTGCTGTAGCATATCGATTTCTTTAGTAAATTTATTTACATATTTCATAATGCTTGTTTGCTGCAGCAAAAATTGCAAATTGGTTGGTACAACCAATCAAGATTTTATTCTGTGTGGATTGTGCGACAACATGATCCACATGAAATGCGTTGGCTTTACTGCCAAAACCAGGAACTGCTTGATTGCAGACACAGGCCTTAAATGGTATTGTGAGCCCTGTAGGGAGGTGGTTAAAGAGTCTTCAAAATTCATGAGACAGACTCATTTAGGCTTCAAAGCTATGCATATTGCATTTAATGCACTGCAAAACTCCTTTACAGAGCTTGAGTCTAATTTCAAAAATGGCAAGGTTACGACTGAATCTCCGAAGCGTAAAAAGACTTCGGGACCTAATCCGCCTATTGTCCCACCTATCATCCCCACAAAGCCCCTTCTGGTGCCCAGCATCAATCAACCTACGGCCAGCCCATTAATGTTATTTAATTCGCCGGCAAGAACCATTACTAATAACCTTTCTTCTGATCCTATGCATGAAATCGGTTCAACTGCCTGTGCGCCTATTGATCCCAATGCAGGTACAACTGGGGCTCCCAAGCCTCTTGTTGTTGTGCCATTTAATAAATTTATATTTGTGTCCAGGCTGGCATCCGATACTTCATCGGATGATGTTTCAGCTTTTGTTAAAAGTAAAATTGATTCTCTTCTTATTATTGTTGAGAAGTTTAAATTTAAACACGCCCGAAGTATATCTTCTTTCAAGTTGAGCGTGCCGCCTGAACTCTTTTCGACAATTTGTTCAGAAAAATTCTGGCCGCAGCAGCTTGTTGTAAAGGAGTATGAGAATAGGCGAAGTAATAATAATAAGGGCATTAGGATTAGTAGTGCACAGCCTGTTAGCCACCCAGTTGCCTCCACCTCGGTGGCAAAAAACTAACAAAACAACTTAGTTTGGCCTATCAAAACGTTAGAGGCCTTAACACTAAACTTTCTAAATTATATGTTAACAGCTTATCATTTGATTCACATATAGTAGCACTCACGGAAACCTGGTTAAAACCCGATATTTCTGATTATTCCGTTTTTCCTTCAAAATATAACTTGTACAGATGCGATCGCACCTCCCGCAAGGGGGGTGGTGTTCTCATTGCTGTTGACTCTTGTTTTTCCTCTGAACAGATTCATTCTCATGATCTTCCGGACATAGAGTTCTTATGTGTTAAAATATTACTAAACGTCCGTTCACTTTATGTTACTTGTTCTTATATTCCTCCTCAATCTGATACTAACATTTACTCATCCCATCTTAGTGCCCTGCAACTTGTTTCGTCATTGTTGACAGATATGGATAATCTGATAGTGGTTGGTGATTTTAATCTGCCACATGTTGTATGGTCTGTTAATGACACATCTTCGGCGATATTACCAGTCACTTCTGATGATTTTATCGATGGCCTACTGGAGTTAGGCCTATCGCAAGTTAACAGGGTGCATAACTGTAGTGGTAGAATGTTGGACTTGATATTTGTTTCGGACTCAGATTGCAGTAATGCTTGTAGAATACCCCCTCTAGTGCTTCCGGAAGACACCTACCATCCACCTACATCTTGTTATAATAATTATCTTAATCGTTGTAGACTTAACTTTTCACGTGACCCTAAACAGTTTATAAATTTGTTAACTCTAAACGTAAGTCTTCTTGCTTGCCATCCTCAGTATACCTAGATGATACAAAAGCAAGTTCTGATCAGGCAGTAGCCGATCTATTTGCTGAGTATTTTCAATCAGTATACTCTTCGAATATGTATAGTAGTAGTAATTCTTATCCTTTTCAAGCTCAAACGTCAAATTACATATATGTCCCAGTAATTACTGAGTCTACGCTCCTGAGTGAATTTAACTCTATTAAACCTGGTTACTTGCCTGGTCCTGATGGAGTGCCAGGTTGTATTCTTAGATACTGCGCGGATTCTCTTTGTGCGCCATTAAATAAATTATTTAACTTGTCTGTTGACTCAACAGTGTTTCCTGATATATGGAAGGAATCTTTTATAATTCCCTTCCATAAAAATTCTTCAAAATCAAACGTTAAAAATTATAGGGGTATATCCAAGTTGTCTGCCATACCAAAAGTCTTTGAAAAAATTGTATGTTCTCAACTGCAACTTGGATGTAGTTCAATTATATCGCCTTGGTTTTCTAACATGGTTTTGTTAGGCGTAGATCTACTACCACTAACCTTCTTGAATTCACTTCGCTTGTTATCAAAGGGTTTCAGGAAAAAATGCAAACTGACGTTGTTTACACCGATTTTAGTAAGGCATTTGATTCTGTAAGTCATTCTCTGTTGCTTCATAAATTGAATATTATTGGATTTCCATCAAAACTTTTATTGTGGCTTTCGGAGTACTTGTGTGGCCGAACACAAAAGGTTGTTTTTAAATCGTCTGTATCTAAACCTATTTTTGTTACCTCTGGTGTTCCCCAAGGTAGTCACCTTGGACCTTTGCTATTTAATTTGTTTATTAACGATCTTCCAGCTGTTATTACTAACTCTTTTGTTTATATTTTTGCTGATGATGTAAAACTATGTTTCACCTACAATGATGCATCTATGTGCAACTTACTACAGTCGGATTGTGTGCGCTGTCGGCCTGGTGTCGTTTTAACTTACTCAATTTAAACTGTTCAAAATGCAAAGTCATGTCTTTTTGTAGAATTACCCCTCACACTGCTCACTACTTGATTGATGCTTCACCACTTGACCGCGTGTTTGAAATTAAAGATTTAGGCATTATTCTTGATCCTAAATTAAAGTTTGACGCTCATATTTCGTATATGGTCAATAAGGCCATTAATGTCCTTGGCTTCATCAAGCGGTGGTCGAAAGAGTTTAATGATCCCTACACCACTAAAACGCTTTATACATCCCTAGTTCGTCCCATCCTCGAGTATGGATCTTGTGTGTGGTCTCCACAATACTCGATTCACCAGGATAGAATTGAATCTGTGCAGAAGAAATTTCTTCTATTTGCCCTTAGAAGTTTTAACTGGGTTGCTGGAGTTGACTTACCCCCGTATTCTAGTAGACTCCTTTTAATAAATCTTCCCTCACTGTTAAACCGTAGAACTATGCATGGAGTATTATTTATTACTAACCTACTTAATGGTGAAATCGACTCATCAGTTCTTTTGAGTCGAATTAAATTTAATGTCCCAATTAGATCTTCACGTAACTTTTTACCCCTTAGCCTTGATCGTTGCTTCAGCAACTATTTAATTCATGAACCATTTCGTGTTATATGTTCTGACTATAACAAACTTTATTCTCATGTCTCCTTGGAGGCCTCAACTCCAGTACTAAAAAGATCGATCCTTTTCGCTTTATCTAATCGTTACCACTAATTACTAATCTAACGCTGGTCTGATTTGGTTTTTCTGGGTTTTTCCCAATTCTCGCAACAAATGTTGGACTACTCAATTTTTTATTGAATTTCCCAGAGCTTTAACGTTAACTTTTAAATATATTTTGAGATTTATATATTATTCTATATTTTACTTAACTTAATTATTTTAACTATTTTTTAATTTAAATTAATTTTGATTTCATTTTAATGTCTGCTGCTCTTAGCTGACAATAAATAAATAAATACATAAATAAATAAATAAATTTATTATAATGGCTTTCAATAATAATATCGCGCTTTTCAAATTGCTGACCAACAATAACTATAGCTACTTCGCCTTCGTCCTTTGTGTGCACCAGCGGGTGTTCGATCAGCATGTATAATCAATTTATATTCTTTAGTACTTGTTGGTATTTTATTGAGAGCCATTTTTAGATCTTTAACATAACAATTATGATGATGAAACATACATTGAAGATCCTTTACTACGCTTAAATCAACATTTGAAATATTTTTGCAACGTAGTTGAGCTTCCTTTTCATCATCACCAACAAAATAAATTTGAAGAAACTGCATTTTTTTCATTTGGCAAAGGTCCTTGGACTTTAAAGGTTGACCAACTTTCATTTATAATTTTTGCACTTCCAAAAGAAGTCATTTGAAAGCAGCTCTTATACTTTCTTATACGATCAATGAATTGATCATGCTTGGGATGTCCACCAATTATTAAGCTTTTAAGTGGATCAGGCAAACTTTCATTTTAGGAAAGTTTAACTTTTCCTACCGTGCAACAGATACCCAAAGGCTAATTTTTCCATTTTAAAGCATTACAATGTTTGCATATCAAATTCATACTACCAAGTTGAGTAATTTTATCTGACTTGTAAGCTATTTCAAAATCATAGTTTAAGCCAGACATGGCTTTAACACTCCATGCACGCAAACGCCTTTCTTGACGTGCATCAGGATTATTAGCCTGATGTCTTCTCACTACAACTCTAATAGCATCAGGATTATTAACACGATATCTTTTTGATGCTTCTATGCGCTTACCCCTATTGATATCACTATTTTTTTCTAATGAACGTTTTTTTTATTACCATTTTTTCTGTTTTGCCGGTGAACCGAATACGTCTTTTAACAGGATTTTTAACATTTTCAGTTATACATTCACTTGACGTATCAGAATCTTGAGTTAATACTTCCTCTAAAGGAATATAAACATCAAAATGTCCATTCATTAATGGACCGGTAAAACGCAATCTTTTTACAGGATGCATATTATTTCCGAATGCTTGTAATAAATTTCCATTTTGAAAAACTTGGAAATTTACAGCAAAAATTTCTGCTGCTGCTTGAAGCTCACATGCAGTACCATAAGTATTTGAATTTGACATATCCCACTCATATTGTTCAGAAGAGCTATAACACTCTCCATTTAAGTTTATGCTGAAGCAAGCAAAAGTTTGCCAGTTGGGTACAACATGTTCAACAATATTTTGGCGTATGGTGCCATGGAAGCCTTGCCTACCAAATAAAAGGTAGGAAATAGATCTAAAAAGACAGGCTCCATCACCAATTATGACAACAACCGAATGCGGCACCAAAACACCACTAATATCTAAAGCTTCAATAGACATATTTAAATTTGGCTGTGAGTCAATTGACTTCACTGTAAAACGATTGTTACAACGTTACAGAGTCTACAAGTAAGTATAGAATTCAATAAAATTGAATATACCAACTTATATTAATTTAATAGAATATTCAGACTGCTTAGTTTTATTTGATTTTTAAATGCACTAAAGCAGCGTCTATATAAGTATTATATAATATGCAAAATAGAAGACAACTATATATAATGTTGCTTCAATTATTAAGTCTAAAATCGACTTATTAATTTTGTTGAAAAAAAAACAACAAAACAAATTAACAACTTAATTTAAAGTAAGTATTATAAATAAATAAATACTTCAAAATAAGTCAAAAACTGACTTCACTGTACAACGTTACAGCGTCTATACAAAGTATAGAATTCAATAAAATTGAATATACCAACTTATATTAATTTAATAGAATATTCAGACTGCTTAGTTTTATTTGATTTTTAAATTCACTAAAGCAGCGTCTATATAACTATTATATAATATGCAAAATAGAAAACAACTATATAAAATGTTGCTTCAATTATTAAGTCGAAAATCGACTTAATTTTCTTGTGTTTAAAAAGCAACAAAAAAAATTAAAATACGTTGATCGTTATTTAAATATTTTGATAACAGCAATTAAATATTTTTTATAACTTATCATTACATACGAATTTTAAATGAACGTATATACATACGTATTTTAAATGAATGTATATGTATATAATACGAAAATCAGAATATTGAAAAACTCACTGATTCAAAAAGTAACTTTCGATTTTATTATTATCCTTAATATAAACAATATTAAAAAATTCACTGAAACGAAAAATAACTTTCTTTGTTCACATTAAATATGAACTAAAATGCATAACCAATTCTCTTACCATTGTATGCAAAAACATAATGTTGGAAAGAGCATTACAGTTATTCCTCTAAGCAACAGACACCGAGCTCTAACATACAACGCTTGCACTTAAGAGCTAGGTATGGGTGGTGCAATTAGGCAAGGCCATTCCCTTAACTGCAGCCTCTTAGTTATGGCAAGCTTAGCTAAGTGAGCGTGGAGGAGATAGGGATATTAAGATTTATGTTTGACATGCAGAGCGCGCGCATAAACAAAAGAGTGAGCGTAAATAACAACAAGGACGCATGATTGCATTCAAATTATTTTATATCTAGCGGCAGTCATAAGAGCGACGCGCGCGCTGATTAAGCTTTAAGCCGCTCTTTGTGATGCAGACATGCATATATTCCCTCAGCTGTGCATGCTGCTTGCAGTGAGTACCATTAACAGTCATATTTCTTCTTCTTTGTTCTTCTCTCTGTTATCTTACTGTGGCTACAAAATATAAGAAAACTTTGTTGTGAAAGCAATCGATGCGTAAAATATTAAATTTTTGTATACCCTGAACCATGAAATGGTTAAAAAAAAAAGGGTATAATTGTTTTGAGCAGGCAGAAAGAAGCATTTCCAACCCCATATAAAATATTTATATTCTTGATCAGCATCAACAGCCATGTCGATATAGCCATGACCTTCTGTCCGTCTGTCCGTCCGTCCGTCCGTATGTATGAACGCGTCAATCTCAAAGACTAAAAGAGCTAGAGACTTCAAATTTGGAACATAACTTCTCCTAAGCCATAGGCAGATCATTTTTATTTCAAACTATCGATAACTATTCTTGCTTTCGATATACATATGGAATCGATAACGAAAAAATCTCGAATTAAGAAAGTTTAAAAATAGAAGTTGAAACTATGGATAACTTTATAACTTCCATGAAAATTTTTATCCAAATCGGTTAAGAAACACTGGAGATATTTTATATTAAAGTCAAGAAAAACTCACTTCTGCAAGTCATTTTAATACACGGGTTCAGGGTATCTTTTAGTCGGGATTTCTCGACTAAAACCTTCTTACTTGTTTTCAGATTCGCTCGCGCATCGCTCTTCATGTTCGGCGCTAGATGACAAATTATTTTTAAATCGCGCCTTCGTTGTTGGCTATTTCGGCTAACTCTCTTATCTATGCGCGCGCTCTGCAAGTCAAACAAAGAGCGTAGTATCGCTACCTTCTTCACACGCACTGAATCAATGCAAAACATATCTAAGAGGCTGCAGTTAAGTGAATTGTATATTGCCTATAGATTTAATTTAGTGTGTGTGCGGAGGAGCTTGGGTTATTAAACTTTATGATTGACATGCAAAGCGCGCACATAAAATAGAGAGTGAACGTAAATGAGCAACAACAAAGGAGCATGATCGGAGCGAGATTTCAAATTATCTGATTATCATAAGAGCAACACACGCGCTTATGTGAACGCCCTTTGCTTATTCGAAATTGTATATCAATAATATATCAATAAATGTTAGTGTGTTACGTTTTGTCTAAGTTATATAAGCATCAAGTAGGCGAATCCACCCCCATAACATATTCTGGTGTGGGAAATTTTTCTAGACGCACCAAGTTTTGTTATGTTGTTGTTGTTTTTTTAAAATTAATGACACCAACAAAAAGTAGCAGTGCGTGCCCAACAACAAAACTGACAACAACAACAAACGCTACTTGGGTCGTAAATCAATTGTCAAAGGCACACAATTTTGAAAAAAAAAAAAGAAATAAATTTATGAAAATTATTTTCAAGCGCATTGTTACTTAATTGTGTATGCACTTATTCATTAAGAAGCGGAAACCCGTTTCTTTTTTGCAAGTGTACGAACCTTTTTTTATGACTTTGCTTGTGCGACGCGAAGGCGTCACTGCGCATTTGTTTTGTTTTTGTATTCTCGCTCGCTATCAAACCCTCAGCTAGTGCGACAATCAGGCGACAGTAGTGGAATGGGTACTGTAATTTGTTTTTTAAAATGGGTAAAAAGTGCTCCAAATCGTATGGGAGGTACTTCAAGGAGTTGTCCAAATAAAAATTCCCCTCTTAGTGCTCACCTCCTACCTGCATGGAAAATTGTGTGAAAATTTCAGCCTTCTAGCTCTTTTCGTTTAGGCTGTGGCTCTTCCATTCTAGTCAGGACAAACTCTTTTATATATATAGAAGAAGATTAGTAATTAAAATATTTTCTTTATATATCTATTAATTTATTTTCATATTTAATTGGTTTTTTTTTTATTTTGAGTGTACTAAATGTTTTGCCTTAATTTAAATTGTGTGAACTAATCTAGACGAGTGTTCACTGCATAAGCAATCAAAGAAACAAGCTTTGAGCTTTAATTTCATTATGATAGAGTATTCAAAACCATGTGCATTTGAAATTACTAATAAAAAAATTCTTTCGTTCCTAAATTGATTAAGCTATATGTATTTCATTTTGTAAGGCTAGTTTTCAAAATACTTTATAGTATTAAAATATCTTAAATTATTGTATTCACTTTTGTTGGAAATCATATTTATGAAACCAAATTTTTTATCCACTCTAGTTGGAACATATGCATAATTATACCACAATATAGATCAATGTAAAGGTAGTCACCTTGGTCCTTTGCTATTTAATTTGTTTATTAACGATCTTCCAGCTGTTATTACTAACTCTTTTGTTTATATGTTTGCTGATGATGTAAAACTATGTTTCACCTACAATGATGCTTCTCGTGCAACTTACTACAGTCGGATTTATGTGCGCTGTCGGCCTGGTGTCGTTTTAACACTCAATTTAAACTGTTCAAAATGTAAAGTCATGTCTTTTGTAGAAGTACCCCTCATACTGCTCATACTTATGCTTCACCACTGACCGCGTGTTTGAAATTAAAGATTTAGGCATTATTCTTGATCTAAGCTAAAGTTTGACTCTCATATTTCTTCTATGGTTAATAAGGCCATTAATGTCTTTGGCTTCATCAAGCGGTGGTGAAAGAGTTTAACGATTCCTACACCACTAAAACGCTTTATACATCCAGTACGTCCCATCCTGGAGTATGGATCTGTGTGGGTCCCACAATACTCGATTCACCAGGATAGAATGAATCTGTGCAGAAGAAATTTCTTCTATTTGCCCTTAAAGTTTTAACTGGGTTCCTGGAGTAGACTTACCCCGTATTCAAGTAGACTCCTTTTGATTAATCTTCCCTCCCTGTTAAACGTAGAACTATGCATGGAGTATTATTTATTACTAACTATTAATGGTGAAATCGACTCATCAGTTCTTTTGAGTCGAATTAAATTAATGTCCCAATTAGATCTTCACGTAACTTTTACCTAGCCTTGATCGTTGCTTCAGCAACTATTTAATTCAGAACCATTTCGTGTTATATGTTCTGACTATAACAAACTTTATTCTCTGTCCCTGAGGCCTCATCTCCAGTACTAAAAAGATCGATCCTTTTGCTTTATCTAATCGTAACCACTAACCACTAATCAAATGCTGGTCTGATTGGGTTTTCTGGGTTTTCCCAATCCTCGCAACAAATGTTGGACTACTCAATTTTTATTGAATTTCCCAGAGCTTTAACGTTAACTTTTGATTATATTTTCAGATTTATATATTAATCTATATTTTTATTTTAAATTATTTTAACTATTTTTAATTTAAATTAATTTTGATTTCATTTTAATGTCAGCTGCTCTAGCTGACAATAAATAAATAAATAAATAAATAAATAAATAAAAAAGTGTAAAGCTTTTCCTGCTCATTAGCTTTTTTTTTTTTCATTTCTATTCTTTATGTTCTTACATATGTATGCTGCTCAGACGATGAAAGGCCTTCCAGCGAGAGAGAGTCCATCGTGGCTCTTATGGTGAATTTATGTTTTTGCATGTTTTTGTTTTTATAATATTGATGTTCGTTATATTTCGTTCACTTCACCTATTGTTCAAGCAAATTAAGGCTTTTTACATGCTTTTATTTAACTTGACTTGTCTGTCTGTCTGTCTGTCTGTATGTTTGTACCGGAATCTTGTAATCAAATTTTCACCAAGTTCCCGACTACCTAGAGCTCTGAAATTTTCACCAAAGATGTGTTTCAGATGACAATACATGTTTTTAAAGTTTTTGGCGCGATAAAATATGTAATATCATGTAAAAACCACGAAAAACAGTTTTCCCTTTTGCTTAACTTACTAATTAGACTGTCAAATATGACAAGCTTTGGTGGCATGAAGGGAAGCCTGCCGCTTCACGGGTCGAAGATCGTGGGTTCGAGCTCCGACCGAGACAAACTTTTTTTGTATTATTTAAACTTTTTTATCTTTTTTTTAAATAGCAAAAACATGTTTAATATTTATGTATTGCATGGATGATGATAAAAAATCTCGATTACAAATGTATGCAAGAAAGCGTATAAAAGCATGTCTTCAAAATTTTTTTTGATTTACTTGTTTTTCAATTTGAAATATATTTGGTTATTAATTATGCATGTGTATTTTCTGCCTGATTAATAGAACCTTATTTTAATATGTGTGGGTATGTAAGAATGCTCTATATACTGACAAAAAATAGAGCTATGTGTGGATTCTAAGCTGTACTCAATTGTTAATGATCGTGTTTCTTTTAATATTGGATTTTGCACTGCACTTATGATTTTACAAACTTAATTCAATAGCAAGAAAAAAACTTAAATTCATCGAGCACTTTGACTATGCCTTGTCTTCATCTGGTTTTCATCCTTCTTTGGACAAGAACTAAGTTTAGCTGCGCCAGGGCTTCCAAGATCCGAGCCTGACTAAGATGGGTATACGATTCTGCGGTGTAGGCGAAAAGCGATGATAGCTGCGCATGCTCTTTTACTACGGCAAATAAGTGCGGGGCTGCACTGGACAAATTGCTGGACAAGATTTGGTCCGAAACGAATGTAGACCTACGAGGTCTGAATCAACGAGCGCCTTGCGACTCGGGGTGCTCCTTTGGGTATAAATCCAATTAAAATATTGGCGATTGGGCTGCATTAAATGCATATGGCATGTCTGGGCAATTAATTTACTTTAATTTGATAAAGCTATGCTAATGCAAATTGATGATCGTACGATTAACTTTTGCAGCAACTTGTGCGTGACGACCACGTGTAAATTTTCTTTTCATGTCGATCTATATCTTCGACGATCCGTACTGCCAAATATAAAACTGAACCAAGAGAGCGAGCTACTCAAACCGCATGGGTTTTTATAGGCCATATTTCCAATGCTTTTTCCTTGGAGACCCTGAAGTTGGCTGTGATCAGGCTTCAAAGCTCTGGAAGTAATCTCACTGCAGAGAGAGAGCATAGCAGCATCAAAGCTTTTCTCTTTCATGCAATTTATCGCAGGCGATAAAAAATTTCAAGAACGAAATGCGATAAACTTTTAAATATGCAAAAAAAAAATAACTAACGAGCGTTACAGTGTCTCGGCCTGTGACTGCTCTTGATCACCGTCACAGTAAAAAGTCCGCGCTGCAATTTCACCACGCGACTTCGCCTTTTAATTTCCACCACCCGTCACAGCAACCGATATTAACTTCTGTATAACGTTGTGTATGCGTCGTTAACTTGACGGCACTTCTTTGTCTGCGACAGCGCACGAATACCAGGATAGAACGTTTCTGTTGAATTCCACTTTTTACTGCTTTCTGTTGGTTGTCGCTGCGCTCTCCGTTTCGGTAGCACACCGAACAAACTTATGCAGTTACCAGTCTTCCAGTCGCTCTTCCAATATCTATCTTTCTTTTCACCTGCGCCACTTTATCGCACAATACGTACAGTTATCAATTGCAGCCTATGCTGCTGCCGTCTTTCGCAAGTACCAAATGCACCGATCACTTTTTGCCGAACATACTATAACTGCTTTTATCTTAGGCTTTATCCCGGTTGAGCCCCCAATTGTGGTTTTTAGTTTTCCTCGTTTGATTACGCTTTTTTATTTATAATGATATAGCTCTAATACAACAATAAATATTTAAGGGCACGCAAAAACACGACCGTGACAAACGAAAGACAACTTGTTTTGCCTTTTGTCTTTGTCTGATCTTTAATTTCATGAATGTTACCTGGCCCGAGGGGAACTAAGTGGAAATTTACGTTACCTATGAGCCCTACAACTTTCTTAACAAAGGTACTGGAGCTTCTTTCGCGTTAAATAGTTGGGGCTGGCTATGTCTTTTTATTGTCAACCCCAACGGCTTCAGAGGCTTTCCTTTGGTTTGGATGTAGCGATCAATATCAGTCTGCGTGGCCAGCTTAACATTTTTGCTCATTACAGGTTGTTTTGCCGCCGCGACGGCGCATCAGTCGTTTTACTTGTTGAATGCCCAGTCGGAACCTGTGTAGTTTTTGTAGGCGCTGTTGCGGTAGCTTGCTGTACTTTAAGTTTCCATCGTAGCTCAAACATACGGGGACCACAAAAGTTTTCTGTCGCGCGTTGTGTGCTAGAGGACAATAGATAGTATTAGGGCTGAAGACGGGAGCAAGTATTTTCTGTGTCACGCGCTGTGTGCGAGAGTCCGTTTGGCGGGTTGGGGGTTATTAACCGCCCGCTCTCGAATTAGACTACAAAGAAGTACACGATACTCCATAAAAAGAGAGCCGCAAAGTGGCTGGTTTTGCTGATGCAGCAGTGCAAATGAGACAATACAAAATTAAACATATACTTTTTTTTAACGATTTATTAAAAATTAAGTTTTGAAACTAATGAAAATTGTAATTATTAATTTTGAATTATTTATAACATATGTTCATACTCGTTACCGAAGGTATAAAGTATATTGGGTTTGTGCAATGTCCGTCATGGTGTCTATCCGTCTGTCCGTCCGTATGTGCGCAATTTTTTCCACACCCTTCAAGCTAGAGACTTGAAATTTTCCAAATATCTTTATCTAAATTAAAGTGTCAAGATTGGGGTTCTACGATAACTGGGGGGCTGGCAAATCGATAAATTCGATAACTCAAAACCGATAAATCCACATACTTCGCATATCCTTACAGCTAGAACTACCAAATTCGGTAAGAAGATAGTTATTAGTAATATTTGTACAATCGAATGTATCCAAAGGAAAAACACAATCATGAAAGCCGTTTCCAATAATGCAGGGGGATTATATTTCTTAGATGCACCTGGTGGTACAGACAAAACGTTCGTTATATCGATCGGAAAAGAAAATTGCATTGGCACTTGCATCTTCGTGAATTGCTGCTACATTATTAGAAGGTGGTCGGACCGCACACACTGTATTAAAATTGCCATTGAATGTACAGGTGATTGAAACTCCAACTTGCAATATTTCTGCTATGGCAAAAGTTCTGCGATTAACGTCAATTATTATATATCGAAACAGTCTTTTCGTTCGACGTACCCAAGCCCAAATGGCACCAGAATGTTAGACGTACAAACTGGTCCACTTTCAAAAATCACTTAAACACTCTCGTCCCTGAGTCCCCCCACTGGGAAACCCCACTACTGAAACCACAGACCTACTTATAAAAAAGCTTACGGAGGCATGCGAGTCACCCCTAAACGAGTCGTGCCCCCGTAGCAAACCCAGAGGTAAGACTAAGCCACCATGGTGGTCTCCCCAACTGGGTGAGCTGCGTAAGACATCACGCAAGCTTTTTAATAAAGCTAGGTCTCTCGGAGATGACCAGTCATGGAGTCTCTACAAAACCAGCCTCGCCTCCTATAAGAAGGCACTCAGACAAGCTAAACGCTCCTCATGGCAGACATTCTGCTCTAATATCGAAAGTACCACAGAGGCCGCAAGGCTCAGAAAAGTTCTTTCTCAAACCACCCCATCGGTAGGTTTTCTTAAAAAACCAGATGGCTCATGGACTTCGTCCAGCTCTGAGTCCTTGGAACTCTTGATGGAAACTCATTTTCCGGGCTGCTCAGCAGTAGCAATCCCACAGACAAACACAGGGGTTCATATGGATAGACCTTCCACAAACTTCCTGACTAAAGAATTAATCTCATGGGCTATCAACAGCTTCATGCCCATCAAATCCCCAGGGCCAGACGGCATCTTTCCAGCCCAACTGCAGCATGCAGGTGAGACTGCCTTAAACTGGCTCCTACAAATTTTCACTGGAGTCCGGACGACGGGACTCATCCCAACGCCCTGGCTTGAATCCAAAGTCGTCTTCATTCCAAAGGCGGGCAAAGCCTCCCACACAACTCCCAAGGACTTTCGTCCAATAAGCCTAACATCCTTTCTACTCAAGACCTTTGAAAGGGTGCTGGGCCTTCACTTAAGGAACTCGATACCGATATATCAATTCTCCCGTGCGCAACATGCGTATCAAAAAGGCAAATCCACGGAAACAGCACTTCATGCTGTAATCTCCACAGTGGAAAAATCGCTTCACCGGAAGGAGTATTCTCTGGCGCCTTCCTTGACATAGAGGGTGCTTTCAACAACGTCAACCCAGAGGCAATCACAGAGGCGCTAACGGGTTTGGGTGTCGGGCACCGTGCTGTGCATCTGATCGATCAACTGCTAAGACGCAGGATCGTCAGGTCAACTCTCGGTTCCACGACAATCTCCAGGTCCGTCTGCAGAGGCACCCCTCAAGGTGGAGTTCTCTCTCCTCTCCTTTGGAACGTGGCAGTAAATTCTCTGCTGCGCTCCATTGAGGGAGGTGGCTGCAGGGTGATTGCCTATGCGGATGACGTTGCGATTGTCTTCTCGGGAAAATTCCCCCAAACCCTGTGCGAACGCATGACCGTAGTGCTTCGCACTCTGTCCACTTGGGCAAAGAAAAACGGACTCGGACTGAACCCAGCGAAGACTGATCTTGTCCTCTTTACTAGGAAATATAAAATTCCGAATCTTAGGCCGCCCACCCTTGACGGGGTGGAATTAACCTTCAGCAAATCAGCCAAATACTTAGGGCTCACTTTAGACAGCAAACTGGACTGGAATCTTAACACCGAAGAGCGTGTTAGGAAAGCCCTAGTTGCTCTTTACACGTGCAGAAAGTCGATCGGACTGAAATGGGGCATGGCCCCCACATAACTCTGTGGCTGTACACGGCCATCATTCGGCCAATCCTACTGTACGGAGTATCAGTAAGGTGGCCAACACTCTCAAAGAAAAAGTCAGTTCGCTTGCTAGGCAAGGTGCAGCGCGCTGCAGGACTGACCGCCACTGGAGCCCTCAGAACAACCCCTAAAGAGGCTCTCGATAATATACTCAATCTTTTGCCTATCGACCAGATGGGCAAACTAGTAGCAACCCTCTCAGCACTTCGCATGAGAGAAACAAACCAGTGGACCGCACAGACACACGGTCACTCAAGTATTCTCAATGGAAACTCGCTTCTTCCCCCAGCAACTGACTACTGCTGCCCTCAGGAGTTTCTTAATACTTCTTTCCACTCAATTATCCCATCGAGGGAAGAGTGGAGAGAAGGGATACCAGGGCCGACAGACTCTATTAGAATTTTTACGGACGGTTCAAAGCTAGACAACCGGGTAGGGGGAGGTGTCTTCTGCGAAGAACTGTCCATAAATAATTCCTTTAATATACCTGACCATTGCAGTGTTTTCCAGGCAGAAATCACCGCTATACAAGAAGCGCTCAAATCCTTACAAGGAATTGAACGCTCTGCAGCCAAAATCTGCATCTTTTCTGATAGCCAAGCAGCTATCAAATCGCTCAACGCGATATCGTCGAACTCGATATCCGTCACAGACTGCCGCAGATCTCTGCAAGAGATGGCAGAGCAGTTCGATCTCTACCTCATATGGGTGCCCGGTCACAAAGGCATCGAGGGAAATTGTAGGGCGGATGAGCTGGCAAGACATGGTACTACCATGCCTCTCCTCTCGGATAAGGAGGGTTTGGGCATGCCCATGGCCAGCTGTAAACTTAGGATTCGCGAGCATTTCGAACGCGAAGCAAATAAAAGGTGGCAACACACCACCGGTAGATGCAATATAGCCAGACAGACATGGCCAACGCGCTGTAAAAAGCGCTCTTCAAGCCTAATCCACCTAAATAGATCAGGTTGTGCCTCCGTAGTGAGGGCTGTTACGGGGCACTGGCTAGTGGGATCTCATGCAGCGAGACTACTAGCCCCTTCTAACGATTTCTGCAGAAGCTGTCGGGACGAGGAAGAGGAGGAAACTGTTTCCCATCTCTTCTGCGACTGTCCTGCACTCTGCAAAAATAGAAATCGCTTTCTCGGTTCCTATTTCCTAAAAGACCTCTCAGAGATAGCGAACACCACCCCCAAGAGTATTCTCTCCTTTATTCATGCTTCGGGCTGGAACCACGCCCTCTCAAATAGTATCACACAACCTGTTCTCGGGTAGACGGAGTTGTGGACGCAGTCCATCGCGGCATCACAATGGGCCAACAATTGGCCTAAGTGAGTGGAAGGGTCTCTCACCTGCCCACTACCGCTCTAACCTAACCTAACGTCAATTATTTATGGGACGAGTGTACAATGGCGAATAAAACATCATTAGAAGCATTTAATCGAACAATGCAAGATTTACGTGGTAATTAACAGATTTTTGGTGGTAATTTGTTATTACTGTCAGAGAATTTTCGAATTTTCAAACATTGCCTGTCATTCCTCGAACAACTCCCGCAGATGATATATATGCATGTATGAAGTCATCACTTCTTTGGAGATATGTACAAAAATTAACACTGAACATTAATGTGCGTATTCAACTACAAAATGATCCAGCTGGCCATGAGTTTTCAAAACAATTGCTACAAATTGGTGATGGCAAAATACAAATCGACTGTACCAGCGGTTTGATCGCTGTACCGAACCATTTTTGTACAATTGCGCAATCGATAGATGAATTGACTGAATGTGTTTTTCCGAATATTCTTCAGAATTACAGAAATTATGATTGGTTGCGAGAACGCGCCATTTTAGCACCGAAGAACATTCACATCAATGTCATTAATTTTTAAATTCAAGCGAAACTGCCAGGTGCAGTCACAACATATAAGTCAATTGATAGTGTTATGAATCAAGATGAGGCAATGAATTATCCAATTGAATTTTTAACTCATTGGAACCGGCTAGTATGCCACCGCATTGCTTAAATCTCAAAATTGGTTCTTTGATTATATTACTGCGAAATATTAATCCACCAAAACTGTATATATATACAAGCGGATCCGACAGACGCTGTCCTGTTGATACGTCTTAAATATAAATTTTTAAAAAAAAAATTGCTACAATATTGCAATTTTTTGAAAATTTTCATTCAAAACCAGGGACTGCAAATAATGATTATTTTTTTTTTTTTGAATAAATAAATCATTCACTTATGGTATCTTTGGGACAGCGAGAAATGTACAAATATTCATCTTTAAGGCTCATTTATGCATTTTTACCATGATTTAAAATTTTTCAATTTTTATAGATTTACTCACAAAATATTGATTAATTTTGAGTTATACTTACAACTCAATCAATAATCATTATTTTTTATCAAAAAAATAAAACTCATGAAATAATGATTATTCTTTGAGTTTTATTTTTTGCTCAAAAATAAAACTCAAGTTGTTATTTCGACCTTTTCTTAGGGAATAATCCTAAACATGATATATATTCCTAGTCAATGTATTTTGTTGTTTTTCTGTAAAAGAGACTGCACTAAAAGAAAATGTTTGTATGGCTAATCAATATTTTGTGAGTAAATGAATATAAATAAAAAATAATCATTTTTTAATAATTTTTAAAGTAAAACCCTGCTATAAAGGGAACGACAATAAATTAAATGATTTAACTCAGATTGACGAATCATTATTTTATAGCTGTAAAAGCTTAACGCAGTTTTCTTTTGTTTAGTTCCTCCTTTTTGAATAATGGATTCCACTGTGGTATATCCACTGAATAGCCATCTTCGCCATAAGGAAATAGCAAAGGGTACTGTAAGGCATCGTATGATCGATGCACCTCACTTATACGATGTAATTTATTATTATGGCTTTCAATAATAATATCGCGCTTTTCAAATTGCTGACCAACACTAACTATAGCTACTTCGCTTGAAAGAGGTGCATTGTAAAGCCCTTTCAGCATGTATAACCAATTTATAGTCTTTAGTACTTGTTGGTATTTTATTGAGAGCCATTTTTAGATCTTTAACATAACGATTATGATGATGAAACATATGTACATTGAAGATCCTTTACTACGCTTAAATCAACATTTGAAATATTTTTGCAACGTAGTTGAGCTTCCTTTTCATCATCACCAACAAAATAAATTTGAAGAAACTGCATTTCTTCATTTGACAAAGGTCGGACACTACCAATTAAGTGATACACTTGTCCTTGGACTTCAAAGGTTGACCAACTTTCATTTATAATTTTTGTACTAACATAAGAAGTCATTTGAAAGCAGCTGTTATACTTTATTATACGATCAATGAATTGATCGTGCTTGGGATGCCCACCAATTATTAAGCTTTTAAGTGGATCAGGCAAACTTTCATTTTGGGAAAGCTTAACTTTTCCTGCCTTGCAACAGATACCCAGAGGCTCATTTTTCCATTTTAAAGCATTACAATGTTTGCATATCAAATTCATACTACCAAGTTGAGTAATTTTATCTGACTTGTAAGCTATTTCAAAATCATAGTTTAAGCCAGACATGGCTTTAACACTCCATGCACGCGAACGCCTTTCTTGACGTGCATTAGGATTATTAGCTTGATGTCTTCTCACTGCAACTCTATGAGCTTCAGGATTATTAGTCTGATCTCTTTTCACTACAATTCGGAATGTATATATATGTATATAATACGAAAATCAGAATATTGAAAAACTCACTGATTCAAAAAGTAACTTACGATTTTATTATTGTCCTTAATATAAACAAAACTAAAAAATTCACTGAAACGAAAATTAACTTTCTTTGTTCACATTAAATATGAACTAAAATGCATAACCAATTCCCATACCATTGTATGCAAAAACATAATGTTGGAAAGAGCATTACAGTTATTCCTCTAAGCAACAGACACCGAGCTCTAACATACAACGCTTGAACTTAAGAGCTAGGTATGGATGGTGCAAATTAGGCAATGCAATTCCCTTAACTGCAGCCTCTTAGTTATGGTTAGCTTAGCTAAGTGAGTGCGGAGGAGATAGGGAAATTAAGGTTTATGTTTGACATGCAAAGCGCGCATAAGCAAAAGAGTGAGCGTAAATGGGCAACAACAAAGACGCATGATTGCATTCAAATTATTTTATATCTAGCGGCAGTCATAAGAGCGACGCGCGCGCTGATCAAGCTTTAAGCCGCTCTTTGTGTTGCAGCATATATTCGCTCAGCTGTGCATGCTGCTTGCAGTGAGTACCATTTACAGTTATATTTCTTCTTCTTTGTTCTTCTCTCTGTTATCTTACTGTGGCCACAAAATATAAGAAAACTTTGTTTTGCAAGCAATCCATGCGTAAAATATTACATTATTTTTATACCCTGAACCCATAAAATGGGTAAAAAAGGTATAATTGATTTGTGCAAAAGTATGTAACAGGCAGAAAGAAACATCTCCGACCCCATAAATTATAAATTCTCTTGATCAGCATCAACAGCATCCTTTTGAATGATACTATACTCTACTAAACCCATTAAGTGCCCATTAAAAGATTTAAATTTTAGTAAAAGTCTACTTTTGAAACTCTTTCCCTGAGCTTAAACAAAAAATTTAAAAAATCTCTTCGCATGTATTTTTTATGATTTTTTGAAGCAGCAGCTGTATCAGCAGCCACTACAGCAGTTTCAGCAGCAGCAGTTTCAGCCACACCAGCGGCAGCATCAGCGTCAGCCACAACAACAACAAAAGCATCGTCAGCAGCAACAACAACTAAAGCATTTAAAGTTGCGCCAGCAACAAAACATTAAAACGGCGCACAGTCAAATATTTAAATTAAATAAAAAATGAAATTTTATAATAAAAAAACAAAAACAAATTGAATTGCAAAATATATTTTAAATAAATTCGAAGCAATGAAATTATAAATATCAAAGGAATGCAAAGAAGAGTTGCAAAATCTGCAATATGAGATGCAAACCCTAAAAATTTTAGAACATTAGAACAAAAAAATACTGTACATACAGTAACGATAAGGTAATTGTCGTTCCAACAAAAGATAATAGCATCTTTGTCTTTAGGAAAACCCACATTCTGAAAATAAACGTATAATGATTTAAACTTTAAATGTAAATTTTAAAGTAAAAAGGCGGCAGTTTAGATTTAAACATTTATTTAATTTGCAAACTTGGCTGTGCAGCTTTTTCACGTTTTGTCGCAGCTTTAAATTCATTTGTTGTTGTTGTTGCTGACGATGCTTTTGTTGTTGTTGTGGCTGAAGCTGATGCTGCCGCTGGTGAGGCTGAAACTGCTGCTGCTGGCGTTGTTGAAACTGCTGCTGCGGCTGAAACTGCTGTTGTAGCTGAAATGGTTGCTGCTGTGGCTGAAACTGTTGATGCTGTGGCTGCATATACAGCTGATAATGCTGCAATGGGGCCACCACAGGCAAAGCACCCCAATAATTCTGTTCGTTCATGTTGCACTTTTAAGATTAATTGAAGCAATACGCAAATGGCACATTAAAAAAAAAATTGTAAAATTCCCTGAGAGCTGAAAGAGTTACAGTTATTTATGTGAATTGATCTCATCTACAGAACAATATCACATTTTCATGCTCTTAAGCATGATACAATTACTAATAGTAGTGTCATCCGAGCCCAGCCCGTACTTGCCATATAATGTGCGAGTGCGAAGGAGAGGGCTCAGCTGCTCTCTTAATTTTACTCTCTTGAGTCTATTAAAGGGCTGTTTTGCAAGTGCGATAGAGTAAGGTATAGAAAGTGTTTTGTTGTATGTATGCGGCCGATACATTTTGGTTGCTTTGTAGTGACATTTAAATTACATTAAAAAAATAAGTAATACGCTTTCGATTCATATAACATTCAAACATTTTAATAAATATTCATATTCAAATAAAAACATATATTATTATTAATTAAAAGTAATATTTTTAAAAGTTTTTTATTTTCTAATATGTTTTGTTATTTAGGGTGTTCACTTTGTGTTGGAAAAGTGCAAAAGTGTACAAGTGCAAGCCATCCCAACAACAATTTGTACAGAATCGAGTTTACACTTTTTGCTAGACCCCTGCCTATGACTAAAATATCGTTGTACTTTTACAACGATTTCAGTGTTTAAAAATGATACAAAAGTGAAACGTGTTGCACAATACAAGCAATTTTCTGGTATTTTTTTGGTGTAATTTTTTGCTTTAGGTGCTAAATCAAAACAAACAGCTGTTCATTGTGGAAAGGCGCTAAAAGTAAATTAGGGTTGATTTGCTAATTTTCTTAAGTAAACCAGTTTATGGGATGCTGTCCGTTCTAGGAGTGATGCTTTAACGCTTTTAAAGGGCAATTTTAAATTTATTTATTTATTGCAAGCAGCAAATTAAATATCACAAATGGCAAACTCAGCTCAAACGATAGCGAACAGCTGATTGTGTAAAGTTATCAGACTTGTTTTGTTCAATTGGGTGTTCACGACAGCGGTGTTGCAAAGATACACTTTTGCACATTTGCAACACAAAGTGAACACCCTAATTGTTTTTGTATGAATAGTCAACTGTAAACAAGCAACATAAATAACAAACAGAAAAAAATCGTCCGCATCAACGTCTTACCTCAACGACAAGCACTTAGCGACTGAAAACTAGTACCGAAAAAAAGACACTCAACAGCCGAGTCCACATAGCCATGTCTGTTATTTAGAAAATGAAACAAGTAAGAAGGCTCTAGTCGGGAGAGCCCGACTAGAAGATACCCTGAACACAGTTGCAAAAAATAAATTTAATTTATATAAGACTTTGGTATACTGACTTAACTTCAATCGATTAAGCTCGATATCTCCGGTGTTTCTTAACCGATTTGGACGAAATTTTCAGAAAAGATCTATC
Organism: Scaptomyza montana; assembly: GCA_018904305.1. NCBI lineage: Eukaryota > Metazoa > Arthropoda > Insecta > Diptera > Drosophilidae > Scaptomyza > Scaptomyza montana. The sequence goes on along the minus strand of JAEIGR010000055.1, from coordinate 918,037 downwards.
GTTACTCATTCTTTCAACCGTCATTTTTACATTTTCCAAATTCGATATTTTTTTGTTATCGATCACATGTGTATATTGGAAACCAGAATAGTTATCGATAATTTGAAGCAAACTTGTTCTGCTCATGGTATAGGAGAACTAATATTCAAAATCTGAAGTCTCTAGCTCTTGTGCAGACGGACAGACGGACGGACAGACGGACGGACAGACGGACATGGCTAAATCGACTCGGCTATTGATGCTGATCAAGAATATATATACTTTAAAGGGTCGGAGATGCTTCCTTCTGCCTGTTACATACTTTTGCACAAAACCATTATACCCTTATTTACCCATTTTATGGGTTAAGGGTATAAAAATAGGAGTTAAAACTATGGATAACTTTATAACTTCTGTGAAAATTAATAATCCAAATCGGTTAAGAAACACAGGAGATATTTTATATTAAAATGAAGTCAAGAAAAACTCACTTCTGCAAGTCATTTTAATACACGGGTTCAGGGTATCTTTTAGTCGGGATTTCTCGGCTTAAGCCTTCTTACTTGTTTTCAAATTCGCTCATTCTCGTGTTGTGCTGACAGTCGGCAATTCAACACCTGCATCATGAATTGAGCGCTATTGGTCCCAAACCCAAAGAGGCAGCTTAAAACTTGAACACGCTCGCGCATCGCTCTTCATGTTCGGCGCTAGATGACAAATTATTTTAAATCTCGCTCCGATCATGCGCCTTTGCTGTTGGCTAACTCTCTTATGTATTCGCGTGCTCGGCAAGTCAAACAAAGAGGGTAGTATTGCTACCTTCTTCGCACGCACTGAATCAACGCAAAACATATCTAAGAGGCTGTAGATTAGTGAATTGCATATTGCCTTTAGCTTTAATTTAGTGTGTGCGGAGGAGGTAGGGTTATTAAACTTTATGATTGACATGCAAAGCGCGCACATAAAATAGAGAGTGAACGTAAATGAGCAACAACAAAGGAGCATGATCGTAGCGAGATTTCAAATTATCTGATTATCATAAGAGCAACACGCGCGCTTATGTGAACGCCTTTTGCTTGTTCGAAATTGTATATCAATAATGCTAGTGTGTTACGTTTTGTCTAAGTTATATAAGCAGCAATTAGCGAATCCACCCCCATAACATATTCTGGTGTGGGAAATTTTTCTAGACGCACCAAGTTTTGTTATGTTGTTGTTGTTTTTTTAAAATCAATGACACCAACAAAAAGTATCAGTGCGGGCCCACGAAATATTGTGTAAAATTTTCAGCCTTCTAGCTCTTTTCGTTTAGGCTGTGGCGATTCGGACAACCCGGACAAACTCTTTTATATATGTATATTAATTTTTTTTGTGTTTAGACCTGGTCCAAGTCATTTGCTCGGCATATATATTTTTTTTCATGCATCTGTGGTGCATTTTGTAAAATTAAGCTACTGAGCTTATAATCATTATTGTGGCTATTATTGAAACTAAAATAAGCATGTATTGCAAAACTGGTGGTGCAAATCAACTTTACTAGTAATGTTGGCGGTCGAAGCCACCGATTTCACATCAACAATGCCCATGATGTTTCCTTTTGGAACTGTTTTTGTTTTGAAAATGTCTATTGTTGTTTTTGTTTCTAACTGCTCCACTCCATTTGTTTTAAAAATTTTTTTTTTTTATAATTTTTTTATTTTATTTAAATAAATTTTTTAAATTTTATATTTACATATTTATTTATTTATTTATTTAATTATGGAACGATTCTTAATGCTACAGTATTGCTACTATAAATTAAAGCATTAATCACAGATATTTAAATGTAAAATGTAAAATGTAAAAGTATTAATCTAAATTATATATTTTAAACAATCATTTATAAAATGGAACCAGAAGAATTACATATTGAAAGTTATGCGTAAGTTGACTGTAATGTAGTTTCAGGCGTTAATATTAAGTTTTAAGATAGGATTCAAAATTAATTTAAAAATGGTGTGCGCTGCGTATAGATTTAATGTAGGGAGGAAGATTGTTCCACAGTCGAACAGCAAAGATAAAAAACTGCCTATCAGAAGAAGCTAGTTTGGTTCTCAAGCAAACGAGGTTATTGACACGTTGGGACGATGTAAACTTTATGTTGCCATACAAATACTCAGGTTCTTGTGTATATATAATTTTGTGTAGGAAGAGAAGCATTTTGAAATTAATTAAAAACGTTAGATCTAGATCAAACAGTCTGTTAGCGTAACCCGTTACTTGGTCTGCCCTTTTGAGGCCAAACACGTAGCGGGCAACATTATTATATGCTACTCTAAGCTTCCTTTGGCTTGCAGCATCGCATTTGCCAAAAATTTCAATGCCATACAAAAGCTTTGGCAATATTAAAGATTTCGCGATCAATATTCTTATGCTAAGGGGTAGGAATTTCTGGGTGAGCCAAAGTTGCCTTAAAACGCCACACGTTTTTCCCACAGCTTTATTCACCTGACTATCCCATGATAAGGTCCTATTCAGGGTGATCCCTAAGCTTTCAGCTTTATCTACGTAATGAATAGCTGTGGAATCTATTTGCAGCTTGGGAAAGTTGTCAGTGTTCAGGTACTTTTTGTAAATAAGGATACATTTGGATTTAGACGGGTTAATACACAAACCATTAACATTGACCCATTGACTAACACGCAACAAGTCTTCATTACATAACTGGACACATTCGTTAATTTTACTGAGCGGACGACTTACATACATTTGGACATCATCAGCATACAAATGGATGTTACATTTAGACAAAACACTGGGTAAATCATTGATAAAAAGCAGTGGACCTAGAATTGATCCTTGCGGAACCCCACGTGAGACAACAAGGAAGTCGGACGTTTTAGAGGGGATAACAAAGGCTTGTCTACGATTACTTAAGTAGGAGGATAGGAGTTTAGTAGCAGTTTGGCTAAAATTATACATATTATTGAGCTTTGCAAGTAGAGTATCGTGATTAACCGTGTCAAATGCTTTACTAAAATCAAGAAGCGTCAATAGTGAAACCTCATTGTTATCCATCTTTGATCTTATATCCTCGACCACTTTGATTATCGCCGTAGTACAACTACGGCCAGTCCTAAATCCTGATTGTTTATCATTTAATAGTCGATTTATTGTGAGGAACTTGTTAATTTGAGAGGCCAATAGGTGTTCAAATATTTTAGATAAATATGGCAAAATCGAGATTGGCCTAAACTCATGATTAGATTTTGGGATTGGCAATACCTTTGCAATTTTCCACTGGTCGGGAAAAGAGGACGTTGTGATGGCGGTATTGAATATGTAAGTTACATAGCCAATGATTAGCGGCAGAATAATTTTAAAGAACTTTGGATTTAAACCATCCATGCCAGTTGCGTTAGACTTAATTTTACGTATAGACAGATACACATCACATTGATTCACACAAATAAAATCAAAACTGTTACAACAATTATTAAGTGGTTGCGAACACAAATAAGGATTGCACACAGACACTGGAACATTAAGGCTAACAAATTTATTGTTGAGATCATTAACATCAACATCTTCATTAATTACACCACGTTCTTTGCCGATTCCCATGTTATTAATTTCTTTCCACGTTTTACTGGCGGATATTGCATTTTTAAACCTATCACTAAAATATTCGCGTTTGGCTCTTTGGATCAGGAAGTTAACATGCCGTATGGTAGTTATGAATTGCTTATGAAGTGCCTCGGTCCTATATCTTTTCCATCTTCGATAGGCCGAAAAAAAATTTTTTTTACTTAATTTTTATGAATATCGGCATCTAAGATGCACGATCCTAATACACCTCAGGGGTGGCGTAAAATTCCTATCATATATGGTAGATATGTGTAATTTTTTTTTTTTTTTTTTTTTTTTACAATATTTTCATACATATATATAGTGACATATTCAGTTCTTGCAGAACTTCTATGCCAACCTCCACCCACAGAAAATAACAAGAACAATACACAAGCATTGTCCACTTGAGTAAACATACGTATAATCTTAAGCACGCACATTTATGATTTCGGCTTCTTGTAATATAACCTTAGATGATTGAGTCACACTCAGCATAAGCACGTTCATCCGGCGAACAGAATAAACAACACTAAAACTATGCACCCTAAAAAATAACAAAGCTATTTAAATCAATCAAGCCACCTGAAAAACAAAGCCATTAAAATCGATCACGCCACTTTAAGAATTAGACGAGCAAAGTCCAATGTAATTTGATCCTTGAGCGAAACCCCAGTTGACGACTCCTCAGAATAAATCCACTCCAGAGAGTTGAGCATTAATAATTTAAACAAAGGAATAAGTCGCAAAACGAGGCTTCTTCAAAAATCAAAATGTTAATATAAGTTAAGTTCTATTTTACATGTTTAACTGTAAAGACGCGTTCAATAAAGATATTTTATATTTTTTTAAATTAACGCGACTCCAACGATTTAATTGGCGCAGCCGGTAGGATATCATTCGAAATCGTGAAAGTCGTAGTAACCTAAGGATCAAAAGATCCTTAACTTGTTCTAGTGTCTCGCGAACTAATCGAAGTGATATCCGCACAAGGACCTCGTGATCCTTAAAAACTTTTCTTCGAAAAGAAACAAAATTCACGCAACGCTTTAAGTGCAAGAAAAAGAAGAAGAAGAAAATTTTTTTTAACCGACAAAACTTTTTACACATCAAACATCAAAATAAATAAAAATTCCAAGATGACTTTGAGAATTTTATCGGACGCCAACCTAAGCAGAAACAGACTTAGACTAAGCGCTTTAATCAGCAGAATTGAATTCATCATGAAACTATACCCAACTGAGGACAGCAGACAACAATATGTGTTATTCAGCGCAGTGGAAATGCAGCTACATGGAGACGCCCAAAGGACATCGCTAAGACACATGGCGTCGGACTGGAACACACTAAGAGATATCCTGATCAACACCTACAAGACGCAATCATCGTAAGGAAGCTGTACTACACCCAATACGGAGGAAGTGTATGCAAGTTCGTCGAAGAATTAGAAGCTATGTAAGTCTTTTGCTATTATAAATAAGCTAATAATAGAAGGCAACCAACAAAATACAACACTATATACAAATGCAATGAACAGTACAATAAAAGATGTAATTAGTAAGAAATTGCCTGACAGATTGTATATGCAGCTAGCTAGATACGATATAACAACAGTGAATAAATTAAAACAAGTTGCACAGAAAGAATGAGTTTACGAAGATTACGTACCTGAGAGATCCAAGAGCACAAATAACACAACCTTCAGCAAAACAAACAAAAACAACTATAATTCCAAATATCAAAACCACAACAATTCAGGTTATAGAAACCAACAGAATTTTAATACAAATTTTCAAAATTATAAAAAACCAAAGAATTTTAATACAAATTTTTTAAAATTATAGAAACCAAAATCAATCACAAAATACCGCAACACATGACCCACAACTATTTAGGGAATTCCAACAAAAACTATATCAAGGTAGAACTCAAAGCCCAATCAATTACCAACAAAATCCGTTCAGAACAAATGCACCAAATCCAGCATATAAAAGAACACGCCAAGGCTATAGTGAACAGTCAAAAATGGACACATCCGAAAATTTTCATCAAACAGCCTCGGAATCGAAAATAGAACACCGTTCATAAATATAATTATAAACGATATTCCTATGAAATGCTTAGTAGGTAAAGGCTCGTCGATAAATTTTTTTTTTTTTTGGTGCTATTTAATTTTTCTGTTATTATAATTTTTAACAACTTAAATTAAACTTAAAATTACGTGTGCTAAGCAACTTATAATACAATATAAGTATGGTGTTTGAAGTGTATACATTTAAGCTATAACTCTGTTGGGTAAGTCGATGGGGTGCACCCTTCTAAGACGTCTTCTTGAGCGTTGCCTGAGGAGCCTTCTAGCTAGTGCGTTTGGGTGACCACTCAAACGTTGGTGGTAGGCCGCCGATTGCCGGGCGATTATGTCGCCCACTTTATCTACATTTAGATCTTTCTCTATCTGAGTTGTACGGACGTACCATGGGGCACCAGTGAGCATTCTTAAGGTTTTTGCCTGCAGGACTCTCACCTTGTTTAGGTGTGATTTTGCGGCGATACCGTAAACTTGAATTCCATAACGCCAGACTGGTGCAATGACGGTCTTGTAAAGCAGTACTTTATTTCTGAGAGACAGTTTGTTCTTGCAGGTTATAGCCAGTACAGTTTTAGGATTCTTTTTTTTAGACAGCTAGTGACATATGAGGTGTGCGCATTGAACGTGAGCCGCCTGTCTAAAATTACACCAAGATATTTGTATTTTGAAAGGTGGGGTACAAGTTCTCCATTTTAGTAAACGCCTGGACAAATAAGTGGTCGAAGAGCATACGTAACCTCAGCGCATTTGCTGGCATTTATGCCAATGTTCCAGTTCGTGGCCCACTGAGCATACCTGGTTAAATATTCTTGTAACTCATTTGTGGCGGCAAGAATACATCTGTCTTTAGATAAGATTGCCGTATCATCTGCAAATGTGGCTACAATAAAGTCCTGGCTATCAAAACCATTGGGCATGTCATGTGTGAACAGGGAGTAAAGAGTCGGGCCGAGTACACTGCCTTGGGGGACACCTGCACGAATCATCTTGACGCTTGATGTAACTCCATTTAAGACCACAGAGAACGTTCTGTCGCAAAGGTAGCTCCGAACAACCAACCAAAGCTGCGGCGGCAGAATATTTTTAAGTTTGGAAAGCAAAAAGTTCCTTAATTATAAAATATCAAAAGAAAATATTACTTGTCATACAATAAGTGGAAAAGTAACTTCAAACGAAAATCGTTAGCACCAAGTAGACTTTGTCCGATCGATCAAAAATTTAACATTCATGATTTCTCAAAGAAATTTGACATCCTATTAGGCCGAACGTTCCTAACAGATTGTAAAGCTAAGATCAACTACGAGGAAGAGTTCACACAACTTGGAGATTTCTAATTCTTATTCAAGTATGGTATCGAAGAAAAAGGGTCAAACGAAAACTAAGAAGAATGTTTAGATCCACCATTAACAAGAGATTTGCATATAGCTTATGCACTGGAAAATGAGTTGATAGAAAGCAATCAGTTCAGATTAGAGCATCTCAATGCAGAAGAAAACAAGTAAGAAGGCTCAAGTCGGGAGAGCCCGACTAGAAGATACCCTGAACCCAGTTGCAAAAAATAAATTTAATTTATATAAGACTTTGGTATACTGACTTAACTTCAATCGATTAAATTCGATATCTCCGGTGTTTCTTAACCGATTTGGATGAAATTTTCAGAAAGATCTATCGCTACCCATTCTTTCAACCGTAATTTTTACATTTTCCAAATTCGATATTTTTTTGTTATCGATCACATGTGTATATCGGAAACCAGAATAGTTATCGATAATTTGAAGCAAACTTGTTCTGCTCATGGTATAGGAGAACTTATATCCCAACTCTGAAGTCTCTAGCTCTTGTAGTCTCTGAGATCCACGCGTTCATACAGACGGACAGACAGACGGACAGACGGACATGGCTAAATCGACTCGGCTATTGATGCTGATCAAGAATATATACTTTATAGGGTCGGAGATGCTTCCTTCTGCCTGTTACATACTTTTGCACGAAACCATTATACCCTTATTTACCCATTTTATGGGTTAAGGGTATAAAAAGGTAGCAAAAATAAATATAAAGGAAAAAGAGTGTAAAGATGCATTCGAAAAATTAAAATTACTCATTATGTCTGACCCAATATTTATTTATCCTGACTTTAACAAGAAATTCACTGACAACAGACGCAAGTAATTATGCACTAGGAGCAGTTTTATCACAGGATCACAAACCAATATGCTTTGCAAGCAGGACCCTAAACGAACATGAAATTAATTATTATCATATAGATAATTATTATCATATAGAATAAATATAGTTTAAAAAAACTAAAAAACACGCTTTTAGAGCATATCAAACTAAAAAGTTAAAAATAATTTTTCAAATAAGTTTAAAACAATAATAAATGATAAATACTAGAATTATTGTAAAAAAAGCGTGGGACGCTTTGTCCATATTTCTCGTACATCGAGCACCCAACGCTTTTTTTTTACAATAATTCTAGTATTTATCATTTATTATTGTTTTAAACTTATTTGAAAAATTATTTTTAACTTTTTAGTTTGATATGCTCTAAAAGCGTGTTTTTTAGTTTTTTAAACTATATTTATTTTTCACTTTTTAGTTCGATGTATTATAAAAGCGTGTTTTTTAGTTTTTTTTTTTTTTTGTTATTTACGGCACCAAATCCGAAAATTACTGAAAATTTTTTTTTATTTTTTCGGCCGTGGACGGGATTAGAACGCACGACCGGTGAGTCCGGGAGCGAAGACCCGCGCCTTAGACCGCTCGGCCAACGAACGAACTTGAGGTAGAGGGATATACTGACAGTAATAAGCCTCTTGCTTTTAGTCCAAAGGAGAGTTACATACATACAAACATACAAACATACAAACATACAAGTGAAGCTAATATAAGCGTGTTAAAAAGAACTCTTGGCTATAAAATAGGCCACCAAAAATTTCAAATCATATCTTTTCGGTAGAAAATTCGAAATCCTAAGCGACCACAAGCCTTTAGTATTGTTAGAAAACATTAAGGACCCAAATATGAAATTACATAGATGGAAAATCAAGCTAAACGAATTCGATTATGAAATTAAATATTTACCAGGTAAAGAGAATTATGAAGCAGATGCACTTTCAAGAATTAAATTAGAGGAAAATTTCAGGGGAGATACGCAAAACAGCGTAACAGCAACATTACACAGCGCATGCGAAGACAACCAAAATTGCATTCAAATTACAGAAAGACCCTTAAACAATTACAACCACCAAATAGAAAAACAATACAGAAGATGTAATGAAGTAAACTACTTTCAAAAAACAAAAATTATCATAAATTATACAGAGACTAGTAAGTGGCCCGCTTACTTCGCTGCGCGGATAGTTTATATAAATTTTAGCAATAGAAAATAGATACAAAATAAACAAGTAAGAAGGCTCTAGTCGGGAGAGCCCGACTAGAAGATACCCTGAACCCAGTTGCAATAAATAAATTAAATTTATATAAGACTTTTGTATACTGACTTAACTTCAATTGATTAAATACGATATCTCCGGTGTTTCTTAACCAATTTGGACGAAATTTTCAGAAAAGATCTATCGTTACCCATTCTTTCAACCGTAATTTTTACATTTTCCAAATTCGATATTTTTTTGTTATCGATTCCATGTGTATATCGGAAACCAGAATAGTTATCGATAATTTGAAGCAAACTTGTTCTGCTCATGGTATAGTAGAACTTATATCCCAAATCTGAAGTCTCTAGCTCTTGTAGTCTCTGAGATCCACGCGTTCATACAGACGGACAGACGGACAGACGGTCAGACGGACAGACGGACAGACAGACGGACAGACGGACATGGCTAAATCGACTCGGCTATTGATGCTGATCAAGAATATATACTTTATAGGGTCAGAGATGCTTCCTTCTGCCTGTTACATACTTTTGCACAAAACCATTATACCCTTATTTACCCATTTTATGGGTTAAGGGTATAATAAATTAGAAAATATTTCACAAAATATTTAAGCAAAGTATTTAATATTCTCTTTTCCACGCCACCATTGAGGTAGAGAATATTGTGGTTTCCCCAGTATGCCTTATCCACTTATTGAATTTAATTTGCAATTATTAACAACTTTAAGAGCTTCTTTAAAAACGACATTGGTTGCTTTTCCGTCAGGTGCTTATACAAATAAACTTTTTGGTGAACTGACTCTTGAGCAGGCTACATTAAATTGGCCATTAGAAAAACAATCTTGTCTTAAGTCTAGTCCGGCTAATTTAAGAGTTTGTCCCTGTGATTTATTAATTGTTAAGGCAAAGCAAACATTTAAAGGAAATTGCAATCTTTTAAATTGAATTGGCAATTCAGAATCAGAAAGTATTAATGGAATTCTCGGTATAAAAACCGTTTCCCCTATACCATTGCCAGTAAAGATAATTACTTCGACAACATTCTTATGAAGGACTTTAAATTGCAATCTTGTACCATTGCACAATTTTGGCGGCTTCAAGTTGCGAATCAACATTACAGGTGAACCAATCTTTAAAGTTAATTTATGTTAAGGCCAGCCGGATTTAATGAATTAAGAAACTCGACGGGGTAATGAACTGCATCTTCGACTTCAGTCACAGAATCAATAGATATATATGTCATTTCTTCACTTTGAAATGATTTTAATAAAAACTCGTTTATTTCCAACGCATTGTCATTTCTCGCAGTCAAAATAGCACGTTCTGAAAATCATTCGAGTGATTTTTGAGAGATATTTGTAATATCCGGAAATATTTTTAGAGTTGGTTCTTCAAAACTTTTCACAACATGACACAAAGTTGATGGTAAAGTTATTTTGCCATCATGGGTTGGAAATAATCCATTTCCTATTTGAAGAAGCATTTCTGCAAATTCACCAGCTATGCTATCACCTTTTAAGTGCACTCGCATATTCTTCGTTAATGCAATTTTCTGTATTTTGGGCCACAAAATTGAAGACTTTAAGCACGCATTTATTTCATCTGCTCTTGTTCCTCTGGGGATCACTGAGAGGGTTTGTCGAAAATCACCAGCTAAGAGAACAGTTATGCCACCCATTAAGTATTCACTATCTCGAATGTCTTTCAAAGATCGATCTACAGCTTCAAAAGCACCTTTATGGGCCATAGTACACTCATCCCAAACAATAAGCTTGCAATATTTGAGCACAGCAGCCATAATAGATTGCTTTGAAATTGAGCAATGTGATGTTTCTAAATGAATAAAATTAAATGGAATCTTAAGTGTAGAATGCGCTGTGCGACCACCATTAGGTAAAGTGGCTGCGATACCGGAAGCACCGGCCAATGCAAATTTTTTACTTTGCCGTACCTTTGCCAATAATAAATTTAAAAGATACGTTTTACCTGTTCCACCAGGTGCATCTAAAAAATAGATTACTCCCTTTTCTGTTTCAACGCTATGTAGTATCTTTTCGTTTACTTGATTTTGCTCAGCAGTAAGGAGTAGCTCATTATTAACAACAAAATTATCGCAATTTTCATAATTTGTTTCTCTATGATATTCAATATTTGGAACAATTTCCTCGGATCTGATTGGTAGTGGAAGTCCATAGTAAATCAAGTTTTGACCACCAATAGACAGTACAATATCTTCAATGTAAATTAGACATTTATTTAATACATTATTCACAATACTTTCATTAATATTTCTGTCTTGTGAAAAATGAAAGGCTCTTAAAATATCTTCTGAGAAATTCTCTTTATAAGTATTCAAAAGTTTAAGAGCATCTGAAATTTGACAAAATACTAACATTATTGCAAAAAGTTCTCTCAGTTTTGTAGGATTTTGACATATGACAGCTTCGGCTATAGTTGAATCCCAGTGCTTATCATCTTCTAGTAGTCCTAGAGCTTTACACGCCAATTGAAATGATGCGTATGCTATACCATTAACGGTTTTTAAATTTAAAAATGAAGTTGGGCCCCTTACAAAATGTAATAAAAGTCTTAAATAAAAACATTCTGTATTATTGGGATGAATAGTGTAAACTCTTCCCAAAGGTGAAAATCTTTTAACTCCAGGAAAATTTGGCACATCATGCCCTCGTTTTCTTCTTTGAAATTCTTTATTGTTCCATGTAAAATACGATGGAACTTCACAATATAAAAGCGTTCTTGCAAACTCATCGCGTGTGCATAGCTCAAAGAAGGCTAGCTAAGTGGTTTTGGGTGTAATGCTTAATCTGTCAAGTAATTGTTTCGGATTATTGGGGTTAAAATATATCCGTTGACCATTTTCTAAATGAACAGCTAATAGCCGGAAAACGTTCATGTATGGGAAATGCAAGGATTCTCCATACCGCTTCTGAGCTACTTATATAACGGCCACTTTCGTACATATTAATTTCATTACGTTCAAATACTTCAAGAGTAAATGATGCTTGATCACTGCCCTTGTTAACATATTTACAAATGTATTTAATAGATAGAGGTGCATTGTAAAGCTCTTTGTGAGCACCAGGCGGGTGTTCGATCTGCATGTATAATCAATTTATAGTTTTTAGTACTTGTTGTTATTTTATTGAGAGCAATTTTTAGATCTTTAACATAACGATTATGTTGACGAAACATATGTACATTGAAGATCCTTTACTACGCTTAAATCAACATTTGAAATATTTTTGCAACGTAGTTGAGCTTCCTTTTCATCATCACCAACAAAATAAATTTGAAGAAACTGCATTTCTTCATTTGGCAAAGGTCGGACACTACCAATAAAGTGATACACTTGTCCTTGGACTTTAAAGGTTGACCAACTTTTATTTATAGTTTTTGTACTTCCAAAAGAAGTCATTTGAAAGCAGCTGTTATACTTTCTTACACGATCAATGAAATGATCATGCTTGGGATGTCCACCAATTATTAAGCTTTTAAGTGGATCAGGCAATCTTTCATTTTGTGAAAGTTTAACTTTTCCTGCCTTGCAACAGATACCCAAAGGCTAATTTTTCCATTTTAAAGCATTACAATGTTTGCATATCAAATTCATACTACCAAGTTGAGTAATTTTATCTGACTTGTAAGCTATTTCAAAATCAAAGTTTAAGCCAGACATGGCTTTAACACTCCATGCACGCAAACGCCTTTCTTGACGTGCATCAGGATTATTAGCCTGATGTCTTCCCACTGCAACTCTATGAGCTTCAGGATTATTAGCCTGATGTCTTCTCACTACAACTCTAATAACATCAGGATTATTAACACGATATCTTTTTGATGCTTCTATGCGCTTACGCCTATTGATATCACTATTTTTTTCACATGAACGTTTTTTTACCTTTTATTCTGTTTTGCCGGTGAATCGACTACGTCTTTTAACAGGATTTTTAACATTTTCAGTTATACATTCACTTGACGTATCAGATTCTTGAGTTTATACTTCCTCTAAAGAAATATAAACATCAAAATGTCCATTCATTAATGGACCGGTAAAACGCAATCTTTTTACAGGATGCATATTATTTCCGAATGCTTGTAATAAATTTCCATTTTGAAAAACTTGAAAATGTACAGCATAAATTTCTGCTGCTGCTTGAAGCTCACATGCAGTACCATAAGTATTTGAATTTGACATATCCCACTCATATTGTTCAGAAGAGCTATAACACTCTCCATTTAAGTTTATGCTGAAGCAAGCAAAAGTTTGCCAGTTGGTTACAACATGTTGAACAATATTTTGGCGTATGGTGCCATGGAAGCCTTGCCTACCAAATAAAAGGTAGGAAATAGATCTAAAAAGGCAGGCTCCATCACCAATTATAGCAACAACTGAATGCGGCACCAAAACACCACTAATATCTATAGTTTCAATAGACATATTTTAATTTGGCTGTGAGTCAATTGGATTCACTGTAAAACGATTGTTACAACAATACAGCGTCTATACGTAAGTATAGAATTCAATAAAATTGAATATACCAACTTATATTAATTTAATAGAATATTCAGACTGCTTAGTTTTATTTGATTTTTAAATGCACTAAAGCAGAGTCTATATAAGTATTATATAATATGCAAAATAGAAGACAACTATAAATAATGTTGCTTCACTTATTAAGTCGAAAGTCTACTTAATATTCTTGGTTTTAAAAAACAATAAAAGAAACTAAAATACGTTGATCTTTATTTAAATATTTAAATAATAGCAATTAAATATTTTTTATAACTTATCATTACATACGAATTTTAAATGAACGTATATACATACGTATTTTAAATGAATGTAAATATATAAATATAGGAAGATCAGAATATTAACAAACTCACTGATTCAAAAAGAAACTTTCGTTGTTATTATCCTTATCCTTAATATAAACAATATTAAAAAATTCACTGAAACGAAAAGTAACTTTCTTTGTTCACATTAAATATGAACTAAAATGCATAACCAATTCCCTTACCATTCCCGTATGCAAAAACATAATGTTGGAAAGAGCATTACAGTTATTCCTCTAAGCAACAGACACCGAGCTCTAACATACAACGCTTGAACTTAAGAGCTAGGTATGGATGGTGCAAATTAGGCAATGCAATTCCCTTAACTGCAGCCTCTTAGTTATGGTTAGCTTAGCTTAGTGAGTGCGGAGGAGATAGGGAAATTAAGGTTTATGTTTGACATGCAAAGCGCGCATAAGCAAAAGAGTGAGCGTAAATAACAACAAATACGCATGATTGCATTCAAATTATGTTATATCTAGCGGCAGTCATAAGAGCGACGCGCGCGCTGATCAAGCTTTAAGCCGCTCTTTGTGTTGCAGCATATATTCGCTCAGCTGTGCATGCTGCTTGCATTGAGTACCATTTACAGTTATATTTCTTCTTCTTTGTTCTTCTCTCTGCTATCTGTGGCTACAAAATATAAGAAAACTTTGTTTTGAAAGCATGCGTAAAATATTACATTATTTTTATACCCTGAACCCATAAAATGGGTAAAAAAGGGTATAATTGATTTGTGCAAAAGTATGTAACAGGCAGAAAGAAGCATCTCCGACCACATAAATCAGCTTCAACAGCCGAGTCCACATGTCTGTTATTTAGAAGATGTAAAAATAGGAGTTAAATTCTGTGAAAATTAAAAATCCAAATCGGTTAAGAAACACAGGAGATATTTAATATTAAAATGAAGTCAAGAAAAACTCACTTCTGCAAGTCATTTTAATACACGGGTTCAGGGTATCTTTTAGTCGGGATTTCTCGACTAAAGCCTTCTTACTTGTTTTCAGATTCGCTCATTCTAGTGTTGTGCTGACAGTCGGCAATTCAACACCTGCATCATGAATTGAGCGCTGTTGGTCCAAAACCCAAAGAGGCAGCTTAAAGCTTGAACACGCTCGCGCATCGCTCTTCATGTTCCGCGCTAGATGACAAATTATTTTAAATCTCGCTCCGATCATGCGCCTTCGTTGTTGTCTTTTTCGGCTAACTCTCTTATGTATGCGAGCGCTCTGCAAGTCAAACAAAGAGCACGCACTGAATCAACGCAAAACATATCTAAGAGGCTTCAGTTAAGTGAATTGTATATTGCCTTTAGCTTTAATTAATTAATTAATTAATATAATAGAGAGTGAACGCCTATGTGAACGCTTTTTGCTTATTCGAAATTGTATATCAATAATTAGGGTATTCAGTAGTTATGCTATGTGCGTAAAGTACTAAAGTGTTATATGAAAGCTTTACAACAAACACACAGAAACATTTTTATACTCGATACCGAAGGTAAAGAGTATATTGACTTTGTGCAATGTCCGTCATGGTGTCCGTCCGTCTGTCCGTCTGTCCGTCTGTCCGTCCGTATGTTCGCAACTTTTTTCCACACCCTTCAAGCTAGAGACTTGAAACTTTCCAATTCTCTTTATCTATGGGATAGTAAATTAAAGTGTCAAGATGGGGGTTCTACGATAACTGGGGGGCTGGCAAATCGATAAATTCGATAACTCAAAACCGATAAATCCACATATTTCGCACATCCTTACAGCTAGAACTACCAAATTTGGTAAGAAGATAGCTACTAGCAACCTCCAAAAAACTGCATCAAAAATTTTGGAGCCACGCCCCCCATTCCACCCCAAGCCTCCCCGAATTTTAAAGTTAAAAAGCCTATATCTCCCACAGTTTTTGAGCTATAGCCACCAAATTTGGTGCCAAGATAGGTGATGATGACCCCTCAAAAACTGCATCAAAAGTTTGGATGCCACGCCCACCAATACTGCCCTAGCCGCCCCCATCCACCCCAACGCTTCGTCAAAAACGGGAATGCGTGTATCTTCCAGAGTTGTGGAGCTAGAGCCTCCAAATTTGGTGGGAAGATAGCTGGTAACGAACCCCAAAAAACTGCATCAAAGTTTTGGAGCCACGCCCACCCATTCCGCCCCCAGCCCCACCGCATTTTGAAATCAGAAATGGCTATATCTCCCACAGTTTTTGAGCTAGAGCCACCAAATTTGGTGCCAAGATAGGTGATGATGACCCCTCAAAAACTGCATCAAAAGTTTGGATGCCACGCCCACCAATACTGCCCTAGCCGCCCCCATCCACCCCAACGCTTCGTCAAAAACGGGAATGCGTGTATCTTCCAGAGTTGTGGAGCTAGAGCCACCAAATTTGGTAGGAAGATAGCTGGCAACGACCCCCAAAAATCTGCATCAAAGTTTTGGAGCCACGCCCTCCATTTCGCCCCCTTTCCCCACTTTTTACAATTTTCGAGCTAGAGTCACCAAATTTGGTATGAAGATAGCATTTGACATTTCAGAAAGATCTGCATCAAAATTTGGATTCCACGCCCACCCATACCGCCCCCAGCCCCCTTTTCCCCACTTATTACAAATTTCGAGCTAGAGTCACCAAATTTGGTATGAAGATAGCAATTGACATTTTACAAAGATATGCATCAAAAATGTTGATGCCACGCCCACCCTACCGCCCTCAGCCCCCCTTTCCCCATCTTTTTAAACTTCGAGCTAGAGTCACCAAATTTGGTATATAGATAGCAATTGACATTCCACAAAGATCTGCATAAAAAATTTGGATGTCACGCCCACCCATACCGCCCCCAGCCCCCTTTCCCCACTTATTACAAATTTCGAGCTAGAGTCACCAAATTTGGTATGAAGATAGCAATTGACATTTCAGAAAGATCTGCATCAAAAATTTGGATCCACCATCCGCCCCCAGCCCCCTTTTCCCCACTTATTACAAATTTCGAGCTAGAGTCACCAAATTGGTATGAAGATACAATGACATTTTACAAAGATATGCATCAAAAATGTTGATGCCACGCCCACCCCAGCCCCCCCCCATCTTTTTAAACTTCGAGCTAGAGTCACCAAATTGGTAAAGATAGCAATTGACATTCCACAAAGATCTGCACACAAATTTGGAAGTCACGCCCACCCTTACCGGCCCCAGCCCCCTTTCCCAAACTAAATACAATTTTCGAGCTAGAGTCACCAAATTTGGTATGAAGATAACAATTGACATTCCACAAAGATCTGCATCAAAAATTTGGATGACACCCCCACCCAAACCGCCCCCAGTCCCCCCTTTCCCCACCTTTTACAAATTTTTAGCTAGAGTCACCAAATTTGGTATGAAGATAGCCGGTGGCATCCCCATCTGCATCGGAGAATCTTTAAGGCAGCTTAAACCCCTGCCGCATCCGTACCCCTTTGCATTCAGGCCTCTTTTTACCGGTTTTAATTCTGGTATCGAGTATGCCGCAGTCGGTTGCGTCCGACTGCAACGTTTCCACTTGTTTAACACAGCAAACATGCCTCTGGGTATGTTTGCTACTATTGTACTATATGTGTTATTGAGTGGTTGCCAGACTATTTATAAAAACAGCTGCTTTCGAGATTATTGAATTAGTGAAACTAGGTCACACTAGGCGAGTTTTGGTTGTAAAAGTAAGTAAATTTTATTATTTATTAATTTAAAAGACTAAACTAATGTTTTTAACAGTGGAAAGGAAGAAATAATACGAAATGATTTTCAATTCAAAAATTTGCAGCAGGGAAAAGAGGATAGAATGCAAAAATTAGGGCTAGAAGTAAAATATAAGAATGCTTAAGTGTTGATATAAATAAAACAACATTTATTTTCTGAATTAAATTTTTCAATTATTATTTATGAAAACAACAACTTTTTTCTTTTATTTTATTGCCTTCAGCTTATCAATTGCTCAATTCAATTTAACTTTCGATTGTATTGTCATCGAACTGGCAAACAGCTGACTTAGCACAAATACGACAAAAGAAACGTAAAAAGAGCACTCACTAGCTACACTGTATTATATAACAACTTTACGCACATAGCATAGCTAATGAATACCCTAAATATATCAATAATGTTAGTGTGTTACGTTTTGTCTAAGTTATATAAGCAGCAAGTAGGCGAATCCACCCCCATAACATATTCTGGTGTGGGGAATTTTTGTAGAAGCACCAAGTTTTGTTATGTTGTTGTTATTTTTTTTTTTTAAACAATGACACCAACAAAAAATAGCAGTGCTTGCCCAACAACAACACTTACAACAACAACAAACGCTACTTGGGTCGTAAATCAATTGTCAAAGGCACACAAATTTGAAAAAAAAGAATGTGCACTGTGCGAAGTGATACATGTACATAAAATTATGAAAATTATTTTCAAGCGCATTGTTCACTTAATTGTGTATGCACTTATTCATTAAGAAGCGGAAATCCGTTTCTGTTTTGCAAGTGTAAGAACCTTTTTTTATGACTTTGCTTGTGCGACGCGAAGGCGTCACTGCGCATTTGTTTTGTTTTTGTATTCTCGCTCGCGATCAAACTCTCAGCTTGTGCGACAATCAGGCGACAGTAGTGGAATGGGTACTTGTTGTAATTGTAATTTGTTTTTCAAAATGGGTAAAAAGTGCTCCAAATCGTATGGGAGGTACTTGAAGGAGTTGTCCAAATAAAAATTCCCTTCTTAGTGCTCACCTCCTACCTGCATGGAAAATTGTGTGAAAATTTCAGCCTTCTAGCTCATTTCGTTTAGGCTGTGGCTCTTCCATTATCATCAGGACAAACTCTTTTATATATATAGATGACTATAGAGAGAGCAAAAGAACTAAAAAAGAATATTTATGTGCAAAAAATAGTGTAGTATATTTCCCACACAATGGTGACTACGAAACATTCCAAAAAGCTTATGTAGACATAATAAGTACAGACAATCCATTTAGAACAATGAGAGCAACAACCAAATTAATCGACATCCAAACTAATTCAGACTTTAAAGAAATCATTAAGAGAAACCACAGAAAGCTTTTTCATCCAGGTATAGAAAAGACAATAGCTATGTTTAAAACAAATTACTATTACCTAGATTACCAGAAATTAATCCAAAATATAATAAACGAATGTTTGCAATATAGCGAAAACAGAACATAGAGATACAAAGTTTACCTTTGAACTAACCCCCGAAATCTACAACCCATGAGAAAAATATGTAATAGATTTTTACATGGTAGACAACAAACAGTTTTTGTCATACATAGATGTTTATTCGAAATACGCTACATTAGTTGACGTAAATGGAAATGATTGGCTAGAAGCGAAAAGAGCAATCCTTAAAATATTCAATGACATGGGAAAACCGATAGAAATAAAAGCAGATAAGGATTCAGCGTTCATGTGCGCAGCTCTTAAAATATGGTTAGAGTCAGAAAATGTTAAAATAGAAACGACAATAAGCAAAAACGAAATTGCACACGTAGAAAGATTTCATAAAACAATTAACAAAAAACTGAGAATCATAAACACCGATACTGACCCCAAAAACAAGTTAACAAAGTTCGAAACATTCCTGTATACGTACAACCATAAAATAATACACAGCACAACAGGCAGAACCCCAGCAGAGATTTTTATTTACGCAGGAACACCAACTCATGATACCCAAGCAAAGAAAATCAACAAGATCAATAAATTAAATGAAAAAAGACAAACATTTGAAATAGACACAAATTACAGAGAAATGCTTCTAGTGAAATCCAAAGTAACCAACCCTTTTAGAAAAACAGGAAATATCAAAAAAGTAGACGACAAACATTTTGAAGAAACTAACAGAGGTAGAAAAATCCTTCATTATCAAACAAAATTCAAAAAACAAAAGAAAACTAACGTAAGCAAATATAACAATTCCAGGTCAACTGAAGCTGCTAACGATACACTTGTTACAATTTATAATCCTACTCACAACAATAATACCATGTAACACCCAATCGATAGAAATCAATCAAATAAAAGCGCAAAACGGATACCTTATCCTAAAAACATGTCTACTTAGTATTACACAGGAATATGAATACCATTGCCTCACAATAAATTTGACTAAAGCTGAAGAAACACTAAACGGTTCAACCGTATTCCAAGCCGAAGCCTACGCTATCCTAAACGCCTGCAAAATTGCCCAGGCGGCAAAAGCCCACCATATTATATGCACCGATAGTCTAAGCACAATCGAAGCTACAAAAAACTTGAACTCCAAGAATAACATCATAATAGAAATTAGGAACCTCCTCATTAGCAGCCGAGGAAAGATAACACTACTTTGGGTACCAAGTCACATGGGTATTAGAGGTAATGACAACGCCGACGAAGCAGCACGTCTTGCCACCCACTCCCCACTCATCACAGCCAATCCATTGGAAGGGGCCCATTTAATGCGTAAGGTCACAGAACTTACTAAGGCTCACAAATTAGACAGCTGGACATCATTTCAGCATTGGTACAAGAGATTTAACATAAACTGCGTCAGTATTAATATTCCCCCAAACATTCCTAAAAACAAATGGACTGCTTTTATTAGAGCCCGGATAGGGCACACCAATTACACACACAAACACCTGCTGGAAAACACCGATCCACCAGTCTGTCCCTGTGGCTCTGCCCTTACAACAGAGCATATCATATTCTCGTGCCCCAACTACGATAGTATCAGAGCTCGGGTTTTCAACAACATGTCACCCAATACCATCCTCGCATCTCCCACTACAGAAAACATAAACAAAATTTTTAATATTTTCAAACAATGTAACATAAGCCATAAAATCTAATAAAAGAAAAAATTCCAATGTAAACATAACAGTCATAAACTTAACACAATTAGAGTCGAAGGCCTTATTAGTTGCTAGCACTCTCAAATAAATCATAGTTCCTTTTTAGATTTAATATTCTATACTAGATCTAAGCTTATAAAATAAAAAAATAAAAATAAATATTGTAACAAGCAGAAACCTTTAAATTCTTACCACAAATAGAATACCTAATAGAAAAACTAGAAAGAGAGATGAACGGAATAAAAATAGAAAAAAGACAGAAACGAGGACTATTGAATATAATAGGAACAGCATATAAATACTTATTCGGCACCTTGACCGAAGAAGTGTAGAGAACGCATTTTGCACATATAAATTAATTTTTTAAACATAACGATCATAAGTTAGTATATTTTCGAAGTCTACTGAAAATCAGTATTATTTCTTAATATCGATACTAGTTGCATTCAGTATTTTTATTGTTTGTGCGACTATGATTTACAACCCTGCACCTGCGCTCACAGCTTAGTTCTGCTCTCTCAGAGATTTGCATTTCATGCCAATGGGCCTATATAAGCTCGACTTAAGCTTGCGAGCTCTCTCAAGCACTTCTTTTTGGAAAACTTAATCCACGCCAAGCGCCGGCATCAAAACGCAAAACGTATTAAATTATTTTAAATGGTTTTGGGCGTGCTTTGGACGACGGATCCCCACTATATTTTGGAAAATTTATTGGAACAAATTGGTTTCGGACCAGCTTGGTCCAACGCCACATTACCCACTTGCTGCGAAAAGAGATCACTCCGGCTGCCAGAAAAGATCAAGAATTGCATCGATCGATCTGCAGTATTAAGCGGCGACCTTCTTCTTATAGCTGCGGCTGCAGTAACTCATCAACGACATCCGCAGGCATTAAAAAGAATGCACCAATAGTCTGAAGATAGAGCGGGGAATGCAGAGCAGGCGCATATTAAAAAGCGAATCGGAGCAGTCAGCAGAGTTTAGGAAAGTGGTCCCAAAATATAAAATAAACTCCTTTCCCTTAAATTGAACAATTAAAATACATTGTTAATTGGCAAGAGCCATCAGAATCGCATATGTATAATTGTGTTAAACCTATGCAAAGACAAACCAACGAAACAACACAAAACAAAATTGTAAAAGCAAATAGGTTAAATATTCCTTTTAAAAAGTTAAGAAAACCCAAAAATAAATAAAATAAATTTTAAAATATTGCATTTAGGTTAAAATAGAAAAACAAAGAAAAACGAAACTTAACAAACAAATTAAAAGAGAATGTGTGCAAGAACATGAACATGAAATTAGAATTATTTGCAATTAATTTTACACCCCCCAAAAACAAAAAGAAACCACAAAAACAACAACAGACAGCATGGGAAGGCCTTCAACATCGCTTCTGGATATTGGTGAGTGCTAACTTATTATAATTTCTATTGTTCTTGTTGTCAAATAAATACAAAGTGCTATAGTAAAAGTGATTACAAGCATAAATTAGACCTTGCCTTGTTTGTTATCTTCAACAACAACATCTGTGGCTTTAGCTTACCGTTGCTTCACAGCCGCGATCGAGTTTTATGACTTTTTTTCGTCTTTTGTTTTGATCATTTGCTTGCGCAGATTAACGTACAGTGCGTATTTAAAGTAACTTTTCCAGAAAGATTCGTAATAATTTTTAATCAAATTAAATAAGTATTTGCACTTTCACCTACCTCATTTAATTTGGTTCGAATTTTATGCTACTTAAAATAAATAATAAAAACAGAAAAAAACCAACATGTAAATAAAAATAAAGAAATGCAATTAAACGCAAAACAACAATTTACAACTAAATTTAAACTGCACATTAACTAGGCTTAAAATATTAATCCGTTTCTTAATAAATAAAACTGCACAGCACTGTTACATACATCACCCCAAAAACAATTATGTTAGCTTAAGATCAAAACTTATAATTATTCCTAATGTAATGTTTACACCTTAAAAAAAAAAAAAAAAGTGAATTTATATTACATTATAAATGGATCAAATTTTTATAAGCAATTTAAATGAATTTATACAGAATTATATGGATAGTTTCAATGAACTAAACACAGTTTTCTTGCCTCAAAGTAGATGACAGGGTAAACTGAATTTGGGAGCTGTCAGAATTTTCTCGCGCAGAAAAGCTCATAGGTAGGGTAGGGTTGTGACGCGAATCAGCTGCTACATCATCTTAGCATGCTGATGTATTTGGATACAAGTGTCTTGATTGTAGTAGTAGGTATCTTTATTTCTTCTGTCCCCTCTTTCTATCATTTTGGCTAGGTTTTCTTACTTTCAATTATATTCCAACTCGTGCGTAAACTGAGTTGGATTCTTCAACGAACCCCCCACAGCCTGTTTTTGCTAGTCGTTTATACGAAAACCGAACGAGGACATTCCACTAGTTTAAAAGATCGCATGGATATTTAGTCATTACCCCAGCTAAGTGTAACATTCCGTTAAAGCCCAGTTTTGGTAGTTCTAGATGTGAGTTTTAACGAGTGTTGTTCCGAACAGCGTGTTGCCACAAAAGTGGTGGTGTTCTTCCTGTCCTTTATAGGTTAACCCTACAACGGAGCAATTTCTTTCCATTATATAATTTGGCGCACCACGTGGAGCATTTAGTTCGTTACAAATTAAGGCGGCCAACGTGGGGCATTCCTGATCGGCTTATAGAGATCAGATGCTTATTTCCTTTTTATATACCGAAGGTAAAGAGTATATTGGTTTTGTGCAATGTCCGTCATGGTGTCTGTCCGTCTATCCGTCCGTATGGTTGCAAGTTTTTTCCACACCCTTCAAGCTAGAGACTTTCCAATTCTCTTTATCTATGGGATAGTAAATTAAAGTGTCAAGATGCGGGTTCTACGATAACTGGGGGGCTGGCAAATCGATAAGTTCGATAACTCAAAACCGATAAATCCACATATTTCGCGCATTCTTACAGCTAGAACCACAAACATTGGTAAGAAGCAACCCCCAAAAAACTGCATCAAAAATTTTGGAGCCACGCCCACCCATTCCGCCTCCAGCCCCCCGCAATTTAAAGTAAAAAATGCCTATATCTCCCACAGTTTTTGAGCTATAGCCTTCAAATTTAATGCCAAGATAGGTGATGATGACCCCCAAAAAACTGCATCAAAAGTTTGGATGCCACGCCCACCACTAATGCCCTAGCATCAAAAATTTGGATGCCACACCCAACCATACCACCCCAACCCCTTCTATCCGCACCTTTTACAATCTTTGAGCTAGAGTCACCAAACTTGGTATGAAGATAGCATTTGACATTTCACAAAGATCTGCAGCAAATATTTTGATTCCACACCAACCCAATCCGCCCCCAGCCCCTTTTTTCATACCTTTTACAAACTTTGAGCTAGATTCACCAAATCTGGTATGAAGATAGCAATTGACATTCCTCATAGCTCTGCATCAAAAATTTGGATTCCACGCCCACCCATACCGCCCCCAGCCCCCCTTTCCACACTTATTACAAATTTCGAGCTAGAGTCACCAAATTTGGTATGAAGATAGCAATTGACATTTCACAAAGATCTGCATCAAAAATTTGGATACCACGCCCCCTCATACCGCCCCCAGCCACCCTATCCACTACTTTTACAAACTTTGAGCTAGAGTCACCAAATTTTGTATGAAGATAGCAATTGACATTCCACAAAGATCTGCAGCAAAAATTTGGATGCCACACCCACCCAATCCGCCCACAGCCCCTTTTTTTCATACCTTTTACAAACTTTAAGCTAGAAACACAAAATTTGTTATTAAGATAGCAAGTGACATTCCTCATAGCTCTGCATCAAAAATTTGGATGCCACGCCCACCCATACCGCCCCCATCCCCCTTTTCCCCACCTTTTACAAACTTTGTGGTAGAGTCACCAAATTTGGAAGGAAGATAGCTGGTGGCAACCCCATCTGCATCGGAGCATCTTTAAGGCAGAGTACATCCCTGCCGCATCCGTACCCCTTTGCAATCAGTCCTCTTTTTACCGGTTTTAATACTGGTAACGAGTATACCGCAGTCGGTTTCGTCCCACTGCAACGTTTCCACTTGTTTTTCTTTTTGTTTCTTCTTCTTCTATTTTCATTAATTCACCATAAAATGTATTGAAGAAAGCTGGAATTTCGACACTGAGGTTAGCCCAGTTATCGAACGCGGGTTCATAGGTTTTGGCTGCTACCCTCGTTTCTTCTTCTTCCTTTTCAGTGGTTATGAAAGTAAGATGTCTTGTGAACCTCTGGAATTCTGTTAATTTGGAAAATCTGAATTAATGACCGAGAGAAACTGTACATTAGACCGGAAGTAAATATAGCTGAAAAGTTCATTTTGTTATTTTATTCATACTTAGGTCCAGTTGTCCTTATTTGTCGAAGTATAGAGCGGATAAAGTTGGAATTTCACGATTTTTGGCTATGCTTAGACGATGACCACTTTTGAAATTATATATATTAAGCAGATATAGTAACAGAATCCTAAGGATGGGCAATATTCTATTAGTTTCAGTACAATTGTACTACAAATTATTTCATTGTTGCAAATCAAGACATCTAAATTATGAAATTAAATTTTTTTAAAAAAATTATAATATCAATTACGACAGCAATGGCTGTACATCGTAGTGTTGAAAACTTGGCAATAGAATTGGCAAATGCTGCGCTAGCTGAAGCTTCGTGCAAAATTTGTCAAAAACAATTATTAGAAGAAAATTTCACAATTCGAATTTTTCAACTCCCCTTCAGCAACTTTATCACGAAAACTGTATTTCCGATTGGGTAGAAGAATTCAAAAAGTGTCCAGAGTGTCAAAAGCTAGTACATGCTCGTGAATTAAAACAAGTTATTGTTCTACCAGAGACTCCAGAGCCTCAAGTTCCCACAGGTACTATGCCTAAAGTTCACCGCACTCGACAACAAACGCAGGGAAAGCAAAGTAGTAAACAACAACAACAACAACGAGAGACCAACACGGCGGAATTAGAAACGATAAATAACGATAAAAAAATTATCGTAAGCCTGATAGACCAGCTAAAGTCAGAAACTCATCACAAAGGGAACCAAGAAATAGTCTAGGATCAAGAAATGGTCAAGGAGGTGTTTCGAGAGACGTCGACTATGAAAGAATTTTTTCTCGAATAGAGCAGATTGTCTCACGGCAACTTTTCAATTTAAGTTTAAATAATAACTCAGTAGAGCTTAGCGATCGTGTGAATCTAACTCGAAATACCCTGGGTTCAGCGGATCACGCACGCGTTAGAGCTCGCATTAATCCCGAGAAGATAACTCAGCAAATTCATAGCTGGAACATTAAATTCGAAGGATCAACCAAACGAATTACAAAGAGTGTTCTTGCATTGTTTGGTCAGACTTTTGCGCTGCTCTAAAGTATCAGTATAAAGATTACAGAAATGACTCTGATATTTTGGAAGATATCCGCGGGCGCAAGCATAAGCCAGTGGAAACTTTCGAAACTTTCTTTGATGAGATAATGATTCTCTTATCTAGAATGTCTTATTCCATTCAGGAGGAACAGCTTATTGAGATGCTTATGCGAAACTTATTACCAGAGATTCGTCATGAACTTTTGTATGTGCCCATACATTCAATAGCTCATTTACGAAAATTGGTACAAATGCGGGAAAATTTATTAGGAGATGTTGCAGGTAAAAGCATGATGAAACCACAAAGAAATCAATATGGCGTTATGTAATGTATATAAACTCCAGTGCACAGTGTGTCTCGCTAGGAAATCGGAAAACGGGAAAAAGGGTCCATTCAACAACAATGCTCGAATGGCCCCGAAAACTCAGTAATCCTTTTAAATTGTCATTTACCGGCTAGCTCAGTGTTTTCTCTTAAAGCTACCACTTTACCAGATTTGTCAAAATTATCGTCAGCAGATAAGGAGGCAGATTGTCCTCGCTTATATCCGATAAAGCCATATCATGAATGACTGAAGGAATATCTCGCAGCAAAAGCTCGTATATTCGGGTCAGGCAGTAGTCATACACGCAGTTGTCCGAAACGTTCGATCTACGGATACGTAACTTTTAGAGAGCCATTCGACAAACAAAGCGCTTGCTTATCTCAGCTATAGTTAATCAACAGTCTGATGGACGTTTTTATGCGGAGGTGTCCTTTTTAAACTTCGTTGAGCAAGGGTTACTAGATACCGGCGCAAACATTAGTTGCATATATTCGGCTTTAGCTTCAGAAGATTGGACCAAATATTCTATGTATCGGCGTATTGCTTCACAGGTAAACACTGCGGATGGTCGTTCTCACTCAGTATTAGGTTATTTGAACGTAAAAATTAAATATAGAAATCTCATTCGTTCAATTAAACTATTAATTATATCATCAATTGAGAAACGGCTTATTTTAAGTTAAAGTTTAAAGTTGGATGCAGTGATATCGCTTTTTCCATTTTTTGAATAGCTAGGCTTGGGAAAAACTTCGTTGCTTGAGCATCATATAGAGGTTGGTGATGCCAAACCCATTAAGCAAAGATTTTACCCAGTGTCACCAGCGGTGGAAACATTGATGTACACAGAAATAGATAGAATGATTGAATTAGGAGTGATTGAGAAGTCCAGTAGTCCATGGAGCTCTCCGATGAGGCTTGTTGTGAAACCTGGCAAGGTTCGGTTATGTTTGGATGCGCGAAAGCTTAATGAATGCACTAGGAAAGACGCATATCCATTACCAAGCATGGAAGGCACTTTTGCAAGATTACCAAAAGCAAATATTATCTTTAAAATAGACCTGAAAGATGCATATTGGCAAATAGCATTGTCAAAGGCATCAAAAAGCGTGACCGCATTCACAACACCGGGATATCCCTTATATCAATTTAAGGTGATGCCCTTCGGTCTATGCAATGCCCCACAAACAATGTGCAGGCTCATGGATGAAGTATTTCCGCCTGAGCTGAAAAATTGCTGTTTTGGTTACCTTGATGACTTATGTGTAGTGTCGGCAGACTTTGACTCACATGTAATGATTTTAATGCGGTTGGCAGAGCAATTTCGCAATGCCAATCTAACGCTTAATCTGAGCAAAAGTAAGTTCTGTGTCACCGAAATTAAGTATCTGGGATATGTAGTCGGAAGAGGCTGAATTGCTACTGATCCGAGCAAGATCGAATCAATTTTAATTGGCCTGTACCAAAGTCTATTAAGCAGACTCGGTGATTTTTAGGTTTAGCAGGTTGGTATAGAAGGTTTATTTTAAGTTTTGCGGAAGTCACCACGCCTATAGCCGATTTACTATCGGGTAAAAACAAGTTTGCATGGACAGATAATGCGCAAAAAGCGTTTGTACAGCTGAAAAACTTACAG
This sequence comes from Scaptomyza montana, assembly GCA_018904305.1. Lineage (NCBI taxonomy): Eukaryota > Metazoa > Arthropoda > Insecta > Diptera > Drosophilidae > Scaptomyza > Scaptomyza montana. The sequence goes on along the minus strand of JAEIGR010000055.1, from coordinate 889,860 downwards.
ACTTCAGCACCTGTTCTACAAAACCCTGATTTTAGTCAAAAATTCTTCCTTCATTGCGATGCAAGCAATTATGGCGTTGAAGCAGTTCTAGTGCAGTTGAATGATAAAGGGGAAGAAAAACCAGTGGCATATATGTCAAAGAAGTTGAATTCGGCACAGCGCAATTATAGCGTTACCGAGAGAGAGTGTTTAGCAGTTGTATTAGGAATTGATTGATTTCGCTGCTATTTGGAATTGCAAGATTTTGAAGTGATTACAGATCACTCGAGTTTCGCATGGCTTATGAAACAAGCAAACCTTAAAGGGCGATAAGCAAGATGGGCAATGCAACTTCAGGGATATAAATTCGCTGTTAGCCATCGTAGGAGGCGAGATAATGTAGTACCTGATGCTTTGTCTCGGATGTATTCTGAAGAAATGGCAGCAATAGAGTCGTATGGATACCATCCGCCCCAACGCTTCGTCAAAAACGGGAATGCGTGTATCCTCCAGAGTTGAGGAGCTAAAGCCACCAAATTTGGTAGGAAGATAGCTGCCAACGACCCCCAACATTCTGCATCAAAGTTTTGGAGCCACGCCCACCCATTCCGCTCCCAGACCCCCTACATTTTGAACACAGAAAAGCCTATATCGCCTACAGTTTTTGAGCTATAGCCACAAAATTTGGTTCCAAGATAGGTGATGATGACCCCCCAAAAACTGCATAAAAAATTTGGAGCCACGCCCACCCATTCCGAACCCCCTTTCCCCACTTTTTTCAAATTTCGAGCTAGAGTCACCAAATTTGATATGAAGATAGCAATTGAAATTCCACAAAGATCTGAAGCAAAAATTTTGATGCCACACCTAACCATACCACCCCCAGCCCCTTCTATGCACACCTTTTGCAATTTTTGAGCTAGAGTCACCAAATTTGGTATGAAGATAGCATTTGACATTCCACAAAGATCTGCAGCAAAAATTTGGATGCCACACCTACCCAATCCGCCCCCATCCCCCTTTTCCCCACCTTTTACAAACTTTGAGGTAGAGTCACCAAATTTGGAAGGAAGATAGCTGGTGGCATCCCCATCTGCCGCATCCGTACCCCTTTGCAATCAGTCCTCTTTTAACCGGTTTTAATACTGGTAACGAGTATACCGCAGTCGGTTGCGTCCCACTGCAACGTTTCCACTTGTTTTTCTTTTTGTTTCTTCTTCTTCTATTTTCATTAAGTCACCATAAAATGTATTGAAGAAAGCTGGAATTTCGACACTGAGGTTAACCCAGTTATCGAACGCGGGTTCATAAGTTTTGGCTGCTACCCTAGTTTCTTCTTCTTCCTTTTCAGTGGTTATGAAAGTAAGATGTCTTGTGAACCTCTGGAATTCTGTTAATTTGGAAAATCTGAATTAATGACCGAGAGAAACTGTACATTAGACCGGAAGTAAATATAGCTGCAAAGCTCATTTTGTTATTTTATTCATACTTAGGTCCAGTTGTCCTTATTTGTCGAAGTATAGAGCGGATAAAGTTGGAATTTCACGATTTTTGGCTATGCTTAAACGATGACCACTTTTGAAATTATATATATTAAGCAGATATAGTAACAGAATCCTAAGGATGGGCAATATTCTATTAGTTTCAGTACAATTGTACTACAAATTATTTTATTGTTGCAAATCAAGACATCTAAATTATGAAATTAAATTTTTTTAAAAAAATTATAATATCAATTACGACAGCAATGGCTGTACATCGTAGTGTTGAAAACTTGGCAATAGAATTGGCAAATGCTGCGCTAGCTGAAGCTACGTGCAAAATTTGTCAAAAACAATTATTAGAAGAAAATTTCACAATTCGAATTTTTCAACTCCCCGTCAGCAACTTTATCACGAAAACTGTATTTCCGATTGGGTAGAAGAATTCAAAAAGTGTCCAGAGTGTGAAAAGCTAGTACATGCTCGTGAATTAAAACAAGTTATTGTTCCACCAGAGACTCCAGAGATTCAAGTTCCCACAGGTACTATGCCTAAAGTTCACCGCACTCGACAACAAACGCAGGGAAAGCAAAGTAGTAAACAACAACAACAACGAGAGACCAAATCGGCGGAATTAGAAACGATTAATACGCAACCGCTGGAGAAAAATAATCGTAAGCCTGATAGACCAGCTAAAGTCAGAAACTCATCACAAAGGGAACCAAGAAATATTCTAGGATCAAGAAATGGTCAAGGAGGTGTTTCGAGAGACGTCGACTATGAAAGAATTTTTTCTCGAATAGAGCAGATTGTCTCACGGCAACTTTTCAATTTAAGTTTAAATAATAACTCAGTAGAGCTTAGCGATCGTGTGAATCTAACTCGAAATAGCCTGGGTTCAGCGGATCACGCACGCGTTACAGCTCGCATTAATCCCGAGAAGATAACTCAGCAAATTCATAGCTGGAACATTAAATTCGAAGGATCAACCAAACGAATTACAAAGAGTGTTCTTGCATTGTTTGGTCAGACTTTTGCGTTGCTCTAAAGTATCAGTATAAAGATTACAGAAATGACTCTGATATTTTGGAAGATATCCGCGGGCGCAAGCAAAAGCCAGGGGAAACTTTCGAAACTTTCTTTGATGAGATTATGATTCTCTTATCTAGAATGTCTACTTCCATTCAGGAGGAACAGCTTATTGAGATGCTTATGCGAAACTTATTACCAGAGATTCGTCATGAACTTTTGTATGTGCCCATACATTCAATAGCTCATTTACGAAAATTGGTACAAATGCGGGAAAATTTATTAGGAGATGTTGCAGGTAAACGCATGATGAAACCACAAAGAAATCAATATGGCGTTATGTAATGTATATAAACTCCAGTGCACAGTGTGTCTCGCTAGGAAATCGGAAAACGGGAAAAAGGGTCCATTCAACAACAATGCTCGAATGGCCCCGAAAACTCAATAATCCTTTTAAATTGTCATTTACCGGCTAGCTCAGTGTTTTCTCTTAAAGCTACCACTTTACCAGATTTGTCAAAATTATCGTCAGCAGATAAGGAGGCTGATTGTCCTCGCTTATATCCGATAAAGCCATATCATGAATGACTGAAGTTATATCTCGCAGCAAAAGCTCGTATATTCGGGTCAGGCAGTAGTCATACACGCAGTTGTCCGAAACGTTCGATCTACGGATACGTAACTTTTAGAGAGCCATTCGACAAACCAAGCGCTTGCTTATCTCGGCTATAGTTAGTCAACAGTCTGATGGACGTTTTTATGCGGAGGTGTCCTTTTTAAACTTCGTTGAGCAAGGGTTACTAGACACCGGCGCAAACATTAGTTGCATATATTCGACTTTAGCTTCAGAAGATTGGACCAAATATTCTATGTATCGGCGTATTGCTTCTCACTCAGTATAAGGTTATTTGAATGAAAATCTGAGCAAAAGTAAGTTCTGTTTCACCGAAATTAAGTATCTGGGATATGTAGTCAGAAGAGGCTGAATTGCTACTGATCGGAGCAAGATCGAATCAATTTTAATTGGCCTGTACCAAAGTCTATTAAGCAGACTCGGTGATTTTTAGGTATAGCAGGTTGGTATAGAAGGTTTATTTTAAATTTTGCGGAAGTCACCACGCCTATAGCCGATTTACTATCGGGTAAAAACAAGTTTGCATGGACAGATAATGCGCAAAAAGCGTTTGTACAGCTGAAAAACTTACTGACTTCAGCACCTGTTCTACAAAACCCTGATTTTAGTCAAAAATTCTTCCTTCATTGCGATGCAAGCAATCATGGCGTTGGAGCAGTTCTAGTGCAGTTGAATGGTAAAGGGGAAGAAAAACCAGTGGCATATATGTCAAAGAAGTTGAATTCGGCACAGCGCAATTATAGCGTTACCGAGAGAGAGTGTTTAGCAGTTGTATTAGGAATTGATTGATTTCGCTGCTATTTGGAATTGCAAGATTTTGAAGTGATTACAGATCACTCGAGTTTCGCATGGCTTATGAAACAAGCAAACCTTAAAGGGCGATAAGCAAGATGGGCAATGCAACTTCAGGGATATATATTCGCTGTTGGCCATCGTAGGAGGCGAGATAATGTAGTACCTGATGCTTTGTCTCGGATGTATGCTGAAGAAATGGCAGCAATAGAGTCGTATGGATACCATCCGCCCCAACGCTTCGTCAAAAACGGGAATGCGTGTATCCTCCAGAGTTGTGAAGCTTAAGCCACCAAATTTGGTAGGAAGATAGCTGCCGACGACCCCCTACAATCTGCATCAAAGTTTTGGAGCCACGCCCACCCATTCCGCTCCCAGACCCCCTACATTTTGAACACAGAAAAGCCTATATCGCCTACAGTTTTTGAGCTATAGCCACAAAATTTGGTTCCAAGATAGGTGATGATGACCCCCCAAAAACTGCATCAAAAATTTGGAGCCACGCCCACCCATTCCGAACCCCCTCTCTCCACTTTTTTCAAATTACGAGCTAGAGTCACCAAATTTGATATGAAGATAGCAATTGAAATTCCACAAAGATCTGCAGCAAAAATTTGGATGCCACACCTAACCATACCACCCCCAGCCCCTTCTATGCACACCTTTTACAATTTTTGAGCTAGAGTCACCAAATTTGGTATGAAGATAGCATTTGACATTCCACAAAGATCTGCAGCAAAAATATGGATGCCACGCCCACCCATACCGCCCCCATCCCCCTTTTCCCCACCTTTTACAAACTTTGAGGTAGAGTCACCAAATTTGGAAGGAAGATAGCTGGTGGCATCCCCATCTGCCGCATCCGTACCCCTTTGCAATCAGTCCTCTTTTAACCGGTTTTAATACTGGTAACGAGTATACCGCAGTCGGTTGCGTCCCACTGCAACGTTTCCACTTGTTTTCCTTTTTGTTTCTTCTTCTTCTATTTTCATTAATTCACCATAAAATGTATTGAAGAAAGCTGGAATTTCGACACTGAGGTTAACCCAGTTATCGAACGCGGGTTCATAGGTTTTGGCTGCTACCCTCGTTTCTTCTTCTTCCTTTTCAGTGGTTATGAAAGTAAGATGTCTTGTGAACCTCTGGAATTCTGTTAATTTGGAAAATCTGAATTAATGACCGAGAGAAACTGTACATTAGACCGGAAGTAAATATAGCTGAAAAGTTCATTTTGTTATTTTATTCATACTTAGGTCCAGTTGTCCTTATTTGTCGAAGTATAGAGCGGATAAAGTTGGAATTTCACGATTTTTGGCTATGCTTAAACGATGACCACTTTTGAAATTATATATATTAAGCAGATATAGTAACAGAATCCTAAGGATGGGCAATATTCTATTAGTTTCAGTACAATTGTACTAAAAACTATTTTATTATTGCAAATCAAGACATCTAAGTTAAATCCAATGCATTCAATTCAGTCAGAGAGTGAACTATCGTCGAATGCAGACGTGTTTTCTTATCGTGATCCGGTTAATTAATTCCTAAACGCAAAAGTGCAGTGATAAAGAAGCTAATGAAATATATATTTTTTGCGTAAAGACGCTAAGTGCATTGTTACTGCACAAATTGCTTTTTAAAAATTTGCAATTTAAACAAAACAATTGACTTTTAAAAAATATAACATATTAAACAAAAGGCAATAACAAATTCTTCAGCTCGCTTAAGACAATGAGTCAAAGCGAGTATTGTGGCCAGCGACAACGCGAGCAAGACGAGCGTCGTCGGCAGAGCAACGCGTATTTCTCTGTAGTTTCAGAGCAGCCCGAGCGGTCAATTACCCCCAATCCGCAAATCGAACGCTCTTACACAGCGCGTGTCAGCGAACGTTCTTGCTCACCGTCTGCGTCCCTGCTATCTATCGAGTCAACGCAATCCAACCGCGCGCGGTCGGCAACACCCAACCCGACAAATGAAGTCTTGCACACAGCGCTCGACCGAAAGTTTTCGTGCTCCCCGTCTCTCTTAGCAACGACTGCAAGTGCTGCGCCCTGTCTAGGTACCGCAACAGCGACTACAACCACAACTGCACCGATACCTACTTCCCGTTCAACAAGCACAACGACTGCTGCGCCGTCAGCAAGTCAATCTGCAAACAGCAAAAATGTCAAGCCGGCTACGCAGACTGGTATGGATCGCTACATTTATATCAAAAGAAAGCTAAGTCCGCAAAATTCTACGAATAAACCAAAAATTACCCGTAGCAATTTAAATATACCCTCGAATGATACTATATACAATAGCAATAGATTTCAGATCTTGGCAGAAAACACTGATGATCGGCCTTCTGAAGCCGTTGGGGTTGTCACGAAAAAGCCAAAGCCACCCCCAATATATATATTCGCGAGAAAAGCTCCAGTGCTTTTGTTAACAAAGTTATCGAGCTCATAGGCAAAGATAATTTCTACATTGTTCCTCTCGTACAGGGTAAAATTCAAGAAATTAAAGTCCAGACAAAGTCGGAAGATAATTACAGAGTTCTGATTAAGCATCTAAACGAAAAAAAATTAATTATTATACGTATCAATTAAAAAGCTGCAAGGGCCTGCAAGTCGTAATAAAAGGCATAGAACCTGATGTACCACCAGGAGAAATAAAATAGGCGCTGCAGGATAAAGGATTTCGAGCAAAAACAGTCATTAACATCTTAAACAGGAACAGAATGCGGCAACCACTTTTTAAAATAGAACTTGAACCAGAAACGAAGATGTTTAAAAAAAACGATGTGCACCCAATATACAAACTTCAGCTTTTACTTCACCAAAGAATCACCGTAGTAAAACCGCACATACGAAACAGTCCGGTACAATGCATGAACTGCCAAGAGTACGGCCATACAAAAGCCTACTGTACACTGCGCTCGGTATGCGTAAGCTGTGGGGAACTGCATAACTCCGCAAGTTGCCCAGCAAGTAAAGAAGACTCTAGCAAAAAATTTTGCAACAACTGCGAAGGCAAACACACAGCCAACTAGAGAGGCTGCCAAGTCTACAAGGAACTTAAAAACAGTATCCATCAGCGCGTTACCACTGTACGCTCGCAACACGGACTGATTACGATCACTCCTTCGAAGCACAACCCAGACGTCTTCTTTTCGTCTGCAGCCAGATCCTCACTTGGCCCCGAATTCTCAACCAATAACTCAACTTATGCAAGCGCCCTAAGATCTGGACTGGCTCTTCCTGCCTCTAACACACCGTATTTACAACCAAAACAAGCGAGTACAAACGCTGCACAGGAACAGAAACAAAGCAACCTCGAAGCACTCATATGTACCCTGCAGCAGAGCATGAACGAGTTAATGTCATTCATGAAAACAACTTTACAAGAACTAATGCGTAATCAAAATCTCTTGATACAAATGCTTGTATCACAACAGTCAAAATAATCAATGGCTGCGATACGAATATCTACGTGGAACGCTAATGGCGTCTCACAGCATAAACTTGAATTAGCTGAATTCCTACTCGATAAGCACATTGACGTAATGCTACTTTCCGAAATACACCTTACAAACAAATATAACTTTAACATAAGTGGATACTTATTCTACGGTACAAATCATCCCGATAGTAAGGCACACGGTGGAACTGGTATTTTGATCAGAAGCCGCCTCAAGCACCACTACTATAGTTTGCTGAAAACTTTCTACAGGCCACATCTCTGAAAATACATTTGGACAGTGGGAACCAACTTACTCTAGCCGCTGTATACTGCCCCCCGCCTTATACCATATCTGAAGACCAATTTATAGAATTTTTTAACTCACTAGGAGAATGCTTTATAGCAGCAGGAGCCTACAATGCCAAGCACACACACTGGGGATCTCGTCTCGTGAATCCAAAAAGAAAGCAGCTCTACAATGCAATTATAAAAGCTAACAACAAGCTCGACCACGTTTCTCCTTGCAGACCAACATACTGGCCGACAGATCCCAAAAAACTACCCGATTTGATTGACTTTGCAGTTACCAAAAACATTTCGCGTAGACTGATAAGTGCAGAGTGCCTTTCGGATCTATCATACGACCACTCGCCAGTCCTAATAAATCTGCAACGACACCCTGAACTCATAAATCGACCCGGTAAGTTAACTTCACATAAAATTAACTGGCTCAGATACAAAAAATACATAAGCTCACACATTGAGCTTAAGCCACGTCTCGTAGATTAAGCTGACATTGATAGTTTTGTTAACGCTCTGGAGATGGTCTTCGTCGCCGCAGCTCGCACCGCTACGCCTCAAACACCAAATACAATACACAACCAAAGGACAACAAATCTACAAATTGAACAGCTCGTTCTTGAAAAGCGGCGCTTACGACGTGACTGGCAATCGAACAGATCGCCATCGGCAAAGCAAAAACTAAAAGAAGCCACAAGTTAACTCACCAAAGCGTTAAAAATCGAGGAGGAGCGCGCTCAACGTCGTTACATCGAGCAATTATCAACCACCAGTACGAAAAACTCATTGTGGAGAGCTTTCCAACAGAAACAGTAATGCCTATAAGAAACTTCGCAGGCGGCTGGGCCCGCAGCGATGAAGAAAGAGCTAACACATTTGCTACTCATCTTCAAATACGTTTGCACTACCGACTGCTTCAAACGGCTCTCAGCTTCAACATGATCCAATCAAGTTTCGCACGAATGAAATCGTTAGAATCATTAAAGAGCAGCTGAACCCAAAAAAATCTTCAGGAGGTGACCAAATAACCCCAAAGATGATTATTGAGCTTCCTTACTGTGCGATCTGCATAATTGACCAGCTCTTCAATGCTATCACCAAACTTGGCCACTATCCAGACAGATGGAAAAAGTCAATCATCATTATGATACCAAAGCCTGGAATAGATCACACAGTTCCCACGTCGTATAGACCTATAAGCTTATTATCGTGTCTATCAAAACTTTTTGAAAAATGTTTGCTGTCCCGGATAAATCCATTCCTGAATCTTCATAACATAATCCCATCACACCAATTTGGCATTCGTGAAAAGCACGGAACAATTGAGCAGGTTAACAAAATAATATTAGAGATACGAAGCTCGTTCGAAAATAGAGAATACTGCACTGCAATATTTCTGGATGTTTCCCAGGCATTCGACAAAGTTTGGTTGGAAGGTCTGATGCATAAGATCAAAACAATGCTCCCAAACAACACACATAAGCTGCTTAAGTCGTACCTCTACGACAGGAAGTTCACAGTAAGATGTAAAACTGCAATGTCTGAAGAACACAGTATCGAAGCTGGTGTTCCACAGGGCAGCGTACTTGGTCCAACACTGTACGTGCTATTCACAGCAGACATCCCAATAAGTAGCCGATTGACAACATCTACCTTTGCTGATGATACAGCTATTCTCAGCCGCTCCAGATGCCCAATACAAGCAACAGCGCAACTAGTCCTTCATCTGGTCATCGTGGAAAAATGGTTATCAGATTGGCGACATTGAAGCTAAAAGAACACATCTCAAACTGAAAGCCAATAGCCTCCATTGGCTCATCAATGCTCGCTCTTCCCTTAGTTTGGACTACAAGGTCCTGCTTTACAACTCTGTTCTTAAACCAATCTGGACCTATGGTTACCAGTTATGGGGGAACGCTTGCAACAGCAGCATTGACATTAACCAGAGAGCCCAGTCAAAAATCTTGAGAACCATCACCGGGGCACCGTGGTATGTTCGGAACGAAAACATTCATAAAGACTTAAACATCTTAACAGAGGAAATAGCGGAACAAAAAGTAAAATATTTTATCAAGCTCTCATCGCACACAAATCATCTCGCGAGAGGTCTCACAAGGCTGCGCAGCCTATCCCGTCTTCGTCGTAACGACTTACCAACCCATCGATGATTTTTAGGGACGCGCACTCAGAATACAGTCAAAAAAAGAAAATGAACTGTTAGCTAAGATTTATTAATAAGATTTGTAGACTTATTGCTAGTTTTCTAATTCACTAGAAAAGATTCAATAAATAAACCCAGCAATTTAAATAAAAAAAAAAATTAATTTACCCTCGAATCAAAACTTTAGGAAAAACTTTTAAAAAAAATTAAAATATCAATTACGACAGCAATGGCTGTACATCGTAGTGTTGAAAACTTGGCAATAGAATTGGCAAATGCTGCGCTAGCTGAAGCTACGTGCAAAATTTGTCAAAAACAATTATTAGAAGAAAATTCCAGAATTCGAATTTTTCAACTCCCTGTCAGCACCTTTATCACGAAAACTGTATTTCCGATTGGGTAGAAGAATTCAAAAAGTGTCCAGAGTGTGAAAAGCTAGTACATGCTCGTGAATTAAAACAAGTTATTGTTCTACCAGAGACTCCAGAGCCTCAAGTTCCCACAGGTACTATGCCTAAAGTTCACCGCACTCGACAACAAACGCAGGGAAAGCAAAGTAGTAAACAACAACAACAACGAGAGACCAAATCGGCGGAATTAGAAACGATTAATACGCAACCGCTGGAGAAAAATAATCGTAAGCCTGATAGACCAGCTAAAGTCAGAAACTCATCACAAAGGGAACCAAGAAATATTCTAGGATCAAGAAATGGTCAAGGAGGTGTTTCGAGAGACGTCGACTATGAAAGAATTTTTTCTCGAATAGAGCAGATTGTCTCACGGCAACTTTTCAATTTAAGTTTAAATAATAACTCAGTAGAGCTTAGCGATCGTGTGAATCTAACTCGAAATAGCCTGGGTTCAGCGGATCACGCACGCGTTACAGCTCGCATTAATCCCGAGAAGATAACTCAGCAAATTCATAGCTGGAACATTAAATTCGAAGGATCAACCAAAGGAATTACAAAGAGTGTTCTTGCATTGTTTGGTCAGACTTTTGCGCTGCTCTAAAGTATCAGTATAAAGATTACAGAAATGACTCTGATATTTTGGAAGATATCCGCGGGCTCAAGCAAAAGCCAGGGGAAACTTTCGAAACTTTCTTTGATGAGATTATGATTCTCTTATCTAGAATGTCTACTTCCATTCAGGAGGAACAGCTTATTGAGATGCTTATGCGAAACTTATTACCAGAGATTCGTCATGAACTTTTGTATGTGCCCATACATTCAATAGCTCATTTACGAAAATTGGTACAAATGCGGGAAAATTTATTAGGAGATGTTGCAGGTAAACGCATGATGAAACCACAAAGAAATCAATATGGCGTTATGTAATGTATATAAACTCCAGTGCACAGTGTGTCTCGCTAGGAAATCGGAAAACGGGAAAAAGGGTCCATTCAACAACAATGCTCGAATGGCCCCGAAAACTCAATAATCCTTTTAAATTGTCATTTACCGGCTAGCTCAGTGTTTTCTCTTAAAGCTACCACTTTACCAGATTTGTCAAAATTATCGTCAGCAGATAAGGAGGCAGATTGTCCTCGCTTATATCCGATAAAGCCATATCATGAACGACTGATGGAATATCTCGCAGCAAAAGCTCGTATATTCGGGTCAGGCAGTAGTCATACACGCAGTTGTCCGAAACGTTCGATCTACGGATACGTAACTTTTAGAGAGCCATTCGACAAACCAAGCGCTTGCTTATCTCAGCTATAGTTAAACAACAGTCTGATGGACGTTTTTATGCGGAGGTGTCCTTTTTAAACTTCGTTGAGCAAGGGTTACTAGATACCGGCGCAAACATTAGTTGCATATATTCGACTTTAGCTTCAGAAGATTGGACCAAATATTCTATGTATCGGCGTATTGCTTCTCACTCAGTATTAGGTTATTTGAATGGAAATCTGAGCAAAAGTAAGATCTGTTTCACCGAAATTAAGTATCTGGGATATGTAGTCGGAAGAGGCTGAATTGCTACTGATCCGAGCAAGATCGAATCAATTTTAATTGGCCTGTACCAAAGTCTATTAAGCAGACTCGGTGATTTTTAGGTATAGCAGGTTGGTATAGAAGGTTTATTTTAAATTTTGCGGAAGTCGCCACGCTTATAACCGATTTACTATCGAGAAAAACAAGTTTGCTTGGACAGATAATGCGCAAAAAGCGTTTGTACAGCTGAAAAACTTACTGTCCTCAGCACCTGTTCTACAAAACACTGATTTTAGTCAAAAATTCTTCCTTCATTGCGATGCAAGCAATCATGGCGTTGGAGCAGTTCTAGTGCAGTTGAATGGTAAAGGGGAAGAAAAACCAGTGGCATATATGTCAAAGAAGTTGAATTCGGCACAGCGCAATTATAGCGTTACCGAGAGAGAGTGTTTAGCAGTTGTATTAGGAATTGATTGATTTCGCTGCTATTTGGAATTGCAAGATTTTGAAGTGATTACAGATCACTCGAGTTTCGCATGGCTTATGAAACAAGCAAACCTTAAAGGGCGATTAGCAAGATGGGCACTGCAACTTCAGGGATATAAATTCGCTGTTAGCCATCGTAGGAGGCGAGATAATGTAGTACCTGCAATAGAGTCGTATGGTCCGGAGATGGATCTAAGTTCTTCATGTTTTACGTATAATGAGTATCAGAGTATTAAAATAAAGATCTTAGAGAACGAAAGCACGTATCCGGATGTAAAGATTTCTGATTACTTTATATATAGTCTCACAGAACATGACGATGGTTCAGAAGATGCCAAGCCTCAAATGTGGAAACTTTGGGTTCCAAAAGGCTTGACCGAATCTGTTATCAGACGTGCACACAATGAAGTCATAGCGGCACATGGCGGCATGAGTAAAACACTTGAGCTTATTCGCTGGCAGTTTTACTGGCCCGGAATGGTAACTCAAGTGCGTGAATTCATTCGAAACTGTGAAGTTTGTAAAACTACCAAAGCTCCCAATATGACGCTCAAACCTCCGATGGGTCAAAAAGCAGAATCGCATCGTCCCTTTCAGCGTATATATGTGGATATTCTCGGTCCATATCCTCGAAGTAAGCAAGGTTAAATTGCAACACTTATTGTATTGGACCATTTCTCAAAGTTTCATTGGCTTTGTTTGCTAAAAAAATTTACTACGAAAGCAATACAACAATTGTTCCTGAGCTTCTTATTAGTGACAATGGTTCGCAGTTTAAGGCTAACAACTTCAACGCATTTCTCAAATCTTTTGGCATAAAGCATATGTATACTGCTTTATATTCGCCACAACCAAACGCGTCAGAGCGAGTGAACAGATCCATCGTTTCTGCAGTTCGAGCATATTTAAAATCAGATCAACGAGATTGGGATCAGCATATCCAAGGAATCAGCTGTGCGCTTCGAAATTCAGTGCATCAGAGTATAGGATGTTCCCTATATCATGCCCTTTTTGGTTTTAACATGATTACTCATGGCTCTGATTTTCAATTGCTTAAGAATTTGAATATGTTAACTGAGTCAGTTAGTACTCTTAACAGGGATGACCAACTTGATTTGTTACGAAAAGCTTTACGCAAAAATATGAACGACGCTTATGAGAAGCAAGCTAAAAGGTACAACTTAAGGACACGCAATGTAGATTTTAAGGTTAATCAGGAAGTTTTCCGGCGTAACTTTATTCAAAGCAATTTTACAAAAGGTATAACTGCTAAGCTTTGTCCATCTTTTATCAAAGCACGTGTCCGAGAGAAATTGGGAAGCTCGTACTATATTTTGGAAGATCTTCAAGGAAAACTGGTTGGAACTTTTCATGCTAAAGACATTCGTCCATAACCACAGCATGACGAAGACTCTAGCAATGTTTTTCTGTCTAATTCGCGCAGTTAAGTTCTTCAAATTAGACAGTGGTTGTAGAGTATGCATTTTGCACATATAAATTAATTTTTTAAACATAACGATCATTAGTTAGTATATTTTCGAAGTCTACTGAAAATCAGTATTTTTTCTTAATACCGATACTAGTTGCATTCAGTATTTTTATTGTTTGTGCGACTATGATTTACAACCCTGCACCTGCTCACACAGCTTAATTCTGCTCTCTGAGAGATTTTCATTTCCGGCCAATTGGCCTATATAAGCTCGACTTAATCTTGCGAGCTCTCTCAAGTACTTCTTTTTGGAAAACTTAATCCACGCCAAGCGCCGGCATCGAAACGCAAAACGTTTTAAATTATTTTAAATGGTTTTGGGCGTGCTTTGGACGACGGATCCCCACTATATTTTGGAAAATTTATTGGAACAAATTGGTTTCGGACCAGCTTGGTCCAACGCCACATTACCCACTTGCTGCGAAAAGAGATCACTTTGGCTGCCAGAAAAGATCAAGAATTGCATCGATCGATCTGCAGTATTAAGCGGCGACCTTCTTCTTATAGCTGCGGCTGCAGTACCTCATCAACGACATCCACAGGCATTAAAATGAATGCACCAACAGTCTGGAGATAGAGCGGGTAATGCAGAGCAGGCGCATATTAAAAAGCGAATCGGAGCAGTCAGCAGAGTTTAGGAAAGTGGTCCCAAAATATAAAATAAACTCCTTTCCCTTAAATTGAACAATTAAAATACATTGTTAATTGGCAAGAGCCATCAGAATCGCATATGTATAATTGTGTTAAACCTATGCAAAGACAAACCAACGAAACAACACAAAACAAAATTGTAAAAGCAAAAGAAAAAAACCTGCATGTAGGTTAAATATTCCTTTTAAAAAGTTAAGAAAACCCAAAAATAAATAAAATAAATTTTAAAATATTGCATTTAGGTTAAAATAGAAAAACAAAGAAAAACGAAACTTAACAAACAAATTAAAAGAGAATATGTGCAAGAACATGAACATGAAATTAGAATTATTTGCAATTAATTTTACACCCCCCAAAAACAAAAAGAAACCACAAAAACAACAACAGACAGCATGGGAAGGCCTTCAACATCGCTTCTGGATATTGGTGAGTGCTAACTTATTATAATTTCTATTGTTCTTGTTGTCAAATAAATACAAAGTGCTATAGTAAAAGTGATTACAAGCATAAATTAGACCTTGCCTTGTTTGTTATCTTCAACAACAACATCTGTGGCTTTAGCTTACCGTTGCTTCACAGCCGCGATCGAGTTTTATGACTTTTTTTCGTCTTTTGTTTTGATCATTTGCTTGCGCAGATTAACGTACAGTGCGTATTTAAAGTAACTTTTCCAGAAAGATTCGTAATAATTTTTAATCAAATTAAATAAGTATTTGCACTTTCACCTACCTCATTTAATTTGGTTCGAATTTTATGCTACTTAAAATAAATAATAAAAACAGAAAAAAACCAACATGTAAATAAAAATAAAGAAATGCAATTAAACGCAAAACAACAATTTACAACTAAATTTAAACTGCACATTAACTAGGCTTAAAATATTAATCCGTTTCTTAATAAATAAAACTGCACAGCACTGTTACATACATCACCCCAAAAACAATTATGTTAGCTTAAGATCAAAACTTATAATTATTCCTAATGTAATGTTTACACCTTAAAAAAAAAAAAAAAAAAGTGAATTTATATTACATTATAAATGGAACAAATTTTTATAAGCAATTTAAATGAATTTATACAGAATTATATGGATAGTTTCAATGAACTAAACACAGTTTTCTTGCCTTAAAGTAGATGACAGGGTAAACTGAATTTGGGAGCTTTTCAGAATTTTCTCGCGCAGAAAAGCTCATAGGTAGGGTAGGGTAGCAGATACGAACGAAATCTCAAACATACCGAAAAAGCTAATACAGAATCCTTTATACACAATAATTCCTTACCCGGACGAAAACAAAAACATTTTAACAGAAAATATAAAAGATAAATATTATATCAATAAAAATAAAACATATTCAGCATTCGACAAGAAAATAATAAAAAATAAATGTATAGATGGTATACTTAAGCAAATAAAAGTAGAATGTAAGTTCACTAAAACACACAAAAACTTAAACTGCGGTATACTCGATACCAGAATTAAAACCGGTAAAAAGAGGCCTGAATGCAAAGGGGTACGGATGCGGCAGGGGTGTACGCTGCCTTAAAGATTATCCGATGCAGATGGGGATGCCACCGGCTATCTTCATACCAAATTTGATGACTCTAGCTCAAAGTTTGTAAAAGGTGAGGAAAGGGGGGGCTGGGGCGGTTTGGTTGGGCGTGGCATCAAAATTTTTGTTGCAGATCTTTCTGAAATGTCAATTGCTATCTTCATACCAAATTTGGTGACTCTAGCTCAAAGTTTGTAAAAGGAGGGGAAAGGGGGGCTGGGGCCGGTAAGGGTGGGCGTGACATCCAAATTTAATATGCAGATCTTTGCGGAATTTCAATTGCTATATATATACCAAATTTGGTGACTCTAGCTCGAAGTTTGTAAAAGATGGGGAAAGGGGGCTGGGGGCGGTATGAGTGGGCGTGGCATCCAACTTTTTGATGCAGATCTTTGTAAAATGTCAATTGCTATCTTCATACCAAATTTAGTGACTCTAGCTCGAAAATTGTAAAAATTGGGGAAAGGGGGGCGAAATGGGTGGGCGTGGCTTCAAAACTTTGATGCAGATTTTAGGGGGTCGTTGCCAGCTATCTTCCTACCAAATTTGGTGGCTCTAGCTCCACAACTCTGGAAGATACACGCATTCCCGTTTTTGACGAAGCGTTGGGGTGGATGGGGGCGGCTAGGGAAGTATTGGTGGGCGTGGCATCCAAACTTTTGATGCAGTTTTTGAGGGGTTATCATCACTTATCTTGGCACCAAATTTGGTGGCTCTAGCTCAAAAACTGTGGGAGATATAGCCATTTCTGATTTCAAAATGCGGGGGGGCTGGGGGCGGAATGGGTGGGCGTGGCTCCAAAACTTTGATGCAGATTTTTGGGGGTCGTTACCAGCTATCTTCTCACCAAATTTGGAGGCGCTAACTCCACAACTGTGGAAGATACACGCATTCCCGTTTTTGACGAAGCGTTGGGGCACATGGGGCTGGCTAGGGCGGTATTGGTGGGCGTGGCATCCAATCTTTTGATGCAGTTTCCAATTCTCTTTATCTATGAGATAGTAAATCAAAGTGTCAAGATTGGGGCTCTACGATAACTGGGGGGGCTAGCAAATCGATAAGTTCGATAACTCAAAGCCGATAAATCCACATATTTCGCACATCCTTACAGCTAAAACTACCAGATTTGGTTAGAAGATAGCTGCTAGCAACCTCCAAAAAACTACATCAAAAATTTTGGAGCCACGCCCACTCAATCCGCCCCCAGTCCCACGCCGCATTTTGGAGTCAAAAAAGCCTATATCTCCCACAGTTTTTGAACTAGGGCCACCAAATTTGATGCCAAAATAGGCGATGATGACCCCCCAACAGTTTCGAGACCACGCCCACCAATATTAACCTAGCCGCCCACAGCTTCCCCAACGCTTCGTCAAAGACGGGTATGCGTGTATCTTCCAGAGTTGTGGAGCTAACGCCACCAAATTTGGTAGGAAGATAGCTGGCAACGACCCCCAAAGACCCATTCCACCCCCCTTTCCTTACTTTTTACAAACTTTGAGCAATATACATATGTGGTGGCTGCTGATGTGGTGGCTGCTGATGTGGTGGCTGCTTCTTCTCGTCTAATTGGCTGCCTTGGTGCGGTCAGGGTGAATAGTGGTCCAGGGCAGTCAGCTGGGCACTTCTTGGTTTCCTTTGGAAGCTGCTTTCTCTCTGTCGGTGTATTATTTGTATTAGTTATGTTCTTTATTAGTTGAGGAGAAGGTGTATTATTTTGAGATTTTATTCGCTTTGACTTATTGTCGAGAAATTCTAGCTCATCCGTTAGTCTCTTTGCGTTATCCCAAGTCGAGGGCTTGTTGCTATTGAATAATAGCTTGCATATTTCGGCTTTGCGTTGTTTGATACGCATCTGTATGCCTCCACGATTTCTTGGCTTTTTTACGCTTCTGTTTGTAACGGCCGAAGGACTTGCTGTTACTTTCCTTGCCCTATACTCATCAAGTGCGATGCGTATGGACATTGAAGCGACTCAATAATAGAGAGCTGCAAGAGTCCATTCACAACTGTAATTCAATATGTAGAATGTATTCGAGTTGAATAGCGTAGAATGAGTGGCAGACACAATATGGTATGAGTGAATATGAATAGTAGCATGCGTCGATACTAATATTCATCAAAATTCATAACATTGAAGTTGAGTATTATGAGTAGAAAACGCAATACATACTGAGGCGTAGACTGAGTCCATTCATTTGTAATGATTCCATTAATTTCGTGGGCCTAGAGAAATTACGTATATATGAATAAACAAAAACTTTACATTTTGTTTAATAAAAAAAGCTTGTGCTTTATTGTAGTGCAGATTTAGAACTAAAGTTATGACAATTATATCTTATGCTAGAAACCGCTGGCTGAAGCTCTTCTGTTTGTCGCCGCTGCCGCTGCTGCTGCCGCCGCTGCCTCTGCCGACGCTGCTGCTGCCGCCGCTGCTGCGACTGTCGCTGTAGCTGTTGTCGTTGCAGCGTTGGGTGTCCGGTAGCCAGCTTGTGACCCACGGTGGTGTTTGCTGTATGGCGCGCCGGTCGTTGGTCCCATGCAGGTGTCTGCAGGAATCTGCTGACACAGCGCACGTGGCGGATGTCGTTCACGCGCTGCTGTCGTGGCTTATCACTTAGCGGAGTGCAATTTGGGTGCACTTGCGCCGTCGCTGCTGAGGCATTTTGGTATTTGTAAGATTTGTCGTTAACTCCTCCCCCTTTAAACGCGGACGTCCTCGGTCGCGATGTAGAAGCGCTTTTGGGTTTTGTTGTCTGCCGAGCTTGTCTCTTTAATCTCCTCTTCGGTGTTATTCGGTGTTTTTGTAGATGATTTTTGTTTCCATACCCACACTGCGATAGTGGCCAGTATCGACATCAAAATTCCAGAGAGTGACAGGCTGATAGTCGTTGCTGTAAAATTCGCCGTTCTCAGCATCTCCAGTTTTCTCGTATTGTTGATGTTTACTTCTTTTAACATCTGTAGGGACAATACTTCCTCGATGCTGGTTTTATCCGTCAACATTTGAAAGAGTGGGGGAGCCGCTTCTGCGTAGATTGATTTTTTTAGCTTCGTATTCATCTTCGTCGATTCTTATCGTAGAATTTTGGAATTGAATTAGATAAGTCCCTTGCAGTTCCATTTCGTCTTGGTCTATTCAAATTTTTCCCTCGTAGTTGTTCAAAAGTATCGTGCCGGCGACTATTTCCTCATGATCTGGGATGTGTTGACTGTTTATGGTTTTACATTGTGGTTTGCGGTTTTGTAGAAGTGGAGTTATACAGGTGTTGTTACTTAAGTTTAAAATGTTATTTCTATTACAAATGGTTTTATCGCTATGTGTTTCACAACTTTCTGTTTGGGCGTATACAGTTTTGTTGCACATTATAATTTTTTCATATTTAATTTCATTTATGGTGCTACCTTTTTTTTCAGGTTTTATTATCATTGATAAGCAGGGTTCTTTTCCGATTAAAGGTATGTTTATCATGTTGAGTAAATTTTTGCCATTTGTGGCTATTTTTATTTTTGCAAATTCTAATAGTTCTTCTACATTGATGAACATGCCTTCCTCGTTATCTAATATTTCTTCTACTTTAGTGACCTCTGCTTCTGATAGTAGTATGGAATTTACAGTATTAGTTTTTGTCCAGTTTAGTGCGTGGATTAAATTGGTTAGATCATCTTTTAAGGTTTGTAATTTGAATCTTAATATGGCTATTGCTTCTTCTCTTAATGTTTTGTCATCTTGAGTGGATTTTATTATGGTATTGGTTATTTTACTTAATTCATTCATTCTATTGTTTAAAACTCTGTTAATAACTACTTGTCAATTGTTATTTTCTAGTTGTTCGTTAATTTTTGCTGTTATAATCTCGTGATCATTTTTGTCCGGCATGCCGGCCAACCACTTCCATGCTGTCCCTAATGCATCTATAGACCTAATCGCCCTTCTAGTAGACTTAAGTCTACGTAAATCGTTTTTTATTTTTTTGAGTTCGTATTATAAGAATGGGTACAGCTGGTGGGAACGGCTCACATTTCGTACAGCCTCTTCAAGTTTCCAAGTGGCGTTTTCATACTCCTCCATGTTAAAAACATGAATGATTCTGAAATCGCTATTCTGAACTGCTGCAATTCCTATTTTTATTGGAATTAACTGCAAGTGCGAATAATCAAGCCTGAGGCGTCTTGTTTTTTGGCACCATCCATACGGGTGCGTTGTACGGGGACCGTGAAGGTCTTATAATGCCATCTTGTAGCAATTGGTCTTTTTGTTTCTCCACTTCTGATTTCAAGGAAACTGGGTATTGATAATGCTTGCTGTATATTGGTGTGTCTGAAGTGGTTATTATTTCTCCTGTTACAGCTGTTGTATACGTTAATTTTGCATCGGGCCTTGAGTAGGCAATTGCTGTTGGTAAGCAAATTGCAAATGTATGGGTCTGGTAATTGGTTTGTTTTGGAAAGGACCTGCCATTGGCATCTGATGTTGGTACGTAACGGGTCGTGGGGTATGGTAGAGTCTAGGGTCGAAATTTCTCCACTGGTTTGTACCCTGTAAGGGCTTTTGTCCCAGGACTCTCATCATTGTCTGTCTGGGTGGCAAGGGTGGAGGCTGTTGTCTTATTTTGGGCGCAAAAGAATTTCTTTGTTCTTAATTTTCAACTAAGCTACACAAATGAAGTGCATGGCTTAGATCTCTTGGTTCTTTAATTGCTAAGAGACGTGGTAGATCTCCATTTAACCCGCGTACGAACGTATCTAAGGCTTTGCCTCTGTAGTTATCGGTCAAAGCCCTTATAGTTTCTGGGGATTCTTCTTGTGCACCTATCTGATTTAATATTAGAGATAACTGGTGGTAGACAGCTTGATAAAATTCGTTTATTGTCATTCGATTTTGAGTCAGAGAAATCATCTGATATTCAAGAGTTTTTAAGTCTCGTTTATCAGCGTAGTGTGCGGTCAAACATTTGGAAATAGCTTTCCAATTCATTGGGGTGTTGTATGATTCTAAGATTGCATCAGCTTCGCCAACCACTTTGTTGCGTACGGATAAAGTTATCAAATAATATTTGTATGACTGTTCTTGCCCTTCATAGATACTCATAATACGTTCAAAAATTTTTTTCCATGAGTTAAACGTTGTTCTATCTCCGGAGAATTCTCTGATAAGCCTTGCTATTTCTGGTAATTTTTCTTGATCTTCGCCTGCTCTAGGTCTCACGAATGGAATGTCATGTAGATTCTCGTACCCCAAGTTTGGGTTATTAACGTTACTTTGGAGAGTTTTTCTAATCATATTCATTATCACTGTTCTTAGTTCTGGGCTTGTTACCGGTGTACAGGTACCTGGTTGCCTATTTGTTGCTTGGCTTGTGCCACCTTCGATACCGAGGTTTGCCATGGCACTTACTATATCGTCTGGCATGTTATTGACAAAGCTACGGAACGAGATTATGATTTAATTTAAGCGGACCACAATAATTTGAAAAGATTATTTTTTATGTGAAAATCTTTAGCAGCAATTATCAACGCAAAAATTTATTGATTATGAAAATTTAAATTTTAACTTAATAAATTTTTATTTAAATTTTACTTTAATTATAAATATTTTTTTTTTTTTTTTTTTTGTTATATTTTAAATAGCCAGTAACCTTTAACTAGGTCGAAAATAATTTTAATTTTTCGCAGATTCTTTAAATCTTTACTTATTATGATTGTAGAAAATGTTTCACTTAATTTTAGTTTCATGTAATTTTGTATTTTTGTTTTGTTTTTTTTTTCTTCTTATATTTCTAAATTGATTAACTTCTTGGTTTTTCGTTTTTCTTCTTATTAAATCACTTAAATACTAAGCTTACAGAATATAAAACATCCGGCGAATCTCCCGCGCTGGTCCTTTGGATGTATTCCTTTTTGTCCTGCGGCAGTGCAGCGGAGCGGCGATGCAGTAGGTGACTGGGAATCCTGGGGCACACTTGCGTGCGTGGTGGTCTGCGAACTAGTACAACAGAACCGTCGACGGTAAACGGCCAGTTTTGCCTTTAGAAAAGAATCGCGAAAGAGGATTAGCTCTATATAAATCGCACCCGCGGTGTGGCTCTTTGAGGCACTTTTGCGGGGTACACTGTGTGGAATTAAGGCACTGGTACGCGACACGATATCCTTCGTTAGGACATAAACCGGCCCTACTCGGGCGCCAATTAACAAAAACTTTACATTTTGTTTAATAAAAAAAAGCTTGTGCTTTATTGTAGTGCAGATTTAGAACTAAAGTTATGACAATTATATCTTATGCTAGAAACCGCTGGCTGAAGCTCTTCTGTTTGTCGCCGCTGCCTCTGCTGCCGCTGCTGCTGCCGCCGCTGCTGCTGCTATCGCTGTAGCTGTTGTCGTTGCAGCGTTGGGTGTCCGGTAGCCGTATGGCGCGCCGGTCGTTGGTCCCATGCAGGTGTCTGCAGGAATCTGCTGACACAGCGCACGTGGCGGATGTCGTTCACGCGCTGCTGTCGTGGCTTATCACTTAGCGGAGTGCAATTTGGGTGCACTTGCGCCGTCGCTGCTGAGGCATTTTGGTATTTGTAAGCAGCGTTTGAAAATGCTACGCTACTCCGTAGTTTTGTATTGTGCTCTCGCTACTGCTCTCACTTTGATTTCATCCGTAGCAGAGCCATAGCCGAACAACGAAAAAGTATATGCTCTGCTCTCGTTGTAGTTTTGTCGCTTCATAATCTGTAGCAATAGCAATAGCAAAAAACGAAACGTTGTGCTATGCTTAGCCGTAGCGGTAGCCGAAAACCGAGAGCGAGATGAGGGCAGAGGAAATAACATTTTTTTATTTGCTACGGCTCTTTTCTGTGTTTGTTATTGCTGCAACTCGGTGAATAAAATTTTGTTATTTGCTACTGCGCTTTTAATTGTTTGTTATTGCTGCAACTCTGTGAAAAACATAATATTTTACTCAGTCACAATATTAAAATTAAATTACAAAAAATATGATTGAGAACTTTTAATTATGGAACTTAATTTATTAATCCTCGTTTTCAAATAAATTTAAATGATTGATGGCAGTATCCAAGTGTGTCGAATTAAGTTTGACGAGAAGAATATTTTCCAAAGTCTCGTGACTTAATCGATTTCGGTTATCCGATAACACCAGTTTCATTGAAGAAAAGCTCTTTCTATTGTAACCTGGAATTTTAAAGAAATTTAGGCAATTGTTTAGTAACACATATATTTTTTAATTAAAGAGTTATGCTTACTTGAGTTGGCGGTATAGCAAAACATACTTTACTTAGCGCATAAAGCTCTGGATCGCTTGACTTCCTGTCCCGAAATTTAATACATTTAAATTTGCTTTCGTGAACGGAAGTTTAATTGATTCAATCTTTGCATGGACATCTGTTGACTCATTTGGAAGTGTCATGCTAGCACTTAAAAAATTGTCCAATAGCTCAAAATTATTGTCTCGTACAGAGTCTGTATCCAACGAATTAGTTGAAGCTGTTAAATCGAGAATGGAACCGTGCATTTTAATTTGTTCCCACAGTGCCTTTAAAAAAGTATCGCTTTTTCTTTTTGAGACCAGTCAAGTATATGATGGAATCTTGGACCCCAGAGTATAGGCAAGCGTCGAAGCCAACGTTTGATACTAATGTTTTCGTTCGTATCTCCATACTCTCAATAAGCTTTTTTCCAATTAAATAAATAAATGAAAATTCACTGTGCGAGTTTGTTGATAAAATCTGGTTAGTGGCTAGTTTTCAAGTCAGCCAGAAAGCATAAAAATTTCCGTAATGCAATTGTTCTTCTTGAAACTGTACTATAGCCTGTTGTAGTGGAGCCATAATAGTAATGTAGGAATCTATAAAGTCCCATAAAACATCGATTGCTTCGAAATTTTCGTCTTCTGTTTTATTTTCCACAGTTTCAATAAGGCCCAACATACTTTTCGCTTTATTAAGTTGATCGATCATGTTGAATGTTGATCCCCATCTAGTAGGACAATCCAATTGAGGTAATTTAAAAATTTTTAATTCAAATAAATCACGGTAACCGTTTGAAGGCTTCCGCATGTATTTGGTAAGATTGCGGCATTGAAATAAATATTTCTTTATAATTGTATTTTTTGTTACGTCTAGTGCACAAAGCTGTGCAGTGTGGGCTGCACATCTACATATTTGTATATCACCCACATAAATATTTTCTGTTTTTTCAAAGTGGTCAATTTGTTTTGTGTACTCAATGTTCTTCTGTTCAATACAGGTTTCATCAAAATCGTCATCGCTTTGACACATTTTCGATAATATTTTTGAAGTTTTTATCATATTGGCGCCATTATCCGATGTTATTGATACAATTGGACTCAGTGATATTTCGTAATTCTCTAAAACAGATAAAATTTCTTTAGCCAGATTTTTGGATGTGCTTGACTCAGCTCCCTTGAGTTCTACCATTCCAAGAATTCGCGATTTTATTAAATTTTTGCTTATGAATTGTGCACTGACGCCAAAAATATTTCGGCACTATCTATTTTTAAAGATAACAGGCGATCTTTACTTTCTTGTTTTATTTCAAGTCGTATATTCGCTGCTACGTGTTTTAGTACAGATTTGCACTTGCTCCCATTCAACTTAAAGTTTATTCCACTTTTGTCTGTAAGACCTTGACATATTGGATCAATTATATTGCGCATATTTTTTGAGTTGAGCACATGGAATGGAACGCTTTCTTCAGTGACAAGACCAATGTATGACCGAATTAAAAGTTTTTTTTATTGATTTTAACTTTAATTAGTTTATGTTTTAAATTATCTGAAGTGGCAAGAAGAACAGAACCACTTCCTTCTTCCTCAACTTGGATGCCATGCAATTGTAAATACTTTTTTAACCCTTCGATGCGTGAACATTTTTTTACCCTTCAATGCGTGAACAGGTCCCTGGGGACCTTTTTTTATTTTTAAGTTTTTTACTATCAAAAAGAATCGCAAAATTTTTTTTTTTTTTAATTGTTTATTATTGTCTAAAGAAGAAAACTGTATATTTAGAATTTTTTTTTTATTTTTTTTTTTTTACATAGGCCATATAAAATTCAATAAAATTTACATATAAAACACCTTATTTTCTATTGTTGTTGTTGCTGCTGTTGGTCCACCGAGGCCTGTTCGCAGGTATAACAGCGGTGGAGGACTGTAGAATGCTCTACGCAAACAGCATTGTCGCAATTGAAGCAGTAGGCCCTTGTTTTCCGCTGACGTCCGTACTCAGAACGGCAAAGGCGGCATGACGGCCTGTTCGTCCTAGGCGCAAATGCTGGTGAATTTACTTCTACCGGTCTTGGTATTATCTGAAAAGATAAAAAAAACAAAAAAAATAATAATTAGTAGTCTGATAGTGAAATTGGAGCAGTTTTTTCTTACCTTGACATCAAATGTCTCCATCGCATTACGTATCCTTTGATGCTTCGTTATTTGGTTATTCAGCGCCCGATTTTCAATGTTTGGCATTGCCAACTGCCTGGTGAGGAGCTGAAGAAACGCCCGTCGTCGATCACTTCGTTGGGCAGGCTGCATTTCATTGTATATTGTGAATGCAGCAAGTGCAGCAACGTCTATCATGTTATAGAACATTGCCAATGGCCAGCGTTGTGTAGAGCGTTTGCAGGAGTAAGTGCCCAGCATTTGATCCATAACATCTACGCCAGATTTATTGGCATTGTAATCCAGAATGCTATAGGGTTTTCGCTTTGCACTGGCCTCGTCGACAGCGCAAGTATAGTGTTCAGTAGACATAAGAAGAACAGCTTTATTTCGTTTTGGCACATATGAAGATAGTGCTATATCTCCATCGTTGAAGCCGAACAATGTGGTGAGGATTTTTCTGGAACTCCTGCGGTACGAACCTCTTATTTGCGCGAACTGTTCCAACGTAGCTCGTTTTCCTCCTCATCAAAATACGTGCCAAATCCAACGTTGTGAAGAAGTTGTCTGCATAAACTGTGCGGCCAGTATCCATATATCTCGCCATAAGCGTCAGTACAACATTTTGGCCCTGATTTACTTCACGATCCTGGTTTCGCAATTTACCAGAATAGATCATACCTTTGACGGGATAGTACGATTTGGAGTCACACAACCACCATACCTTTATACCATACTTAGCAGGCTTAGACGGAATGTATTGTGTGAAACGGGTACGGCCTCTGTAGGGGAATAACTGCTCATCAACTGTCACTGACTCATGCGGAGTGTAAGTTGCTGCTAGGTTTGACTGCAACATTTCCCAAATGTCGTCAATTGCCGCTGTTTTGCTGGTGATTAGTCGCTGCTGTCGTGTATTTGCATTGTCGAATCTAATGAACTTCTTGATGCACATAAAACGATCGTATGACAAAGCAGCTTTGTATATTGGGTTACGTGTTGGGCCCCATAACTCTCTAGCAGGTTCGGTATTCGACTTGTTGAGTCCAGCATGTAGAATAATTGCTAAAAATGCATCAAACTCTCTCAGTGTAATGGTATTCCACTCCTTCATCTTCGTTGGATTTGCCAAATTCCATGCAGCTGTGACTTCCCTGGCTTTCCTATTCGTTTCGCGTATTATTATGTACGCTATGTCTTCACTGATGATGGAGCGGAATATAGTGAAGGGATCATGTAACGCCCCGTTTGGCCCTGGTCTCCTTCTTGTGAAGTCAACCACATTATGACCACGAATGCGAGAAGAAGGGGGTGCTGTTTTACACCATTGTGTGCCATCTTTACCATAATAGAAATTGTCATTGGTTTGCTGTGCATTATTTTCTTCGTCGTCAACATCGCTGTCATCGCTTTCTTCATTTACTTCGATATATTGTTCAGTTTCTGCGTCTGAATCATCACCATGAAAACATGGTTCATATATGTAGTCGTCATCATTTTCAGCTGTATCGCCAAAAGCATCATAATCTTCGTCACCGCTCAGCTCTCCTTGCATAAAATTAGCAAATCTGTCGTCAGCTGCACGCCTTTCATCTGCACTCATTTGCTGGTATCTGCTACTACGGCGTACAACCATTTCAGCAACTTCAATATCTTGGTCTGCCATATCAATTTTATTATACTTTTATACTTTTATTTTCACTTTGTAAACACACTTTACTGCTCACTGTCTGAACTTAGAATGATTTGGCTGACGAAATTAGAACCTCTTATATACTCTTTCATACGTCCTGGCCTTCAGGTTACATTTGCTGTGCACATCTGTTCTTAGAACCTCTTACACACTCTTTCATACGTCTACCTGGCCTTTAGGTTACCTTTTTGTGCACATCTGCTCTTTGTACATAAGAAGTGAAGTATAGGTAGCAATTCTAAGAAGTGGTTTATTGTGTTTGCCAGATTATTATGCTTTCAAGGACACAATAACAATAATCCAAAAATTACCAAAAAGTCACAGAACACGAAGAACAAATTCATTTATAAGTGTTTTCTTGCATTTTCAGTACAAGGTCCCCAGGGACCTGTTCACGCATCCGAGGGGTTAACGCGTTTAGAAGCCTATAAAACCTAAACCATTGCTCCGATCAGAACGCGGAATACCTTAAAAGACGCAGAACACAATTCTCTTGGAATACATGGTAATTTTGGGGGGGTGTTGTCTTGGCCGAAATAGGAGTAAATTGCGTTTGAAAATGCAATAGGTCCCTAGGGACCTGTTCACGCATCGAAGGGTTAAATTAAAAACTCGATCATTTTTCAAAAGTTTAAGACATGTTTTGCATTGTACGTGATCGTCATCATTTCCATTAAAATATTTTAAAATGTTGAAATTTTTTTTAAGCGGTGGCATGTTAACTCATTAAATCGGGAAAGAAATTGCTTCCCATCCCATCCCGTCCCGAAATCAAATTCGCTTTTCCCATCCCGAATGTCCCGAAAAATTTTGTGTCTATCCCACGGGTCCCGACATTTTCCTGAAATTTTTTTTTTCAAATAAGTGTGTAAATATTTTTTTTAGAAATATAATCTTTAGATTTAAATTTTTGTTTAAAAACAATATTCTCCCAAAATTTCTACCAATCAATCGAGTTCTTCTCTCTTCCAAAATTTCTTCACTTTTCTTGGCAATTAATTGCTGCACCAACTATTGGAAATGAGTGACCGAATTTCGTAATAGTGAAAATACATCTAAATGCTCCCATATATTGCACTTGCGATATATCGTGTCACTAAAAAATTCAATCGATGGGTAATTTCGATAAATACAGAACATTTATGGACAACATTTTGTTTAGGTCCCGACGGATTTTCGGGTCCCGACAGGTTTACCGGGTCCCGCGGGAATTTCGGGATCGACCACTTATCCCGACTTTCCCGGATTTTTTTAAAATCACTCCCATCCCGTCCGATCCCGATAATTTTTTCGGGACCCGCGGGATTCCCGAAAATCCCGATCCCGACGCCCATCTCTACTTAAGAGTGAAGAAATTATTTGACTACAACTCGTTACAGAGAATATAACGGTGCTTTACGAACCCGCTATTAAAAGAACGATCACCGAGTTGCAGCAATAACAAACACAGAAAAGAGCCGTAGCAAATAAAAAAATGTTATTTCCTCTGCTCTCATCTCGCTCTCGGTTTTCGGCTACCGCTACGGCTAAGCATAGCACAACGTTTCGTTTTTTGCTATTGCTATTGCTACAGATTATGAAGCGACAAAACGACGAGAGCAGAGCATATACTTTTTCGTCGTTCGGCTATGGCTCTGCTACGGATGAAATCAAAGTGAGAGCGGTAGCGAGAGCAGAGCAATATTTTTATTGCTCTTACTGCTACGGTTTAGTAATTGCGAACGCTGTTTGTAAGATTCGTCGTTTACTTATGTAAGCACGGCGCCAGACTGACGCACAAGCTGACGGTCTGATCGCAAGCGTTGCCTTGTCAGCGGGCCGCACAAGCAGCTCGGGCAAAGGGTCATAAAAAAAAGGGTTCTGTGTGTGCATTTATAAAAAAACTGTAGACCTGCTTCTTAGAGAATGCGTGCATAGGCAAATTAGTGAACGATGCCCTGCCAAATTGAAATTTCTTATTTATGTGCATATATCACTTCGCTAAGTGCACACATTTTTGTGATATTTTCGCGCCGCTGACAATAGATTTATGACCTAATGGCATATGCACATAAATTTTAGCAGGCAAAAAAAACAAAAACATACATACATAGCAGAATTCATACTCGAATACCTTCAGTACTACTCAAATATAACTGTAAATTTTCATTTATTTGATCCGTGGCCTGACGTTTGGATGTTGTGCGACTGTGTACGTTGCCAGAGCACCACGTTTACCCATACAGCTTTGTAGAAGTTTTCTTTTCCATTCAATTAATTTTACGCATTGTAATGGGTGGTCCATCTAGTGTTTGGAATTTGAAATATTCATAATTTGACTTTAAAAACGTCAAATGTCATTCGGAAAGCGACTAATATTTAGTAAAAACTTTGACATTTACGAAATGGGTCGCTTTTCGCTCGAAGAAAGTTGGGAAATATTAAAAACATAAGTGGTGAGTCCTCGACTCAAACTGTGCGAAATTTGAAAAAAAAACATTTAACAAAAAAAACGTTCCGAAAACTCAATTTGTGGATCAATTCGTGAAGCGAGTTCGTGAAACTGGAATGTTGGTGGACGTACGTACTCGTCCGGTGCGCTCGACCGAAAACATTGCTGCGGTTGCTGAAAATGTGTGTGAACAACCATCGACGTCAACTCGCCATCTATCTCAACAATTGGACATTTCGCGAACTTCTCTGATTCGAATTTTGCATAAAGACCTTGCCATGAAGCCATACAAAGTTCAATTGGTGCAGCAGCTAAAGCCAATTGACCATCCGAATCGTCTACAGTTCGCAAATTGGGTGGCAGATCGTTTGGCCGAAGATACTGAATTTTACCGGAAAATCATCTTTTCGGATGAAGCACATTTCCACCTCGGTGGTTATGTTAATAAACAAAATTGTCGCATCTGGGGCACAGAAAATCCGCATATCGTCGTCGAGAAGCCAATGCACCCACCACGTGTCACTGTTTGGTGCGATTTTGGTCTTGGGGCATTATTGGTAAATTTTTTTTGGAAAATGAAGAAGGAGCCACCGTGACCGTGAATGGTGAGCGCTACCGCCAATTGTTAAGTGATTGGTTCTTCAAAGAAATTGAAGCGGAAGACTTGGACGATATTTGGTTTCAACAAGACGGCGCTACGTGCCACACAGCGCACGCCGCAATCGATCAACTGCGCCCTATCTTTGAAAATCGAATAATCAGCAAATATGGAGATGTGAATTGGCCGCCAAGAAGCTGTGATCTGACACCGTTAGACTATTATCTTTGGGGAGCGGTCAAGGACAAACTATCCTGAAACAATTGATGAGTTGAAGAACGAGATTCGTGTTGCTATTGCTGACATACGTGCCGAAACAATTGAAAATGTTCTCAAAAATTGGGTTGATCGAATGGGCTACTGCCAAGTCAGCCGTGGTGGTCATTTGACCGACATTGTTTTTCATAAATAAATGACATGAACAAACCTTTCCAATAAATGTTCAATCTTTGAAAAATATAGAGACGTTTTTTTTTATAGCAAAATTAAATTCCAATTTTTAAATGGACCACCCTTTCGAATGCCGTTTTTATGCCATTCATGCAGCTCTCTACTCAATAATAACACCTTACTCACTCAGAACATACACTCAGAAAAAAACGTAGTATAAATAAGCAAATTCAAGGTTAATTCAACTATTTTCGGACATAATTTCCGATCTAATATGAAATTGCTTAACTTAACATGTGCACATGTTAAATCAAGAATTACTATGAAATAGTAAAATCAACATTTATCATAGTTAATTTTAAGTGTTGACGTATTTAATTTAACTATTCAAAGTATTTAAATTAAAAATGTATCTTATTTAATTTAAAAATTTTCCATAGTCAAAATGAATACTTAAATTCCCAATTCAACTAATACAAATAGTTAATTTAACATTTTCTCATATTGAAATATATACGTTGAAGAGTTTGATTTAACGATTTTCAATTTAAATTTAACTATTTTAATATTAGAAATAAGAAAGACAATTGTTTGAAACAAATAATGCAAAAGTCAAGTTAAGCATAGACTGCATTCAATTCAAGAATTCGTACACCTGAAACTGAATACTATAATTTTCAATTCAAACGCCCACAACTTTCAAATTTAAATATCATTTTATTTAATTCAAATATTTTTCATATTCGTTTTAAATATGTTTATATGTTGAATTAAATGCAACGATACTTTATTTTTAATATAGAAACCACTCAAATTAAAGGCTGTTTTCTGTAAGTTTAAGTAATTTATTTTCACATTTATATTAAATATTAGTTAAAATTTAACAAATATATAATGAGATATTCTTAAATATTATAAATGGATTAAAATTATTGTTACCAAGACTTATATCGTAAGTAAGTATTTCCATTATTAATAGTATATATATGCATAGGTAATGTTGTGAATTCAATAATTTCTTTTATAAGAGTTTGATGCATTTGGGTTCCAATTTCAAATGACTGAAAATGAGGACAAAATTCTTTAACAGTAATTTCATTGCAAACCACATATAAACGTTCAAGCTTGCGAAAAAAAAGTTTAGCTTTATAAAGACTAACTTTATCATTGTTCTTAGTTGCTAGATAATAATTTTCCTTATATTTGATACCTTTATATTCAATTTCGTTACTAACATCTAATGAACTATAATTCAATTGTTCATTTTTTAAACACTTAATATTTTCAACACTTATATTTTTAAATTTTGTCTTATCATACATAGGGGGAATGCCTTTTTCGTATTGTAATAGGAAATGAGAGAATTGAAGGCAATTTTTTATAGCTATGGATCGTGATGGATTTAACCTAGAGTTTGTAGAACTTAGATAAGACTTAGCATCCTTATGTTTAGCTTCAAAACGCATTACCCAACATTTTTTTAAAGGTCCACACTTTAAAATGGATGTTGGGTAGTGTACCATGAAGTGATGCTTCGGTTTTAATGTAGGGCCATATAATTTGACATACAAAGTGTGATGTAATTTTATTTTTGTAGCTAACGCTTTAAAATCGCTAGGTGAAAATTTACTTTGGAAGGTAATATCAATTATTTCCAATAAAGCTATAAATAATGACCAATGTTCATTGTTCTCGGGAATTAAATCTCCTATCATTAAAGGCAAAAAGTGAATGAAACTGAATGTTTCGCTAGCTGTCATTTTTAATTTAAATTTTTTTAACTTATTTGCTTCGATTTTAACAGAAACATTTCCACTTTCGATTTCTCCAAATGAAAATAGGTTTTTCCTGTTATTAATAATATCTAAAGTTAAAATTTTATCATTAATTAGTGAATTCAAAATATTACACACATCATAAACACAAACGCCTTCTAAAATGTCGTGCATTAAATCAAAATAAAAGTTTTCTATAACATGAAAATTTTTTAGCTCATTAAATATACAGCTTGATTTAATGCCAGTGTCTTTAAAATTATTGGCCTCCAAATCACTACGGTAAGATTCTCTAGTGCGCAGATGTTCGTTATGTTGCACTGAATCGCTTTTCATTTGTGTATTAATTCTATTGCAAGCTCTACAGAATCTTTTGGACCTAAATGATTTAACAAATCCCAATAATGAATTTAAGCCTAAATTATCTCCTAATATAAGCCCTAATTCAAGATAAATTTTTTTTGTACCTTCAGAAGTACAAACATCAATGCCATTTTCTAATGATTTAATTTCCCGAAATATATGGTAGTATGTTGTTTCATAGTCACAATTTTTTAGTATACTTGATGAAATATACGCAAACGGAAAAATAAAATTTAATTGAGACTGTAAATATTGAGGCAAAGTTGGAAAGGAATAATAGAATCCACAAATCGATGATACATGTGTCCCTACAGTATTATTAATTTGAAATTCATCAAAATATAAATGAAAAGGTATGACAATATCATTTTTTGAATAGTTTTTCATCCTTTCTAAAAATGTATTTGAGCTATAAAAGTTTGTCAACGAATCATTATTTTTAATCATTTTCTGATTGTCAAGAATTAAATTCAAAACATTGGGTAGTTCCAAAAAAGATTTCATTTGAAATTTAACTGGCATAACATAAACATCAAGCTTTTTGGGCAAAAGACAAACATTTCCATTTAAAATTTTGGGTGAAATTACATTATTTATTACAAAGCATTGAGGATCTTGAAAAAGTTTCTTTTCGTGTTGTGATTTTGGGCCTTTTCTTTTAAAATTTTACAGAGTCGATATTCTGATTTAATATCTTCAAATATATTGTTTCCCAAAAAACTTGAAATTGATTTCAAATCATTTAAATGGCATTGTTGAGAAGTATCATCTATAATCATATTAATAATATTGGATATGCAAAAAAGTAAATTAGATATCATATCTTGAATTAACAAAATTTCATTTCTAGGCATAAATGGTTGTGCATGTAGACGCAGTGTTAACACTAATGCTTCTCTTTTTAAATTGTTTACATGTTCAAACTGATCAAATTTTTTTTTCTCAAAATTAACTCTAAGTGGTGTACTTAACTCTTTTACAGGTGAAATACTAGTATTTGCTAAACCAGAATCGTTACAAATTTTCGGTTTCATTAAAGCGTCATTTTGATGCATGTTAAGTAAGTGCCTTTTAAAAATATACATTTTGGAAAACATCTGATTGCAGTTACTAACTTTACATTTTAAAGGGCTTCTCTTAGATATATAATGATCATTTTTTAAATGATCTACTAACATTTCAGCCGTTGCAACAGCTTCATTACATTTAAAGCAAGGATACATGGCTATTTGTTTAGAAAATAGTTTAACGCCGTTAAGTTTGACGATTGCAAGTCGAATTTTGTATCAATGTTAAAAAAATATTTTTGAATGAATAGCCACGGCAGCTCTGCACAAGACGGGTATTTTAAATTAAAAACCATATAAATTTTAAATGTTGCTTCTAAGCTATCAAGAAATGAATCAAACTTATACAATGTGCCATCGAAATATACATAAAATGCTGATAAGCAAGTGTAGCTTATGCCTTGTACTATTATAAACGGCTGCACTGTGGTACCATTCTTAAAATTTTTTGTGATTATTTCATCAATTTTTCGATGATAGTCATTCATTAAAAAAATTCGTAGCGCCAAAGCTTCCTGGGCATCTATAATTGTTGCTTTGTTTTTTTTTTTAGATGTTTTGGATGCATACCAAGTAGAAGGCGGCAAAATAGCTTTTAGAAGGACAGTTACAATATAGTCCACCGAATCTGCGAAAAAAAAAATATAAGTATACACGAAATTAAAGAATTTAAAGCTGTTAAGCATACCTATTGATTCGGCAGTGTCGATCTCGTTCAGCATCGCCCTGCAGGCATCATTTTTGATTTCTGCTCTATAGTAAATTATTACTTTTTTTTAAATTCATCCCACTTAGATTTCAACAAGCAGCTCTTATCGGGATACAAGCAACTAAAATACAAATTAATCTGAAATAATATTTAAAATATATGCATAAATATAAAACCATATAAATAAATATTACAATAAATTAGTTTAAGTATTCATTAGTATAAGTAAAAGTAAGTTCAAATTTAACTAAGTTTTGTTATGAATTATTGGAAATATAAAATATAAAATATAAGTCACGCCATTTGCTAGGAGGAAATACAAAAGAAATCAGTTTGTAATATATGTACATATTTACGAAGCATACCTTTAAACCAGTGATGGGCAGACGTCGACGTCCAAAATATTTCTAACTCACACGAGTGCCGACTGCACGAAATCACACGTACGCTCATGATGAAATAAGTATAAGGTGGTCTCGTCGGCAGCCGAAGCTAGCTCGTTTTTGTCCCTTAGCTTCAGTGCATGCTTGCTTGTTGACGCGGAAGGTTGTGCGCGGACGAATGTTTTCTCAACACTTAACCCTTAAGCAGAAACAAAAAATGAGTTACTGTAACTTTTTCCGCAAGCATGTACTGGGTGTGAAGTTTATTCATGCACCGAAATGTTTTGTGAAGCGAAAAAACAACGACTTATTCCTAATTCAAAATTATTAAAAATAAAATTATAAAAACTCACTTCACCGCTTTGTTTTATATTGGGCTATTTTAAACCCCAGGGACCAGCTAAGGGTTAATGAACACAATATCCTACCGTTTCATTCACGCTCACTGCAAAGTGTGCGTTTCACTCGCACTTATTGCTAGCATACGCTAAGGGACAGCTTTTGCCGACGAGACCACCTTATACTTATTTCATCATGCGTACGCTATAAGCATTTTTAAAACACGATTGTTCGTTCGTCGTCGGTTGTCGTGCCGAAGCGTGCATTAGATTTAACATTGTACTTTTAGTTGAAGGCGAACTATTGACAAGCAAGCACCACGCAGCGCATTGGAAAAAAACACATTTTTTACAGTTCGCTCCAAAATGTTTATGCCCGAATGGGAGAATGAATTTTTCTTTATAGAAAATGAGGATGGCAAAGCGCAATGCTAGATTTGCAATAACATTGTTGTCTCAATGTTAAATATTTTTTCAAATGGCATTATTTATTAATAAATTATAAGCACAATGAATGAACGTTAACTTGCAGCGTGCACTGTATTGATTACACTTCGTTTTTTTCGCAGCAGCGCACGCAAATTGTGCTTGTATGCGTGTGAAAACTGTGACAATATTTGTGTGTGCCCATCACTGCTTTAAACTCGTCAAAAATACAGCCCAAATCGAAAGAATTTAAAACATCTTTTAACTTCTCTTCATCTTCGGCGTTCGGCTCCATCCGAAATCCTAGTTAATAAATAAAATCACAAAATACGTGCATGCACACAATAATTGATATTATAAACTATTATTACATTTGCATTAAAAGTGTTTTAAAATATATTAAGCTAGATAGGCAATAATATTAGAGCACTTGCACTAAAACATAGTCTATGCACAAAGCTGAAAAAGTCTCGGAAAGGCGCTATATTTCATATTAAAAGTGTATGTGTACAGTTTATTATGTACATGAAATAGTTTCCGAAAGTGTGCTCCCATACATACATATGCACATACATAATCGAAGCACCTTTCATACGTCATGCAATAAACTTCACTTAAAATGCGTACACACACGTTTATTAAAATATCGAGGAATTTTCGAGCCTTTCCGAATTTTTTTATCTTTATGAACATACATATGTACAACGCAGTGTGTATTAGCGTCGATAGCACAAGAACTACATATGTATGTATGCACATATGTACAGTTATATTCAAATGTTTAAAGTTAATTAATGTGCATTTATTTCTTTAAGTACAAACATTAACACAAACTAATCACTTATTATGCATTAACATATAAATATGTACATACATATGTGCAATTGTATGTATGTGTATGTGTTATGCGTTTAAATAGACACACACATTGCGATGTACATATGTACATACGCAGATATGCACAAACTATTCACTTTTTTAATATTTTTTGTTGAAATTAAAGCCGATTTACAAAATTTTATATGTGTATGTATTGTTGCTCACGCATATTGCCCATCTATTTAATATTTGTATGTTCATATGTACATTTTTCACACTCACAAACTCGCAATTCTAATTTTTATATTTTTATGTACATTTGGTGTACTTGTGTAATATAACTTACCTTTTAACTTTATTTGTTTTCAAAAATTTTATGTTTACTTCACTTAAAAAAATATATATACTTATGTATGTATTTATTGTTAATAATAATAATGTTCGCACAATTTTCTTAACACACACGTCTTCCGCGATTCACAGCAGCTCAAAAGTGACGCTTACTTTGCTTACTACACACGATCATTCGGCTTTGTCGCCGCCAGGCTGTCGCGTGCCAAGCAGAAAACGGCACGACAAAAAACATTCAAACTGTTCTTTGTGAATATTAGTGAAAAAGAAAAGAAAACTGAAGAAGACTAGTATACGCACAGACAACAGTACAGATTTTTTGTCGTGCCGTTTTCTATTTGGCACGCGACAACCTGGCGATCTTTAAATACCCTAATGGACATTTTATGCATATTTGCATATACAATTATTGTTGATAAAAATATTCTTATATGCACCTTATTCGAACAATCATAAAATAAATACAATATATTTTTCAATGATTTAATTGTATAAATCTTTTATTATGTACATATGCATATACTAGGTGGTCGAGTTGCAAATGAGTTTGCATAGTCACCAGATAGTTTTTTTACTTGGAAGGGTAAAATAGAATTTGGGTGCCGTTTGTCCAAAGTTGACGATCGATAAAAAAGCAAAGCAAAGAATAGAAAAGTGGAAGACAAACGGCCCGTGTAGAAATAAATGCAACGCGACGTTATTTCGTTTACCCCGCGCACCCATGCCATAAACCAACAAACGCGCGGTCGTGCCATGAAAAGCAACAACAAAATTGTTTGCATACATACATTTTGTAAATATGTTTGTATGCATATGTGTAATTGCTAAGTGATTGCATGTACCTACATACATACATACATATATATTTGTTTGTATATTTTTTTTATGTATGTATATATTTAATAATACTATTTACATTCTTATATATGTATACATTTGTTAATATGCACAAATGTGAAATACTTTGTGCATACATACATTAATAATTAACTATTTAAATTGATTTTTATCGCATTATATTTTTTTTCAGAACCCCTATAAGAAAAAAACTTTAATTTAAATTATTAGCGTTTCAATTTAAAAATGAAAGCATTTAAAATAAGTATGAAAAATATTTATTTCAATGGTTACCTTTTGACTATGCGTTAATAGTTAAATTAAATATGGTTCAACGTTAAATTCAACATGAAATGTCATTTTAAAGTGTACGCATGTTATTTTAAAGTGTATGACACTTTGATTTAACTATGTTTCATGTTCGTTTGGCCGTTTAACTATGTTTTTAGTTGAATCAACATTTTTTAGATAAAATTTACTACGTTTCATAGTTAAAACCCGCATAGTAAAATTAACTATTTTCATAGTTGATTTTCGGGCGTTTTTTTTCTGAGTGTAGTAATGCTGATTCAATCCATTGCTGCTGATGGTGTTGACGTTTGTGTTGTTGTTGTTGCTGCTGCTGTTGTTGTCACGGTCGCCATGTAATTTAATGATGAAGTAAGGATTCCTTTGAAAACATTTGCATCAGACACGTCTGGTTGGTTTGAATTGTATTTATTGAATATCTTTTTGAGTTCTTATTCTATGTTAAAAACTGATAAAACTTATGCTGTTATAGTTTAACAGCCACAAAGAGAGGGAAAGCGAGTGTACATATGTATGTATGTGGAGCGTGGCTTAAGTTCAAGCGCAGCGTTTCCCGTAGGGCAACGGTCTCACGTTTGCTTGGCCATCTCAAATGGACTCATATTACGGCACGCGCAGACCACATGCATTTATGTTTATCTTATTGAGGCATTTGTTTATGCTTGCAACAAAGTGTAACAAGTTATTCTAATTGTATGTATATCTATATATGTATGTGTACACTACACTACTTTTAGGGCTTGTCCTATTACAACCTATATTTGCTGGTATTGCTCGTGGCATTTTTCCTTCAACAGTTCAAAACTTACCATTTGTGTAAATGCGTTTAACAATTTAATTAAAAAAAAAAAAAAAAAAAAACTTGTAAACGATATGAAACACCGATTGCTCGCTGAAAACCTGTGAAAAAAAAAACCTGCAAACGATATGAAACCCCGATTGCTCGCTAAACAACTGAGAAATGTTTCAACTTCATAGCACAGTCCCTATCCAAAAAAAGTTTAAATTTGACAGCAAAATCCCCGATAACATAATGATCCACCATTTATTGCATTCATTTGCTACTAAAAATTTGATAAATAAAGAACCACTCGACCAATTTTGTGCAAACTTCACACATGCAAAATTTGGATAGATGAGCCCGTTCTTGCGCTTTAAAATTAAAAGGAAAAGTGGCATTGATTTTTATATATATAAAGAATCCCAGATATTCGTGTCTGTATATTTGTTGTAAAGACTAGGCGTTGCAGTCTAGTGTCAATTTGTGTCGTATGCGCTAACACAAATGAAACAGCAATTCGTACTCAAAACATCGTTTTCCATTTTGTCATCAGAGATTTCATAATGACGTGCTTGCCGTCAATCGCCCCACAGCAATTTGGGAATTCCACTTTGAGTAAAAATAATCGACGATTGTTTGGAAATAAGCGGTCGTCGGTGTGGGGATGGATTTTTCGAGGAAATGCACAATGAGGGAGTTTAGGAGGGAGTTTAGTTTCTCTACTATTCGCCCAATAGTGGAATGTTGCACACGGTATTGAAACGATAGGGATCGAAATGTTTCGCCCGTTGCCAAATACCGCAAAGTAAGGCACAATTTATGCTGGGCGCTTATTGGGTTGCGCACCCAAGTCGTTGGATTTTTTTCAAGATCGTGCTTCAACACATCTAACCATTTCCCAAACAAAAACGGGGTCACTCGAAAGTACTCGCGGAACTTTGTATCGTCGTCCATCAAATGACTTTCTATCAAGATGTTCACAGCCCCTTTTAGGATCTTGTGTGGGCTTTTCCTCTTATTAACTTTGTTGACAAACAACATGAACAACATTTAAAATAATTTTCAAAACAATAATTTGCAGCAAGTGTAACGATGTTCAGTAAGCAGTGGAACTGAGCTGCCGGTCTTCTTAATACAGCCTCGCCTGGGAAAGGGAATCGGGTGTGTGCACTATGCTACGCTCTGTGGATTGCTCGCCGGATGGGGTCGGGGTTTTCCTATCCCTTATTTTCCTATGACACACTTACGACACAAAAATAAAGTTTAAGTGCACGGAGACAGATACTACTCTAAAAGTCTACAAATCAAAACATAGAAAACGCAAGGAATAAGCTCTGTCAAAAATGGTGTTTGGTATGCGGATTAGTTATGCAGAGAGTCCGACGCAGTATTTATATGAACATGATGTTGGTGTCCATAAGCTCTCTATACCCTCCCTACCTTGGCAATTTGTGAGCTAAAATAAATAAAAATTGCCCCTAATTTGATTACACTCGATATTCCTTCATTATGATGTACTAATGACAATACATAGATTTATTAAGAATTCATTTTTAAACAACATTTTTTTTCAAAAGCAACAAAAAAAAAATTATAGAATAATTACGTTTCATTACGTTAATTCAAGATTTCACTTAATTTTCATGATTGTAAATATTTCTATAAAGTTTCTTAAAATTAAATGTTTATGTCGAATCGAAATTTAATAGAAAACCCTGTCCATTCATTTAAAAGGTAGCCATACGAAATATAAAAATGTTATGATATTATAGAACTTACATAACTTTACTTGTACTCACAATACAAATCCATCGCTGAGTCCGGTGGTACCAAAGAACTGATGCGGCTGTAGATTAAATGTTTAATTTATGCATATATATATATAGTATATATATATATATATATATATATATATATATATATATCGTTTGGTCTACCAACTAAAAGGGTCCCTGTTAATTAAGATTCGATTAGCAAGATTTCATGTTTAAACTTAAAACTAAAATATAATTTCAAAATAATTTCAAAATAATTGATAATTAACCAAATTTATCATATGTTGTTGCGAATGGCAACGATACAAAACGAAAATCGCATTGGTGATAGCAACGCAATCGAAAGAGAGGCAGTTCACGTAACCTCCGGTTCCAGTTCACTCTCACTGGTTCACGGTGTGCGAGCAGCGATGTCAAAGCAGTGTTCGAGCAATGCTGGCAAAGCAGTGTTCGATGGGACGAATCAAGGCAGTTGTAGCAGATATTTTTGAGGGTTATGTCTCAATAGATATGTCTGTCGACTCCCTTCAGCGGAGTCTCACAATCCTGGCTTCCTGATCTTCTAACACTTTACGGAATATCGAGGGGTGCTTGTGTGCGTGTGGCAACACCAAGGTAAATTTGCAGCGGTCGACGGCTATGTGTGTGTATGTATGTATGGAACGCGCACAGCGCACTTAGCAATAGCCGCCGACACTTGAACGCTGTCTCCAACTACAAAAATTAACACAAGAACTTTAGAAAAAATGCACTTATTAAATATTGGTTAAATATCACCTTCTCTTAAAAATTCCGCGACTTGAATAACAATTAAACCGCACTGCTACTCATGAGCAAGTGTCGGGTTATTTTTTTGCAATTGATTCAATAATCTCTTTTCTTTTCTGTCTCACTTTAACAATTTTAAGGCCTTATTGCCGAACTGTAATTTCTATTTAGTTTTAGTTTCACGTGGTTTTAAATTAAATCGTTTTAATTTGTTTAATGCACGACTTCACTCTTTTGGTGCTGCGACAGAAAAGATCGACAGCTGCGAAAATTTTATGTTCTGCAGCTCGATTTTGCATAGCGAAGAGCTTTCATACGGGATACTTCCAAAGCTGAATTAGCGAAAGAGCGAAACAAAGATGAGCCAACAATATGCTTACACCAAGTAACGGTGATAAAAGCTGCGAGCGAGTTTGGCTAACAAAGACAATGGGACATTTTGCTAATTTCGGTGACCAAAATGAATAAATGTATAACTCAAAAAAAAATTAAAATTAATCATACTATGTTTGGGTAGTATTCTGTCCACTACACAAGGAACGCTGCGATTCATTTTTGCTCCGATGAATAATTTTGCATATTGTAAGTGATAAAACGCGATGCGGATGAACATTAGCAATGAAAAGAAAAATAAATATTCTGTTCGGTTTCAGTTTCAGTTATATGTCGCAACCCACGCAATATCAGCCACCCATCAGTTTCCGTTGTATGCGACAACAAGGCTTTATAGTTAGCCAAATATGTTTGGCCGGACTGAATCTGACGAACACAAGTAAAAAGAAGATAGGTTGTCCCCTTTTATAATGAAATAGGAAAAAAAAAAGAAAAACAAAAAAGTAAATAAAGTGTTATTTTTTTTGGCATTCTTCAGTCACGTTACCTATCGGCGAACCAAGAAAATAAGGTTAAAGGTCTTAGTATCGCCATACTTAAATCAGGGACGAGCATGAAAAATCCCTAAAAATATTTCGAATACAATACAGGCACACTTAACCTTGCCCCCAAAACCATTTCCGGCACCTAGCTCTGTCTATTTGTTCGCCAGTACGGTGCAAGTAAAGTTGTGGTCGTGCCCCTATTAAACGCGCTAAACACACAAGTGCAATTAAAATAAAATTATACAAAAATATTTAATACAATAACTTCAGAAGAAAAGTTACCCCCAAACAAGTTGCAGTGTACGCCTACAAAATACCTCGCCCTAGTGACAAAGGTAGGCGCATAATTGACCCGGTAGAGGTCTTCATTAGACGCGAGTCATTTCCCCCAAACAGTGACAACTCCCATCGAGTAAGTTGAAAGTCATCCCGAAAGTGCGAGTAGATAAAAAAATAAGAGATATTCTCTTATATTTAATGACAGAGACGGCACCAAGTTTGTAGTGCGAACTTGAGCAGCGTGGTCAGCTGACCTAACCTCGAAAGCTGAGCTTTTGCGCAAGTGAGGTTGGAGGCCGGACTTAAGTATGCTGCGAGCCTAAAGAGGGACGAGCTTTTTCTGCTGTAGCTTATCATGCGAAGATCAGCCAGTGACCATCCCCGGATCTTTTTGTGTGCGGATCTGGCTTAATTATATATATGCGACCTTTGTTGAGTACCCTTCGGCTCCCCCATTCAGGTGTCTCACGTGTTAGGTATAACCTAACCTAATTGCCGTCCCGATACACCCACCCGCGGCCATAGCCACATTAAGTTGCACCCGGTTACAACAATCCATAATTATAAAATCAATGAAAAAAAATGCCAGCAGATCAATCAAAACAAGACATCATAATGAAAAACTAAACAAAAAGAAAAAAAAACAGAGTTAGTTAGATTACAATTATCAAAGTGCTCGTGTAATTGCTGTGTGGCCTGAAGATGCCACGTGTACGTTATCTACACAAAGAGATTCTAAGAATGAAATTATTAAATGAAGAAACATTTTAATTTAATTGAGCGTTCTGAATTAGCTCACCGAAAGCAAATGCCATAAGCACTTTGAATACATAAGAAGAAAAAAAAAAATTGTACTATTTATAAATGTATTAAAGAATTAATGAAAATGTTATAAGATAAATTATATTAGGTTTAGTCTGGTTTTAGTTGTCATAAGCAACAGCTTTAAGCTTAGACTTATGCTAAAACAACAAAAAGCGCTTCTAGATCTCGACCCCCTTTGCCTTAATTCTTTTTGTTTCAGCAACCACCGTTCACACACATGAAAGATCTTTCAGCGTGGGACACAAAACGAGTGAGTGAAAGCTTTTACGCCAAGACCTCGCTTTGCGTCGTTTCGCTTTGCGTTTTTTCGATGTTGCGTCGCTGCTGAATTAACACTAATTTTCACTTTGCGTCGTTAGAATTTCGAATTGCGTCGCGGCTGAACTAGTTCTATGTTCTTTTTACCAATCTACAAGTTATCGCGTCACTTCATCATTTCGATAGATCAGCTCGGTGTTGTGCCACCACATTCATCGATCTAGTATCGATCTGTGTTACTACCACTACCAGCTGACAAAAAATGGAGCAGAGCCTTATATTACCTTCGACGAACATTTAAAACTCTTTTGAGTGAGACGGATGGACAAGATAAGCCTACCATGCTAGAGTTTT
Source organism: Scaptomyza montana (assembly GCA_018904305.1). NCBI lineage: Eukaryota > Metazoa > Arthropoda > Insecta > Diptera > Drosophilidae > Scaptomyza > Scaptomyza montana. Next base: position 846,120 of record JAEIGR010000055.1, on the reverse strand, counting down.
GGAAAAAGTTCAACATTATAAAAGCCATAGAAATTATTTCTGATTCGTGGGAGGAAGTTAAACCATCTTGCATGAATGGTGTTTGGCGCAAAATATGGCCTGAATGTGTTCACAAAACATGCAGTGCAGAAGTTGATGATACACCAGCTGTTCGTTATCAAATTTCTAATTTAGCTAAAGAGTCTAATTTTGAAGGTATGGAGGAGCCTGACATAGATGAATTGCTAACCTCGCACAACCAAGAAATATCAAATGAAGAACTATTGCAACTGGAATTGCAATCTGCTCATGAAGATGACAGTGACCATTCAACACAAATCCCCGAACAAGAAAATTTAACATCCAAGCAAATTTCCAGAGCAATGTGTTTAATTGAAGAAGCTATGGAGATTTTTTTAAAAAACGATCCTGACAGCGGGAGGAGTTTTAAAGTGTCGCAGGCGGTAGCTTCAAATATCAGCTGCTATAAAGAAATGTACTTAACTTTAAAGAAAAAAGCTGTTCAGCATACAATAGACGAATTTTTTGAGAAAAAAGCCAACAATTATTAATTTTTATTTTGTTTTATAAATTATGTGAATATTTTATTTTGTTTTCATTGAATTTGTTTTGTTTTTTGTTTTTATTATGTATGTAATAAACATGAATAGTATTTTTGTTTTTGAAATGTTTACTTTGTTTAATTTTCTTTTTAAAAAGTAGTATTTTCGTAACCCCGGAATCTATCTTCGAGCCTTACATGGCTTGCCATAGAAAATAATTATTCACTTTGCGTCATTTCAGTTTGCGTCGTGTTTTTTTGGAACGTAACCACGACGCAAAGTGAGGTCTTGGTGTAATTCTTATCATTTGTGGTTATAGGTATAAGCGCCTTCCGCGACTTGTGCCAAAAATGAGATCGTGAGCATTGGTAAACTGATGAAATTCTTTTGAGGTAACTTTTTTTTTTTTTTTTATATTTTTGTTGTTGTTAATTTACATGTACGCTACGCTTGCATACTTTTCGGCTTGTCCAAAAGTAATAATACAAAAAGAAAAAAAAAAAATAAATATAATAATAATGTCAGTTATAGCTTTTGATGATGTAAATATACACAAAATAATTTTCGAAATAATGTTTTATATAATTTTAGAATTAAATTATGAATTTCTTTAAAAAAATTTTCACTCGGATAAAGGATAACTGGTTGATTTCTGAACAACAACGAGTAATAAGACAAAAACTTACGATATAAGATGGCTTGCTTTATCGTAAAATACAAAGAAATGGCAAGACTCGATGTTTGCCTGTCATTCCTAGAACTTTTAGGTAGTCTATAATTAACCATGTACAAGAGGCTTTAATGCATATGGCGTGGCAGAAAATGTTAGATTAAGTGTATGAACAATATTGGTTTGAGAATATAAGAGTACGTACGTAAAGTACGTAAGAAAATTTGTTGAATGTTATGTGACATGCAAATTATCCAAGCCCATGTCGGGTAAGGTACAGGTAGATCTGCATCCCATAGCAAAAATAGAAATTCCAAGGCATACCATTCATATTGATATAAGCGGAAAGCTTAGTGGTAAAATTGATGAGAAGGAGTAAATCATTGTATAGATAGATATATATTTGTACCACACCAATTTAGATTCGTTGAGTTGCATTAAGGCAGTGAAGTCAGCAATATCGCTTTTTGGGGTACCCACTCGAATTATAGCAGATCAATAAAGGAGCTTTTCAAGTAACGATTTTCGTAAATTTTGTTCAACAAATATAGTCGAGTTACATTTAGTTGCTACAGGTGCTAGAAGAGCTAATGGGCAAGTGGAACGTGTCATGAGCACGATGAAAAGTATGTTGACGGCAGTAGAATCCAGTGACGATGTCCAATTAGCTATGAACTGTACTGTCAATCGTGTGACTAAGTTTAGTGCTCTAGAGTTAAAACAAGCAAGAACATTTCGCATCATTTGGAATCAAGAGCAAAAGCGAAAATTAATGTGGATAAGGAGGCCCAATATAATAAGATTAGATTTGATAAGAATAAGGCCAAAGTAGTGAAACATAAGATTGTACTAAAGAGCGAGGATCAGCATCAGACGAAGCTGGATCCCAAGTTAAAGGGACCATTTGTTGTTGTTGAGTTGCTTGATGGTGACCGATATCTATTAAAATCTTTGACAAGTAAGCGAACTTACAAATATCCGCACGAGAGTGTGCGAAGTTTACCAGATAGACAAGTGTTGTCTGAGTTGTATGGATGGTTTGACTACGATGAAAAAGACGTCAGTCAAATGAATCTCTCTGTCACCTAGCTGAGGTGCAGAGAACATCATACACAGTGGCTAGGTTCAAGCACAATGATCATGCCAGTGACGAATGACATTGTGTGGTGGATTAATCGTGTGGTATCGATTGGCACGGTGGTACATATCGTCGCAGAAGGCGGCAAGAGCCAGAAAACTGTGGTATGGTAAAACAAATAGCTAAATGCTCGGGTTTTTGCAGAAAAGTGCGAGCCACTAGGAAAACAAGAGAGGATAGAGAGAGTTTGTTATAAGATGAATGGTATCTGTAAACACAAATAATTAACGAATTATATGTACCGAGAGTAGTAGGGAACTGGGGGTTCGAACTCAAAAGGATGCCGACAATTTATGACCCCATTAAATTTTATGACCCTTTTAATGCCCCCCTTGTTTTTTGACCCTTTTATCGCCCCCTTCAATATGATAATTTATGACCCTTTTTTTTCCCATGATCGTGTCACTCCTTTGATTAGACTAGGGTGGAGAACAAAGGATTAACATTCCTAGGCCACCACTTTACCAGCAGCATCTGTGAGAAGCAGTGATCAGAGGAACAGATTTGGTTATTTACCTAACTAGTGTTAGAGTCAATTGTGCGCCTCTTTGACGTGCGTGGCATTCTAAACCTCTTTATGGTCATGAGGTGCAGTGTGCACAGGAAGTTAAGATAGATAAGAGAGAGTCGAGAGGGCGCCTGTTTGCCGTGCCTTCCATTATAAACCTGCAGCACACGTCAAAAAATGAATGTTTATGGTCATGAGTAGTAGTGATCAAAGGATCTGGAATCGAGAGGGCGCCTCTTTGACGTGCGTGGCATTATAAACCTGCAAAACACGTCAAAAAATTAATGTTTATGATCATGAGTAGCAGTGTGCAAAGGAAGAAAGGATAGAGAATAGAGAAAAGCGAACGCTTGTTCGATGTACTGGGGTTCTGCGAACGCAGCACCAGCAGCAGCGGCAGGATCAATACATTGCTTCTAAGCAAGAGTATTGATACTTGTTGATTAAGATTAAAATGTGTTAGAGGGGGAAAGAGTTAGGGGAGAAAGTGTTAGAAGGAGAATGCATGTTAGAGGGGGAAAGTGCTAGAAGGAGAATGTGTGTTAGAGGGGGAAAGAGTTATATAGGGAAAGTGTTAGGAAGAGAATGTGTGTTAGAGGGGGAAAGTGATCCTGCTTGTATTAATTTAATAAGCCACGCCCCTTATACGATTTTGATTGGTCCCCACCGTCCTTAATATGAAAACTATTTTCCAATCCTTTGGGCTTCATATTTAAATATTTAGCGCCATCCCTTTCTAACCTTTGATATTATCTATATATATAAAAGAGTTTGTCCTGATGATAATGGAAGAGCCACAGCCTAAACGAAAAGAGCTAGAAGGCTGAAATTTTCACACAATTTTCCATGCAGGTAGGAGGTGAGCACTAAGAAGGGAATTTATATTTGGACAACTCCTTCAAGTACCTCCCATACGATTTGGATCACTTTTTACCCATTTTAAAAAACAAATTACAATTACAACAAGTACCCATTCCACTACTGTCGCCTGATTGACGCACAAGCTGAGAGTTTGATCGCGAGCGAGAATACAAAAACAAAACAAATGCGCAGTGACGCCTTCGCGTCGCACAAGCAAAGTCATAAAAAAAGGTTCGTACACTTGCAAAAAAGAAACGGATTTCCGCTTCTTAATGAATAAGTGCATACACAATTAAGTGAACAATGCGCTTGAAAATAATTTTCATAATTTTATGTACATGTATCACTTCGCACAGTGCACATTTTTTTTCAAATTTGTGTGCCTTTGACAATTGATTTACGACCCAAGTAGCGTTTGTTGTTGTTGTAAGTAATGTTGTTGGGCCCGCACTGCTACTTTTTGTTGGTAGATATATGATTTTTTAACTTTAAAATGCGGGGGAGCTGGGGGCGGAATGGGTGGGCGTGGCTCCAAAACTGACATCGGTAATGCTTTCATTTTACCTTCAAGTTACATCGGCAGTCCACGGAACATGCAGGAATACATACAAGATGCGATGACTTACGTACGTCATTACGGCCGACCGGATTTATTTATTACATTCACATGTAATCCAAATTGGGAAGAGATACAAACTTTACTATTGCCAGGACAACAAGCCATTCATCGTCATGATTTAACTGCACGTGTGTTTAAACAAAAATTGAAATCCTTAATTGATTTTATTGTTAAATATTCAATTTTTGGTATCACAAGTTGTTGGCTGTATACGATAGAGTGGCAAAAGCGAGGTTTGCCTCATGCCCACATTTTGGTTTGGCTTAAAGATAGAATCCGTCCTGAAGAAATCGATCAAATAATTTCAGCCGAAATTCCAGACCCATTAATTGATCAAGAATTATTTGATATTGTCACCAAACATATGATCCATGGGCCATGCGGTGCTTTCAACATGACGTCACCGTGCATGGAAAATGGAAAATGTAAAAAGAACTTCCCAAAGCCGCATACGAATGACACGATCACGGATATTGATGGTTATCCAATGTATCGCCGCAGAAGTACTGAGAATGGTGGCCACACATTTACAATGCGACTGCCGAACTTTCCAAATCAAGTTGAGTTTGATAATCAGTGGGTGGTACCATACTCAACAATACTTTCAAAAACTTACAAAGCTCATATCAATGTTGAGCTTTGCAGTTCTGTTAAATCAATTAAGTATATTTGTCAATATGTAAAAAAAAAGGCAGTGATTTGGCCATATTTGAAGTACAAAACATAAATAAAAATGACGAAATAGCACGATACCAAATGGGCAGATACATTAGCAGCAATGAAGCTATTTGGCATATTCTCAGCTTTCCCATCCACGAAAGAGATCCTGCTGTCCAACATCTGGCAATACATTTTGAAAACGGTCAACGTGTATACTTCACTGAAGAAAGTGTTCTCCAAAGAGCGTTCGAAACTCCGAAAACGACTCTAACTGAATTTTTTACATTGTGTCAAAAACCTGATGTTTTTGGCCAATTCGCGAAGACATTGGTGTATGGTGATGTTCCACGTTATTTCACATGGAACAAATCCAGTAAAAAAAACGGGAGCCACGGAAACAAGGAAAGCCACATCCTTCCATTACAGGCATATTCAAAGCTAAGACATTGGGGAGACTTTACACGGTACATCCAATACAACGTGAGTGCTTCTATTTACGTTTGTTATTGGTGAATGTTCCCGGACCAACGTCTTTTGAATTTTTACGAACAGTAAATGGTCGAGTATTCAATACATACCAGGATGGGACTTAACGCTTGCTGATGCTGCGTTGACATCAACACCGAATAACATTCGTCAGTTGTTTGCAATTGTTTTGACAACATGTTATCCCTCGCAAGCACAAACTTTGTGGGAAAAATATAAAAATTGTATGACAGAAGACATCTTGCACCGAATTAGACAAACAAATCAATGCCAAAACATAGATTATACACCAGAGATGTACAATGAATCATTGGTCTTGATCGAGGATTTATGTGTTCTTATTTCAAATTTACCACTTAATCATTATGGTATGCCATCACCTAATCGTCCAGCCACCGACTTAGTCAATACCGATTTACAACGAGAAAAGCAATATGACCATGGAAGTTTAGCAACAATTATCATGAACAGTGAACCACTGACAGCAGAACAAAAAATTATTTATGATCGGATTATGCTGGCTGTTGCTGCTGAACAAGGCGGTTTTTTTTTCTTGGATGCACCCGGTAAGACATTTTTAATATCGTTGATACTTGCCAAAATACGGTCGCGACAAAAAATCGCATTAGCAGTAGCATCGTCAGGCATTGCGGCTACTTTACTGGATGGTGGGCGAACAGCACATTCAACATTCAAGCTGCCATTGGACGTTCATAATAAACCAGATGCAATGTGTAACATCAAAAAGAATAGTGGAATAGCTGCAGTGTTGCGGAAGAGTTCTATAATAATTTGGGTTGAGTGTACAATGGCACACAAATATTCTCTTGAAGCATTAAACAGAACTATGCAAGATTTAAACAGCAATAATAAACTTTTCGGAGGTGCTATCTTACTTTTGTCTGGTGACTTTCGGCAGACCATACCGGTTATACCTCGCTCTACTTTCGTGGATGAGATTAATGCATGTTTGAAACAATCATTCTTATGGCGAAGTGTTGAAACACTTCGATTGACCATAAATATGCGAGTACAATTGCAAAATGATCCATCAGCACAAATATTTTCCGAACAACTACTAGATATTGGGAACGGTAAAATAGAACTGCAACCAAATACGCAATGCATTAAACTACCAGACAATTTTTGCACTGTTGTTCAGGATAAAAATGAACTGATTCAGAGTATTTTCCCGGATATACAGAATAATTATTTGAATCATGAATGGCTTAGTCAACGGGCGATTTTGGCAGCCAAAAACGTTGATGTTGACGAAATTAACTTCCAGATACAACAGTTGTTGATGAAAATGAAAGTGTAAATTTTCCGATTGAATTTTTAAATTCATTAGATATCCCTGGAATGCCACCACATAATCTTCGATTAAAGATTGGTTCCCCTATTATTCTCCTCCGTAATTTGAATCCACCTCAATTATGTAACGGTACGCGTTTGGTCATCAAAAAGACCACTGGAAACATTCTTGAAGCAACCATTTTGGCTAGGAAGTTTAAAGGAAAAGTGGTCCTGCTGCCACGTATTCCGATGATACCATCAGATTCTACCATGCCTTTCAAAAGGCTACAGTTTCCAATTCGTTTAGCTTTCGCCATGTCTATAAATAAATCTCAAGGTCAAACAATGTCCATTTGTGGTTTAGATTTGGAAAATCCATGTTTATCTCATGGGCAACTATATGTTGCGTGTTCACGTGTTGGGAAACCGTCGAATCTATTTGTGTTAGCTAAAGACAGGTTAACCAAAAACATTGTGCACCGATTGGTGTTAAATTAAATTGAAATTGAACGTATTTATAATTCAAAAAAATAGATATTAAAGTTTAAAAGTTTAAGACTGTCTGCCTTGCCTACCTCATTCATGAGTTTAAGCGTCACATGTTATTTACTGTATTATACTGTAATATACTTATTTGTTATAAAATTAAATGGAAATAATAAATCTGATAAATTAATTAAATGATTAAAGTGTAAGAACATTTTAATTAATTGTGTTCAACGTACTTCCCCTTCAAATCCCAATCCAGTGAATTTGTATACCAACATCAACATTTTCGTCTTTGTTCGTAAATAATTTCATTGTACTAAAGGGTTATAGTAGTAGAAAGTCAAATAAGGAGATCACCATATTTTTTTACAAATACCATCTGTGTGAAAAAGCATAGTGGACTCCGTGACTGATGTTCTCTTATTGTTCCTCTTAGATTGTTTACTATAATGTAGTATAACAAAAACTTTAGCCACAGCAACGCGTGGCCGGGTCAGCTAGTATATATATGTGGGAGTTAGATTAAGACAAGTTGAATTGTAAGGTCTTATTTTAATCGATTATCATTTATATTTTTTTATTATTATTATCATTTGAATGCCAAAACTGAATAATGCAACTCTGAGTTATTTCGATTAAAGTGGCGGTGCAGCCGATAAGAAAACCGAGGAAGAGGGTTCTTCTTCTTTGGTCGAGCTAAACAAGCAGGTTCACCGACGTTGCTCGCGACTTAAAAATATGTAAAACTAGTATCTAAAATTAAGCAAGAATTTATAAGAAATGCGACAAACTATCACAAATTAAATAAACATACTTTATCCATTGAACACTCGGAAATCCTACAAATATGGTGTCAGAAGTGGGATGCAAATGGATTTAAGTCGAACAAAGTGTGAAGCAAAACGTGCAAGACAAAAAATTCTTGTGAGAAATTGTGAAATACCTGTGTTTGCAAATGCAAGGGTATTGGAAGACATTGTACGAGCAAAATAAATATCAGACGCGTTAATTCACTAAAGTTAAATGCAAAGTTGTTATTTTTTGTGAAATTTCCTGGAATTGGCTGTTGCTTCATTGGCGAAAACGCGATAAGCGTAAGCGTGCGTGAAAGCGAGACAGCGGATCGTATATTGCGTCGCAGTTAGCGTAAAGCGCAAAGTTGATCGAGACGTTTCTATTCTGGAAGGCATTGGCTGGATAGCGTTGCCGCGAATAAAGTACATCTGTGCAGTGGAGTTAATGTAATTTGTTGTTGGTTTGTGTGGCAGAGGCTGTGTAGCACAAATCAGAGCAACGAATATACATATGTATGTACATCAAAGGCTGTGGAAGCAGAGCTACTTGGCAGAGGACAGAACGTGAACTAACGGGAAACAGGAAGAGCACAAAGAGAACAGAGCGTGTAACGTGAAAGACGAAGAACACACAGAGAGCAGAGTGTGTATCTGGAAAGAGGAAGAATACAAAGAGAGCAGAGCGTTTAATTGGAGAGAAGAAAACGACGCAACGTGCATTATCTGGATTGAACTGGATTGTGGTTTGTGTCAGTTAAGTTGTGTATGCGGTGAGCACAGGGTGTCTCAGTAAATTTAAAGCTGAGCAGATAATTGTTTCTCTCAGTAACTTTTCGATTGAATTTTGCACTCGATAGTAATTTATTAACGTAACGTAACTTAAAGAGAAAAAATATAGATACTTATCATTTTGAAGTATAACATTTACCAATAAGTAGTTAACTTCTGATTGTTAAAATCCAATATTGATATTCAGTATATGTAAAGCGCAAGCAACGGCGAGTACAAAATGAACAGGGATCAGATTTTGGCGTTGACAGTTGTCGAATTAAAAGAAAAGTTGTCAGAGTTGAATTTGACAGTAGCAGGCAGAAAGTCTACATTGCAGGATCGATTGTTAGAACACTTCGAATTAGGTATTGATGAGGAAGGAGATGACGATTCTGATAGTGGTAGATCTGAATCGATGCACACAAGTAGAAATATGGCTCTAGGGGGTAGATCAATATTTACATTGCGCGATAAAGAAGACTCACTTTCGCAATTTAATGTGTCGATTCAACTTTCAGTTGAGCAGTGGATACAGGAGTTTGAAGAAATTGCAGAAGCTGTTCAATGGAATGATCTTCAAAAGTTTATATTTTCTAAGCAATTATTGAAAGGCGCAGCAAAAATATTCATTCGTAGCCAACATGGAATTACAAATTGGACATCTCTCAAGCAGACATTGTTAGCAGAATTTGGCAAAACAATTTCTTCAGTCGATGTGCACAGAATGTTGCGAAATAGACGAAAGCATCAGAATGAAGACTACAGAGAGTATCTTTATAGCCTAATGGAGATTGGTAGCTCAATTAAATTAGATGAACCAAGTTTAATAGAGTACTTTATAGAAGGCATACCAGGCTCGAGGAGTAATAAAAGTAACTTGTATCAGGCCAAAAGAATACAACAGTTAAAAGAGCAGATTTGCGTGTATGAGAAAATTCGTAGTGGTCGCCCTCAAGCGACGAATACTAACAAAACTCAAGGCACAAATGAAGAGAAAAAACAAGATCAGGGCAATGACCTGGAAAGGAAGTGTTTCAAATGCGGTGAGGCAGGACATTTTGCAAAAATGTGTAACAAATCGATAAAATGTTATAAATGTCATTAGTCGGGGCATAAAGCAAACAATTGTCCGAGTGCAAAAGCAGTTCCAAAAACAGAAGAAAATAATGCCAATACAATGTTGAACAAAGGCAATAGCGTTGGGAAATGTATATTCAAACAGATTTCCAGTAAAGACGTTTCGTTCTCAGCATTGATCGACACCGGTTGTGATCTTTGTCTGATGCGTGCAGATGTATTCGAAAAGATAGGAAATATCGAACTGAATGAGGAAAAGCATTGCTTAGTCGGAATTTGCAATAGCGAGCTTAGTACATTGGGTAGTTTCGTGGTACCAATTGAAGTAGACGGAATATTATTGTCAGTTCGTTTTCATGCTGTTAGAAGCTGCGATGTAAAATATTCGGCAGTAATTGGCAATACAGTGCTTGAATATGTGGATTTGATATTTTCCAAAAATTGTGTAGAGTTTTGTCAAAAATTGCCCGTTAAGGCAAACAAAGATGTAGATGAGCAAAGTAAGCTGCCAATCAGTGAAGAGGCAGGGTTCGGGTTTTTTGAAGAGTTCAAAGATATGTGTTCGTACGCGGCAGAACTTGACTCTGTTATAGATTTGTCACACCTAGAGGATCCGATCGCAGAATCAGTAAAGTCCTTGATCAACGATTATACGCCAGAAATGAAACACAAATGTCCCATTGAAATGAAAATATTGTTGAATGATGAGCATCCAGTTTTTGAACGCCCAAGACGCATTTCCCATGTCGATAGGTCCACTGTAGACTTGCAAATTGAGAAATGGTTGAAAGATGGGATTATTCAGCCAAGCATTTCAGAGTACGCGTCACCAGTTGTTCTTGTTTCCAAAAAAGATGGTAACAAAAGATTGTGTTGTGACTATAGACGTCTGAATGCAAAGATTGCTAGGGATAATTTCCCAATGCCCTTGTTGGATGATGTAATTGAAAAATTACAGGGACATAACGTTTTTACAACACTCGATCTCGAAAACGGTTTCTTTCACGTCCCAGTGGAACCTGGTTCGAGAAAGTATACGTCTTTCGTGACGCACGCAGGACAGTATGAGTTTTTATACGTACCTTTTGGAATATCCAACTCCCCAGCTGTGTTTTCACGATACATTCATGCAGTTTTGGTAGATTTGGTGCGAGATGGTACTGTTGTGACTTATATGGATGACCTTATAATTCCCGCCAAGGATATTAAGGAAGGCATTCAAAAGTTCAAACAAGTTTTAAAAAGAGGTTCTGAATATAACTTGCAATTTAAGTGGAGCAAGTGCCAGTTTCTTAAGGCGAAAGTTGATTTTTTGGGATATATTGTAGAAAACGGTACAATAAAACCGTCTGAAGAGAAAACCAAATCTGTCCGAAATTACCCAATACCGCATGACCAAAAGAGTTTACAGCGTTTTTTGGGATTAACATCCTACTTTAGAAGATTCGTGAAAGATTATGCAGTGGTAGCTAAACCACTTTCTGATCTTCTTCGAAAAGACACGAAGTTTAAGTTTGGTGAAAACCAGCTCATCGCGTTTGAGCAGTTGAAGATGGCCTTAATGAACGCCCCAGTGTTACGTTTACACAATCCAAAAGCTCAAACTTAAGTTCATACAGACGCTTCAAAGTATGGATATGGCGGTATGCTCTTGCAGAAAGATTGTGAGGACCAAACATTCCACCCAGTCCAGTATTTGAGCCAAAAAACTAAGCCGGCAGAAGAAAAATATCATTCTTATGAGCTTGAGGTTCTGGCAATAGTGGAAGCCTTGAAAAAATGGCGCGTTTATTTACTTGGTGTTAAATTCAAAATAGTTATCGATTGCAACGCCTTTGCAATGACTTTGCAGAAGCGTGGTGATATTCCGTTAAGAGTTTCACGTTGGGTACTATTTTTACAAAATTTTGATTATACTATTGAGCATAGGAACGGCAGCAAAATGAGACATGTTGATGCGTTGGGTCGTATATGCTGTCTAATGCTGGAAGACTCACTTCACCATAGATTGCAGCAAGCACAAGCTAAAGACCTTTGGATTAAGGCGGTGTTAGCAGTTTTGGACCATAGCACATATGACGATTTTTATGTGAAGCATGGTATTTTGTACAAGGATCCCATTCAGGAACTTGTTGTAGTACCTACAATGATGGAAGAGGAAATCATTCGAATGGCACATAAGCAGGGACATTTTTCAGCAAAGCGTACTCAGGAGGCGATTGAGAAAACATTCTATATTCCGCAGCTATCAGTAAAAGTGCCCAAAATTGTTCAGACTTCTATTGATTGCATTGTTTCGGAAGGTAAAACAGGGAAAAAAGAAGAATTTTTGGCTCCAATTAGCAAAGAAGGGCAACCGCTAGGAACTTACCATGTCGATCATGTTGGCCCAATGACCCAGACATCTAAGAGCTAGAATTATATTTTTGTTGTAGTAGATGCCTTTTCAAAATTTGTTTGGCTCTATCCAACTAAAAATACGACTGCAGAGGGAGTAGTTGATCGGCTTAAAAGGCAATCAGCTGTATTTGGAAATCCAAAGCGAATAATTTCAGATAGAGGAGCAGCTTTTATTTCTAATATGTTTAAAGAATATTGTGAGGTTGAGGGTATACAACATTTAATGATAGCGACAGGTGTTCCACGAGGAAATGGGCAGGTAGAACGCATGCATAAAATTGTTATACCCAGTGATTGAAAATGCTATGCTATATCAGAGTTTTTTTTTTTTGCTCCCGCTATTGCTCTGATTTCGAACGGCTCTGTAGCATAGCAGAGAGCACAAAAACAAAACGGCTGCTCTTCTGCTCTGCTCTATAGCACAGAACGGCGGAGTACAGAGCAATAGCAATAGCAAAAAATGTGCGACGCACTATTTGTAGTTGTAGCAATAGCACAAGCATCGATAGCGAGATGAGAGCAGAGCGAACGAAAATAATTTTTGTGCTACTGCGCGAGAGCATTAGCGTTCTTTTGTCTCTTTTGCTCCAATAGCATTTCTGATGTTGCTCTCGTAGCAGCTTCGTAGTCGCTCTCATAGCATTTCTATAGTTGCGTTCATGGCAGCTTTGCATTTTGCCGCATACCACATATTGCCGTTAAAGACGTTAATTTCAAATAATAAGAATTTACTCATTTTCCTATATTTTCTATACTCAATATATATATATATATGTATATGAATGAAACAAATCACAAAAATATAAAATGAATATTCAAACAAGACATAATTTTTAATTTAAATTATGGTTTTCTTCGTCTTCAAATGAAGGGAAATTGTCGATGGCATTATCCAAATGGGATGAGTTTAGTTTGACCAGTAAAATATTTTCTAATGTGTCGTGGCTTAGCCTATTCCGATTGTCGGCCAATATAAGTTTCAATGATGAAAATGCGCGTTCTATTGTGACCTAAATAAAATTAAAAGTTATTAATATATTTCTTGCAGCATAAACAATACTTTTTACTTGTGTTGGCGGAATGGCAAAGCATACTTTGCTTAGTGCATACAGTTCAGGATCAGTCGACTTTCTTTCTCTCCAGAAGTTCAATACATTTACACTTGCTTTCATGTATGGGAGTTTTAGTGTTTAATAAATTGCGCACTTATTCCAAAGATATTACGGCTAAGCCGAGTTGCGCTATCTATTTTTAAAGACAGTAAGCGGCCCTGCATTTCTTGTTGCATTTCGCTGCGTATGTTTTCTGCCACATGCTTAAGCATGTTTTTGCATTTACTGCCATTTAATTTGAAGCTTTTTCCGCTCTGTTCTGTAAGACCGTGACATATCGGATCTATTATATTTCGCATATTTTTTGAATTTAAAACATTGAAAGGTACGCTTTCTTCTGTCACCAGTCCTATGTACGAACGAATTAACTGTTTTTTGTTTATTTTCACTTTAATTATTTCTTTTCTGGGTTGTGTTATATTTTCTGAACACGTGGACTCCTCGTCTTGATAATCTATTTTTATCTTGTGCACTCCAATAATATGTTTCTTTAAATTAAATGTTCGATCTTTCTTTAAAGAACGATTACATGATTTGCACTGCACATAAGTTGAGCCATTGTCTTCAAAATATTTTAAAATATTAAATGTGCTTTTTAGCGGAGCCATGTTTACGCATAAAATCAATTAACATTACTGCGCTTTAAAAAAAAATGTGAGAGGTGCATGTATACCAAAACAAAATATAGCGGTAAAATGTGGTATGCGGCAAAATGCAAAGCTGCCATGAACGCAACTATAGAAATGCTATGAGAGCGACTACGAAGCTGCTACGAGAGCAACATCAGAAATGCTATTGGAGCAAAAGAGACAAAAGAACGCTAATGCTCTCGCGCAGTAGCACAAAAATTATTTTCGTTCGCTCTGCTCTCATCTCGCTATCGATGCTTGTGCTATTGCTACAACTACAAATAGTGCGTCGCACATTTTTTGCTATTGCTATTGCTCTGTACTCCGCCGTTCTGTGCTATAGAGCAGAGCAGAAGAGCAGCCGTTTTGTTTTTGTGCTCTCTGCTATGCTACAGAGCCGTTCGAAATCAGAGCAGTAGCGGGAGCAGAGCAACATTTTTATTGAAATTGCTGCTATGTAGCAACACTGGTTATACCTATGCTGTCGAAATTATGTCATGAAAGCCCAAATCAATGGTATAAGCATGTTGATGTAGTGCAACAGGCAATCAACAGTACACCTCCTAGAAGCACTAAAGTTTCTCCATTTAGATTGCTTACCGGAGTTGAGATGAGGATCAACCAGATATCTGTTTTGCGTGAACTATTAGATGAATCGCATATAAACGAACGAGACAGTGAAAGAGAAGCTACGCGTAAGGAAGCGCAAGAAAATATAAACAAGTTACAGCAGGAGAATCGTAAAACGTTTAATAAGAATCGGAAAGTTGAAGTTAAATACAAGGTCGATGATTTAGTAGCAATTAAGCGAACGCAGTATGGCACCGGGATGAAGCTCAGGAGCAAATTCTTCGGTCCCTATAAGGTAATTAATGTTCAACCTCATGGGAGATATGATGTAGAGAAAGTTGGTGACCATGAAGGTCCTGGAAAGACTAAAACAGTGGCAGAGTATATGAAAAAATGGGAGCTTTAGATATAGCATTAAGGATGACAATCATTCGAGACGAATGAATTTTAGGATGGCCGATTGTGGGAGTTAGATTAAGACAAGTTGAATTGTAAGGTCTTATTTTAATCGATTATAATTTATATTTTTTATTATTATTATCATTTGAATGCCAAAACTGAAAAATGCAACTCTGAGTTATTTCGATTAAAGTGGCGGTGCAGCCGATAAGAAAACCGAGGAAGAGGGTTCTTCTTCTTTGGTCGAGCTAAACAAGCAGGTTCACCGACGTTGCTCGCGACTTAAAAATATGTAAAACTAGTATCTAAAATTAAGCAAGAATTTATAAGAAATGCGACAAACTATCACAAATTAAATAAACATTAAACATACTTTATCCATTGAACACTCGGAAATCCTACATATATACCTGCTTTTATTTTGGTCAAGTGCAAGGAAAATCTTAAATCCTGCATTGACTTCAAAACGAATAAAAGAGATAGTTTTGTTTAAGTTGTGTAGTTTATTTATTTATTTATTATTCATCTGTTGAAATATTGACCCCACAAGTATTCTTTAGTTACAAAGTACCAATCTGGCAACATGAGATTGTGTGTCCATCTGGCAACTCGCATTTGTTTATTCTTAAGTCTTCCTTTGTTCTGAAGTCAGTCTGTAACCGAGAGTCGCTAAGCACGCATCGGAGGTGTATCGGCAGATCATATTACAATAAACTACATATATATATATCGCTGTTCTTATTACTTTCGCAACGCAATTGAAACTCGCGCATACTTCGCGGTAATTTCAATAGGTTATGGGCCCAGAGTGCCGAAAATAATAGAAAAGCGTGGACAATAGAAAAAGTACAGTCGTGAAAAATGGCGGGTGCTTTTATTCGTATAGAGCCGCTGTGTGCGGAGAACTATGATACATGGAAACTGCAGATGCGAGCCGTATTAGTAAAAAACGAACTATGGCAGTACGTCGATGGGACGAAACCGAATCCAGCAGCGGTGGAAGATCAGGCTGTATGGAAAATATTCGACGAAAAGGCGCGAGCAGACATATTGTTATCAATTAGCCCATCAGAATTGGCTATAATTGAAAAGTGTGGATCGGCGAAAGAATACTGGTTGAAATTGCAGGAGACATTTCAACCAAAGGTGGCGACGCACGCCAACATGTGAACAATTTTTTCGACGCAGTTAAAAAATTAAAAGAGATAGGAGTTGCGATTGGCGATGATCTACTAGTGATCCTATTATTGTACAGTCTCCCTGATTCGTATGAAATGTTTCGTTGTGCGATGGAAGCCCGAGATGACTTGCCACGCCCTGATGTGCTTCGCGTTAAGATTCTAGAAGAATCGGAAGCGCGAAAAACAAAAGGTGATCGTGAAGAGCAAAACGCTATGTTCGCTAATCGTCGGAAAGACAATAACAAAGAGGAACGGAACGAAAAATTTAAAAGGGAAGAGAGAAAATGTTTTAGCTGCGGCAAAGCTGGGCATTTTGCGCGAAACTGTCGAAACAAGACAAAGAAGAACACGAAAAGTGATACAAGAGAGCAATGCGCAAGTACATCAGAGATGCTAAACGCTTTAGAGATGGCATTTTTCACAAGTGAGAAAAATAACTTATGGTGTCTAGATAGCGGCTGCACTGCACATATGAGTTCAAATGTGAACATGTTTGATAAAATGAAAGTGGTCGAAAAGACATTGCATTTAGCAAACGATAATATCACAAAGATAAATGGTATCGGTGATATTAAAGTCGCAGTTAAAGACCAGCAGCAAAAAGCGGATTTAACGCTAAAAGATGTATTCTATGTGTCAGATCTACGACAAAGCTTAATGTCGATTTCCAAAATTACAGATAATGGTTTTGAAGTGCTATTCCGGAAGAATGAAGCAATTATTATGAAAAATAGTGCAATAATGCTACGTGCACAACGACATGGAAACTTATATTATTTGAACAGCGAAAAGCATCAAGTTAACAATACAATGCACAGTGAACAAAATAATATTGATCTATGGCATTATCGGATGGGACACTTAAACGAAAACGATCTAAAAAGTATGGCTAAAAATGGCAAAGTCTATGGTATGGAAATAAATGAAAAGGAAAAACTATCGAAGTGCGAAATTTGCATAAGTGAAAAACAAACTGCAAATAGTTATAAAAGCGCACAAGAAAAGCGTACAACAGAGCGACTTGAAATAGTACACAGTGACTTGTGCGGCCCAATGAGAACGCAATCTATTGGAGGCTGCAAATATTTTGTTACCTTTATAGATGATTATTCGCGGCATTGCGAAGTCTATTTTTTAAAACAGAAATCTGACGTGTTCGACGCTTTTAAGGTATACAAAGCTGCAGCTGAAAATTACACGGGTACCAAGGTGAAAGCTCTTCAGTCGGACAACGGGACAGAGTATTGCAACAAAGCATTTGATGCCTACATGAACACTAATGGAATTGGAAGACGATTGACAACACCCCATACGCCACAACAAAATGGATTAGCAGAAAGGCATAACCGCACCCTGGTCGAGATGGCGCGGTGCATGATGAAGCAGGCTGGCGCACCACCATCGTTTTGGGCGGAGGCAATCAACACAGCGTGCTACACAAGAAATAGGTGTATAACACGGGGATTATCCGGTGAAGTTCCTCACACTTACTGGACAAAAAAGGTACCTACAGTGGTACACATGCGTATATTTGGTACGAAGGCATATGCGCTAGTTAAGGGCTCAAATAAAGGAAAATTTGAGTCGCGTTCGGAGGAATGTGTGCTGGTTGGCTATTCAACAACATCGAAAGCATATCGGTTGTATTTACCTGGAAAACTTAAGGTTATAGTAAGCAAAGATGTAAAGTTTTTGAATATTCCAGGCTTCAAAAGCGAATATGCAGAGTTCTACGACTGCAAGCAGAGCACAGACGAAGACATCGTTATCAATCTGACCAGCAAACGCAGCGAACAACATGCAAGTGATGACAGCAGCTGCGAAGAGCAACAAGAGCCAGTTAATCAGCGGCATGGCAGAGGGCGTCCGAAGCTTGAGAAGACAGGCCGACGTGGTAGACCGCGTAAGATATATCAGGCACCAACACAGGTGCGCGACGACAGCAGCAATGAGGAAAGCATTGAAAGCGAACTGTTTGAAGAATGCGAAATGGCATATTTAGCTTCACCAGAGGATCCGACTACGTTAGAAGAAGCAGTAGAGAGCATAGATGGCCCTTACTGGACAAAGGCGATAGAGGATGAGTTTTTAGCACAGATCCAAAACAATACATGGAAAATAGTGGAACGTCCCAAAGATCGAAAAGTTTTGGGAAGCAGGATGGTATTCCGTACAAAAGATGATGGCACAGTCTCAGGAAAAAAGAAAGCACGATTGGTTGCTAAAGGGTACGCACAGAGGCCCGGAGAAGATTTTCACGAAACTTACTCACCTGTAGCTAGATTCACATCAGTAAGGTTGTTGGTTGCTATGGCAACTGAACTTGATATGCAGATACACCAGATGGACGTCGTGACAGCGTATTTAAACGGCGAGCTCGAAGAGAGCGTATATATGAAAGTACCCGAGAGCTTCAACGATTTCATGAAAAAGTTGGAATCCGGTAAGCCAGTAGGAAGCAAGCAGAACTCTCATCATGGAGAATACTTGAATGCAGCAGTGGAATGGCGTGAAGCACGTTCATCTTTGGAAAATCCTGTATGTTTGCTGAGGAAGGCGCTATACGGACTGCGCCAGTCTGGATTGCGTTGGTATAGCAAACTTACAACGAAGCTGCAAGAAATTGGACTGGAGGCTACAAAACAGGACCCATGTCTGTTTTTTAAGCGGCAAAAGGAGAAAATTCTTTTGGTCACTATTTATGTGGATGATTTGCTTTTGGCGACTAATCATCCGCAATGGTTGCAGCAGACAAAAGAAGTTCTCGGAGCAGCGTTCGAGATAAAAGATCTTGGGCCAGTAAAAAATTGTCTTGGCATCGTGTTTGAGCAAAATATGAATGAGCACCGCATATTTCTCTCACAGGAAAAGTACATAAAGGCTGTACTGAAACGATTTGGAATGACTGAATGCAAACCAGCATTAACACCAATCGAGGCGAAATGTACTTTGAAGCGGCCAGAAACAGCTGATCAAAAGGAAATGGATAAGTATCCTTACCAAAATTTAATTGGGTCTCTTATGTTTCTTGCAGTCACAACTCGCCCAGACATTGCATACGCCGTTAACTTTATGAGCCAGTTCAACTCAAACTATAGCATTGAACACTGGAAAGCAGCGAAACGAATCCTTCGATACTTAAGCGGTAGCATGCAACTTGGCCTGTGGTTTAAGCAAACAGGCGAAGATCTTTATGGAGTCGTCGATGCTGATTGGGGTGCAAATCTGACTGACAGGCGCTCTTATTCTGGTCATGCGTTTATACTAGCAGGTGCCGCCATTTGCTGGGAAGCAAGAAAACAACGTACAGTCGCACTGTCGAGCACCGAATCCGAATACTTGGCAATGAGTGAGGCAACAAAGGAGGCTTTGTACTTGAAGGCAATTCTAAACGGAATTGGTAGAAAATGCGATGCAGTACAACTCTTCAATGATAACCAAAGTGCTCAAAAATTGGTAAAAGGCTTTGGTTTCCATCCTCGTACAAAGCATATCGACGTGAGACACCACTTCATCCAACATAAACTTCAGAGTGGTGATATCCAAGTAGCGTACATGGAGACAGAACGGATGCCCGCAGACGTCCTTACAAAGGGCCTTAGTAGCGCCAAGCACTACGGCTGCATTTCTTCACTGGGCGTTACTAGTATTTAAAATTTATAGATTTGTTACTTTGAGGGGGCGTGTTGAAATATTGACCCCACAAGTATTCTTTAGTTACAAAGTACCAATCTGGCAACATGAGATTGTGTGTCCATCTGGCAACTCGCATTTGTTTATTCTTAAGTCTTCCTTTGTTCTGAAGTCAGTCTGTAACCGAGAGTCGCTAAGCACGCATCGGAGGTGTATCGGCAGATCATATTACAATAAACTACATATATATATATATCGCTGTTCTTATTATTTTCGCAACGCAATTGAAACTCGCGCATACTTCGCGGTAATTTCAATATCATCTTTCTATGTATGCTATTTAATATTTATTTTTAAATCTAGTATTCATACATTATATACCTTGTTGGCTTAAACGTTGTTTGTTAATTCTTTTGTTTAAATTTTTATATTTTGCCATTACGCGTTCTAGCCTTGTCAGACGCATGCTATAGTAAAAGCATCCACATGTGTCAACTCCCTCTGTAGTTAAATCGGATGACCAGCTGCACGCTGAAAGATGCTCGCCAAATTTGGATGTAACCAGATGGCAGTTTTCGTACGCCAAGAAAAATTCTCGATATTCTTCAAGCAATTCATGATGTTCAGGAAAAATCATTTCCTCAAACTCTTTTAAAAAATCATCGATTTTCTTGACAATTGTTTTAAATCCAAAGTTAGAATTCAGCTCCATTTTGTAGTATACTCGCCAAACGTTTATTTAAGACTGACTTAAATGATTATTTTAACTTTCCTCAAAGCATTTCATTTTTTATTTAGTTTCATATTATGATGAAATTGTGTCCTAAAAATATTGACATCCCTTTTTATTTCTTTACCCATCTTTTTTGATATTTCAAACAATAGCCTAGTAAGATCAATTTCTGTCTCATAATCATAACTTGTTTCTAAATCTGAAAGTTGTATACTATATTTACGCATCTCTACACACTTTGGAATAATATAGTTATAGTATATACTCTTTATTTGATTTTTCAATAAAGTGTTCCAACACAAAAATGTTGTTAAAAAAATTCCTAAGCTTATAAGCGTCCTCCATGAGTCGCTATCAAATTCAACTCTATTACCATACTGATTGAGTATTAATATTCGTTGCCTATCTGACTTCGAATTTTAAAATGACACTAAACGGTCTCAAGCATTGGATGTTCAGTTATTGAATCTGGCATTAAGAGGTCAAAGTGCTCCAGTTTCATTTGGATGTACTCCTTAAAAGTTAATAATTGAATCCACTCCTCTTTTTGCAATCCAATAAAGTTACGTTTATGTTGCTGCAGCCAAACCATAGGTGTGAAATCTCTAGTCGTAGAAAACCCACACTTTAGTTTAAGCTCTAGACTAACAAAGTACTCAAATCCAAAAATTATTTCATGATCTTGAATTTTCCTTGAATTTTTAGTTTTTTTCAAGTGAAGCGCATCCATCCTCTCTTATTTACTTTTTCAAACTAAACGCAAATAAGATAAACCATAATATTTAAGGTATTGATTTTTGTATAATTTCTCAGTACATCATTAACGCTAGAGGAAAAATGGTTATTCTAGATAGAAACTCATGTATTTTAGTTGACTTTCAATATGTATTTGGAAACGAAAGACAGATGTTTGTCAAAGAGTTGGCATTTATGCAAGCTGGGTCCGTTACCCAATTTTTTTCACTTTAAGCCACCCTACCACATGAGGGAGCTGGATGGAGTGACTAGGAAAACCTTAAAGATAACCAAACAGTATGTGGACGGCTTAGATTGGTCTGAAGGTGACATCTCTTATCTAAGTCTTGGCGAAATACTAAAGCCATTGAATAGTTACGCAACTGTAGTAGTAAGAGGAAAAGCTAAAAAAGAGTTCTTAAGTAAATTTTTACACAAAAAAATAATAGATGTAAATCTTGAACAGAGCTTAGCGCAATATCCAAACTTCTTTACAAATTGTAGAATACACAAAGAAATAGTAAATCAATGTGCACTAAATAATTTATTTAAATTATTTCTCATCTTAGAAAACTCTCAATTTGAGGTATCTGAAAATGTAAATGTTTATGCTAGTATACTTGAATAAAATAAAAATTATTTTCTTATGAATCTCATCATGTTTCTATTTATTATTTAATTAAGAGAGGGTACATAATATTTAATATAATTAATTTCAATGATTATCAACTACAACTTGATTCTATATTAAATTGGTTTTAAACGATGCGTTGAACTATTCCAGTCAAAGGTGAATACTCTGCTAATCGATCATGCATAAGCAGACAATATACCTTAGTATTTTTTACACTAACAGTTTCTAGATCGATCGAAACTCTTACATCGATTTAACTGTTTCATTCTGATGTGACAAGTCTACAACAACCATTGGTGCTTTCTCTTTAAACTCTATAGGTGTTAGTAATGGCTCAGATTCCTTCATATAGTAGCTTGCTTGAAATCCTGTATACATATCATACAAACTTGCGTATCGTTCATGATTAAAATTAATGTTCATGTCATCGTACGGAAAGTTCTCCGAGTTAAGATACACTTTTAAATTCCTCAAATGATTATGTGTTAGTTTATCGTCCACTACAAAAGCTATTATCGCAAATCGAGGGCGTTCTCTATTAGCTGCTAGCTTAACATTCCAAACATGTTGTGTGCCTTCGGGTAATGTTGGATTCAGGTAACAATCCCAACTGCGGAATGCAAGTGGAAGTGAGCCTCCACTCTTAGTCAGACTAAACATTTGTAACTTCTTTTCATCACTCAGAGTTACATGAGGTATTTTCCATACAATGTTAGAAATATTTAGCTTATACTCCTTAGTTCCAATTTTAGTGTAGTATACATCTTCCATATTTTTGTCATGAGTAATATCAATTCATGTTTACAATTTAGTAAGACCTTGTTATAATCTTCAGCAAATCCAAGTAAGTATTTAAGAGGTATAGAAAAATTAAAGTATCCGTTCGACAGCTCTCTATCATTTCCATTGAACCAGCCAGAATTCTCTAACATGCAGCTCTCCGTCTTGTTTAAGGAAGCGTAGTTTTTTAAGGTTGTTGAAATACCAATAAATCGAGTACGGTCAATTTCAATTCCATTTAATTCATAACGAACCTCGTCAAAGAGATAACTCATACAATTGTTTTTAAGTTTTCCATCTACAGCAAGCGAGTTATCCGCCAAACAAATTGTGCCCTCAACATTAATAAAACTCTCACAAGGCAATACATATAAGTCCAGATTCTGAATAGTAATCATAACTTCATCATTGCTTTTAAATGCTTGTAGATAGGGAGAGTAACTATGATATTCTTTCTTGATTATACTCTCATCCGAATAGGCTTTCTCTCGAACATTCAATACACTACTCATTATTTTTTTATTTTTAGACCCAGAGATTTAGTTAGTTAGTACTTTTTTCGTCGACCTGTATCCTTCTGTAGTAGAACTCAAAGTGCTCGCTGGGGGTGGATAGCGCACGTTTTTATACTCGATACCGAAGGTAAAGAGTATATTGGTTTTGTGCAATGTCCGTCATGGTGTCTGTCCGTCTGTCCGTCTGTCTGTCTGTCCGTCTGTCCGTCCGTATGTATGCAAGTTTTTTCCACACCCTTCAAGCTAGAGACTTGAAACTTTCCAATTCTCTTTATCTATGGGATAGTAAATTAAAGTGTCAAGATGGGGGTTCTACGATAACTGGGGGGCTGGCAAATCGATAAATTCGATAACTCAAAACCGATAAATCCACATATTTCGCACATCCCTACAGCTAGAACTACCAAATTTGGTAAGAAGATAGCTACTAGCAACCCCCAAAAAACTGCATCAAAAATTTTGGATCCACGCCCCCCCATTCCGCCCCCAATCCCCCCCACCCCCGCATTTTAAAGTCAAAAAAGCCTATATCTTCCACAGATTTAGAGCTATAGTCACCAAATTTGGTGCCAAGATAGGTGATGATGACCCCCCAAAAACTGCATCAAAAGTTTGGATGCCACGCCCACCGATTCTGCCCTAGCCGCCCCCATCAACCCCAACGCTTCGTCAAAAACGGTTATGCGTGTATCTTCCAGAGTTGTGGAGCTTGAGCCTCCAAATTTGGTAGGAAGATAGCTGGTAACGACCCGCAAAAAACTGCATCAACGTTTTGGAGCCAACCCCACCCATTCCACCCCAAGCCCCCCGCATTTTAAAATCAGAAATAGCTATATCTCCCACAGTTTTTGAGCTAGAGCCACCAAATTTGGTGCCAAGATAGGTGATGATGACAACCCAAAAACTGCACCAAAAGTTTGGATGCCAGGCCCACCGATACTGCCCTAGCCGCCCCCATCCACCCCAACGCTTCGTCAAAAACGGGAATGCGTGTATCTTCCAGAGTTGTGGAGCTAGAGCCACCAAATTTGGAAGGAAGATAGCTGGCAACGACCCCCAAAAATCTGCATCAAAGTTTTGGAGCCACGCCCACCCATTTCACCCCCCTTTCCCCACCTTTTACAAACCTTTGGCTGGAGTCACCAAATTTGGTATGAATATAGCGATTGACATTCCACAAAGATCTTCAGCAAAAATTTGGATGCCACGCCCACCCATACCGCCCCTAGCCCCCCTATCCCCATTTGTTACAATTTTCGAGCTAGAGTCACCAAATTTGGTATGAATATAGCAATTGACATTCCACAAAGATCTGCAGCAAAAATTTGGATGCCACGCCCACCCATACCGCCTCCAGCCCCCCTTTCCCAACTTTTTACAAATTGCGAGCTAGAGTCACCAAATTTGGTATGAATATAGCAATTGACATTCCACAAAGATCTGCATCAAAATTTGGATGCCACGCCCAACCATACCGCCCCAGCCCCCCTTTCCCCATTTCTTTACAAAGCTCGAGCTAGAGTCACCAAATTTGGTATGAAGATAGCAATTGACATTCCACAAAGATCTGCATCAAAAATTTGGATCCCACAACTACCCATACCGCCCCCAGCCCCCCCCCCTTTTCCCGACCTTTTACAAACTTTGAGCTGGAGTCACCAAATTTGTAAGGAAGATAGTTTGTGGCATCCCCATCTGCATCGGAAAATCTTTAAGGCAGCGTACATCCCTGCCGCATCCGTACCCCTTTGCAATAAGGCCTCTTTTTACCGGTTTTAATACTGGTATCGAGTATACCGCAGACGGTTGCGTCCGACTGCAACGTTTCCACTTGTTATTATTATAAATAATCATTATCGGCGCCTCAAGTGTAAGCGAAGTGTTACAACCTCTTTTCTTAAATTAACCAAATTTCCGTTCTGATCAACGATCCGTATTATTAATGACTGTATCTCGGTCGTATTAACTAGCAAATAAATAAGATTATTTGGTTTCTCACTCAATTTATAGCCTGGCGGAACGTTGAGTGCAAACTCAGGCAGAGCATGACTTGATACCTCATTTACATATGAACCGCTAACAATGTTACATTCCAGACGAATTGTATTTACTTTTAAAATGTCAACCGGTTGATCTTATATATGCGTTGCGTATGGCTTTAGTTCTCATTTATTAAATCCAAATAATTGGCCAATGGAACGCTCTTTGTTAAAATATATTGATTCTTTTTTAGATGAAATCACCACTTGAAGGGTATTATTATTGCTCTCGATTAGTGGGTGCTTTAATTCATAGGGCTCTATTTTCTTCATTTTCTCTTTAATAAATTCACTTATATCACTAAGCTCATATGATCCCACAGGTATCTCGAAATCATCAATCAATCATATGGAAATCAATTAGTGCACATTCATAGCTCCCACTTAACTCTATGGGAGGATGATAATTAGCTATTAAAATCTAGTTGTTACCCGTCAACGTTAGTGTTGTTGCCATTCCGAAAGATTATTGATAAGTGAATGAATAATACTAGTTTATTTTATTTTATTTTATTTTATTATATTTTAAATTTGAATCAAATCAGCAAACCCCCTTCTATAACGTCCATTTTCTAGCGGATCATCTTTACATATTAATAAAAATCCATATTTTTCTCTCCAACAAAATTGCCAAATATTCTTAAATGCATCAAACGACATGTCTACGCCTAAATGATCCTGATACACATGTTTCATATTGACTTCATCCTGCCTAAACATAATAATTAGGTTTGCATTGTCACGCACAAGATGCTTTGGGATGCGTGTATACGTTTGACACAAATAGAACGCATCTATATTTTTATGTCTGCCATGCAGAAGTATGCACGAATATTATCCTGTTTTTCACATGCTACGTCATCAAAAATCATTATAGAGTTCTTTTTGGCATCGCTGGGTGCAACAACATTTTCATTTTTAGAAAATGTAAAGTAACCCATTCCTTTTATTGGTTTTATAAGTGTTTTTAAGTATTCATATTTAGGCTGATATAATGACTTTGAATGTAAGTAAATATTCTCAAACTTTAATCCGCAAGGGCTTTTAATCAAACTAATCATAACATTGGTTTTCCCGCAATTTAAAGGTCCGACAATTAGAGCTCTTATTGAATTGGGTAACAAGCTACTATGTCGATATTTTTTACTTCTATGTCATTTTTTTGTTTGATTAAACGCATATTAATCTAACTTTTTTGAGTAGATCGTTACTTGCTAAAATCTCATTGAAGAATAAACAACAAATAAAATGGTGTTGCGCTTTTATAAAACTACTAGTAACAAACCACCACTCTACCTAGGAAGAGGTATTGTTAATAAAATAATAAACTCCCTACCAGTTGAGCTGTACATACCGGGATATCAGTTTTGTGGTCTAGGAACAAAGCTTAAAGCTCGTTTAGCACGTGGTGACAAAGGAATAAATCCCTTGGATGCCGCTTGTAGAGAGCACGATATAGCCTATTCTAAATATAAAGATCTGGAAAATCGTCATAAAGCTGACTCAATACTAGCTGAAAGAGCGTGGGAGCGTGTAAAAGCATCTGATAGTACTCTCGGTGAAAAATCTTCTGCATATTTCGTTACAAACGCAATGAAAGCAAAGAAAAAATTTGGTATGGGCCTCCCACAAAAACAAAAGAAACAAAAGTCATGTAAAAACAAGAACAATTTTATGAATATCGTTCGAGACGCAACCCGAGTGTTAAAGAAAGAAAAACCACTTGGCATTCAAGCTGCGATTAAAGTAGCCCGAAAAGCTTTGTCGAAGACCATTGGAAATAAGAAAAATACAGTTGTTATTCCTAGAGTAATCAACGTTCCTAAAATTTGAGGTTTTTTACCACTTGTGCCAATCTTGACAGCGCTCAGTGCATTAGGAGGAATGGCATCTGGTGGAGCAGCTATTGCTAAAAGCACTAATAATGCTAAGAATGCAAAAAAAGAGCTAGAAGAGAATAAACGTCATAATAGAAAAATGGAAGCCATTGCTTTAGGTAGTGGACTCTATTTAAAACCGTATCAAAAAGGTTTTGGTATAACCACAAATAAAAAAAATAATTTTTTATGAATGAGCTGCCAAATAAACCGCTTTCGAACATTGATATTATAAACTTCGCACGCAAACATATCCCACATTTTAGAGGGGTTTATATGAGAAACTCCTTACCGAAACATGTCAGAAAAAGAGAATGCGGTATCGTTAATTTGGACTCGTCAACTGGAGCTGGAACTCATTGGGTAGCTGACTATAAGGCGGATCAGGAATGCAGATATTTTGATAGTTTTGGATATTTGCCAACCTCTATAGAACTTATAAGATATTTGGGCGAGAACATTCAATACAATTATAATCAAGTGAGTTAGAGCGAGAGGGACAGTTAGATAAAGCATTTGGACTAAGATTAAAACTATCATCACTTACTACATTTGACTGATTATAATCTGTATTGCCTACTGTAGCGGAGTTAATATAGCTTTGTTCACTCGATATAAGCGAATCATGGATTGACTGTTTTTCATCAATTTCCCCATCTATTGCGTCATAAAATTCGCTAGAATTATTTTCATTCCCCACCACCTCATTTACACTTTTATCTTTTTCTTCTTTTTTGATTCTGGGATATGGCTTAATTTCTTTATTGCCTTTAATAATCTTTTTGAGTGGTTCTGTTATCGGCTTAAATGTTTCCTCCAACTGGTATTCATTTGCGGCTTTACCTAATTTAATACTTCGAAATTTTCTTTTTAGCGCGTTTCTTGTTTTTGTTAGCTCCTTTAGTATATGTTCATTCATTTTAGTATATTTATGATAGTAAGCCAATAAACTTGATCAGCGAGCGTAAAAGAGGGTGGTTTTAATAACAGGTTGTTCTGTCCTTGTTTTACTGTTATATAGTTGTAGTTTTTCATAAACAAGGTGTTGTTTTGCTATTATTTATTTTTTTTTTTTCAGAAACAGCTTTTTGTTTTGTTGTTGTTTTTTTTTTTCAGAAGCAAGGTGTTGTTTTGCTGTTATTTTTTATGTTTTTCAGATACAGCTTGTTGTTTTGCTGTTATTTTTGATGTTTTTCGTTTTCAAGAAACAGGGGGCCTGCTATATGTGAACTAATCAGATACTCCAAACAAACTGAGATAGTTTACAGACAATATTTATATATATATACTCATAAATGATAAATCTTTTTTTTCTTTCTTTATTTGTATTTAATTTTTTTTATTTATCTTGATATAAAAATTATTTTAAAAAAGATTTTGAGGTGAGCATTAAAAACTTAAGACATAAGTGACCGCAGTTAAAAGTACCAAATTGTTGTACTTGATTATAATTGTATTGAATGTTCTCGCCCAAATATCTTATAAGTTCTATAGAGGTTGGCAAATATCCAAAACTATCAAAATATCTGCATTCCTGATCCGCCTTATAGTCAGCTACCCAATGAGTTCCAGCTCCAGTTGACGAGTCCAAATTAACGATACCGCATTCTCTTTTTCTGACATGTTTCGGTAAGGAGTTTCTCATATAAACCCCTCTAAAATGTGGGATATGTTTGCGTGCGAAGTTTATAATATCAATGTTCGAAAGCGGTTTATTGGGCAGCTCATTCATAAAAAATTATTTTTTTTATTTGTGGTTATACCAAAACCTTTTTGATACGGTTTTAAATAGAGTCCACTACCTAAAGCAATGGCTTCCATTTTTCTATTATGACGTTTATTCTCTTCTAGCTCTTTTTCTGCATTCTTAGCATTATTAGTGCTTTTAGCAATAGCTGCTCCACCAGATGCCATTCCTCCTAATGCACTGAGCGCTGTCAAGATTGGCACAAGTGGTAAAAAACCTCAAATTTTAGGAACGTTGATTACTCTAGGAATAACAACTGTATTTTTCTTATTTCCAATGGTCTTCGACAAAGCTTTTCGGGCTACTTTAATCGCAGCTTGAATGCCAAGTGGTTTTTCTTTCTTTAACACTCGGGTTGCGTCTCGAACGATATTCATAAAATTGTTCTTGTTTTTACATGACTTTTGTTTCTTTTGTTTTTGTGGGAGGCCCATACCAAATTTTTCTTTGCTTTCATTGCGTTTGTAACGAAATATGCAGAAGATTTTTCACCGAGAGTACTATCAGATGCTTTTACACGCTCCCACGCTCTTTCAGCTAGTATTGAGTCAGCTTTATGACGATTTTCCAGATCTTTATATTTAGAATAGGCTATATCGTGCTCTCTACAAGCGGCATCCAAGGGATTTATTCCTTTGTCACCACGTGCTAAACGAGCTTTAAGCTTTGTTCCTAGACCACAAAACTGATATCCCGGTATGTACAGCTCAACTGGTAGGGAGTTTATTATTTTATTAACAATACCTCTTCCTAGGTAGAGTGGTGGTTTGTTACTAGTAGTTTTATAAAAGCGCAACACCATTTTATTTGTTGTTTATTCTTCAATGAGATTTTAGCAAGTAACGATCTACTCAAAAAAGTTAGATTAATATGCGTTTAATCAAACAAAAAAATGATATAGAAGTAAAAAATATCGACATAGTAGCTTGTTACCCAATTCAATAAGAGCTCTAATTGTCGGACCTTTAAATTGCGGGAAAACCAATGTTATGATTAGTTTGATTGAAAGCCCTTGCGGATTAAAGTTTGAGAATATTTACTTACATTCAAAGTCATTATATCAGCCTAAATATGAATACTTAAAAACACTTATAAAACCATTAAAAGGAATGGGTTACTTTACATTTTCTGAAAATGAAAATGTTGTTGCACCCAGCGATGCCAAAAAGAACTCTATAATGATTTTTGATGACGTAGCATGTGAAAAACAGGAAAATATTCGTGCATACTTCTGCATGGGCATCCACGCATCCCAAAGCATCTTGTGCGTGACAATGCAAACCTAATTATTATGTTTAGGCAGGATGAAGTCAATATGAAACATGTGTATCAGGATCATGAAGGCGTAGACATGTCGTTTGATGCATTTAAGAATATTTGTCAATTTTGTTGGAGAGAAAAATATGGATTTTTATTAATATGTAAAGATGATCCGCTAGAAAATGGACGTTATAGAAGGGGGTTTGCTGATTTTATTCAAATTTAAAATATAATAAAATAAAATAAAATAAACTAGTATTATTCATTCACTTATCAATAATCTTTCGGAATGGCAACAACACTAACGTTGACGGGTAACAACAAGATTTTAATAGCGAATAATCATCCTCCCATAGAATTAAGTGGGAGCTATGAATGTGCACTAATTGATTTTCATATGTACAACTCGGTCCCAAATGTGGACTACGATAATAATTTTTATCCATATTGGGGAGCATATTTTCGAGATACCTGTGGGATCATATGAGCTTAGTGATATAAGTGAATTTATTAAAGAGAAAATGAAGAAAATAGAGCCCAATGAATTAAAGCACCCACTAATCGAGAGCAATAATAATACCCTTCAAGTGGTGATTTCATCTAAAAAAGAATCAATATATTTTAACAAAGAGCGTTCCGTTGGCCAATTATTTGGATTTAATAAAAGAGAACTAAAGCCATAGGCAACGCATATATCAGATCAACCGGTTGACATTTTATAAGTAAATACAATTCGTCTGGAATGTAACATTGTTAGCGGTTCATATGTAAATGAGGTATCAAGTCATGCTCTGCCTGAGTTTGCACTCAACGTTCCGCCAGGCTATAAATTGAGTGAGAAACCAAATAATCTTATTTATTTGCCAGTTAATACGACCGAGATACAGTCATTTATAATACGGATCGTTGATCAGAACGGAAATTTGGTTAATTTAAGAAAAGAGGTTGTAACACTTCGCTTACACTTGAGGCGCCGATAATGATTATTTATAATAATAAAAACGTGCGCTATCCACCCCCAGCGAGCACTTTGAGTTCTACTACAGAAGAATACAGGTCGACGAAAAAAGTACTAACTAACTAAATCTCTGGGTCTAAAAATAAAAAAATAATGAGTAGTGTATTGAATGTTCGAGAGAAAGCCTATTCGGATGAGAGTATAATCAAGAAAGAATATCATAGTTACTCTCCCTATCTACAAGCATTTAAAAGCAATGATGAAGTTATGATTACTATTCAGAATCTGGACTTATATGTATTGCCTTGTGAGAGTTTTATTAATGTTGAGGGCACAATTTGTTTGGCGGATAACTCGCTTGCTGTAGATGGAAAACTTAAAAACAATTGTATGAGTTATCTCTTTGACGAGGTTCGTTATGAATTAAATGGAATTGAAATTGACCGTACTCGATTTATTGGTATTTCAACAACCTTAAAAAACTACGCTTCCTTAAACAAGACGGAGAGCTGCATGTTAGAGACTTCTGGCTGGTTCAATGGAAATGATAGAGAGCTGTCGAACGGATACTTTAATTTTTCTATACCTCTTAAATACTTACTTGGATTTGCTGAAGATTATAACAAGGTCTTACTAAATTGTAAACATGAATTGATATTACTCATGACAAAAATATGGAAGATGTATACTACACTAAAATTGGAACTAAGGAGTATAAGCTAAATATTTCTAACATTGTATGGAAAATACCTCATGTAACTCTGAGTGATGAAAAGAAGTTACAAATGTTTAGTCTGACTAAGAGTGGAGGCTCACTTCCACTTGCATTCCGCAGTTGGGATTGTTACCTGAATCCAACATTACCCGAAGGCACACAACATGTTTGGAATGTTAAGCTAGCAGCTAATAGAGAACGCCCTCGATTTGCGATAATAGCTTTTGTAGTGGACGATAAACTAACACATAATCATTTGAGGAATTTAAAAGTGTATCTTAACTCGGAGAACTTTCCGTACGATGACATGAACATTAATTTTAATCATGAACGATACGCAAGTTTGTATGATATGTATACAGGATTTCAAGCAAGCTACTATATGAAGGAATCTGAGCCATTACTAACACCTATAGAGTTTAAAGAGAAAGCACCAATGGTTGTTGTAGACTTGTCACATCAGAATGAAACAGTTAAATCGATGTAAGAGTTTCGATCGATCTAGAAACTGTTAGTGTAAAAAATACTAAGGTATATTGTCTGCTTATGCATGATCGATTAGCAGAGTATTCACCTTTGACTGGAATAGTTCAACGCATCGTTTAAAACCAATTTAATATAGAATCAAGTTGTAGTTGATAATCATTGAAATTAATTATATTAAATATTATGTACCCTCTCTTAATTAAATAATAAATAGAAACATGATGAAATTAATAAGAAAATAATTTTTATTTTATTCAAGTATACTAGCATAAACATTTACATTTTCAGATACCTCAAATTGAGAGTTTTCTAAGATGAGAAATAATTTAAATAAATTATTTAGTGCACATTGATTTACTATTTCTTTGTGTATTCTACAATTTGTAAAGAAGTTTGGATATTGCGCTAAGCTCTGTTCAAGATTTACATCTATTATTTTTTTGTGTAAAAATTTACTTAAGAACTCTTTTTTAGCTTTTCCTCTTACTACTACAGTTGCGTAACTATTCAATGGCTTTAGTATTTCGCCAAGACTTAGATAAGAGATGTCACCTTCAGACCAATCTAAGCCGTCCACATACTGTTTGGTTATCTTTAAGGTTTTCCTAGTCACTCCATCCAGCTCCCTCATGTGGTAGGGTGGCTTAAAGTGAAAAAAATTGGGTAACGGACCCAGCTTGCATAAATGCCAACTCTTTGACAAACATCTGTCTTTCGTTTCCAAATACATATTGAAAGTCAACTAAAATACATGAGTTTCTATCTAGAATAACCCTTTTTTCCTCTAGCGTTAATGATGTACTGAGAAATTATACAAAAATCAATACCTTAAATATTATGGTTTATCTTATTTGCGTTTAGTTTGAAAAAGTAAATAAGAGAGGATGGATACGCTTCACTTGAAAAAAACTAAAAATTCAAGGAAAATTCAAGATCATGAAA
The DNA here is from genome assembly GCA_018904305.1 of Scaptomyza montana. NCBI lineage: Eukaryota > Metazoa > Arthropoda > Insecta > Diptera > Drosophilidae > Scaptomyza > Scaptomyza montana. Next base: position 812,864 of record JAEIGR010000055.1, on the reverse strand, counting down.
TAATTTTTGGATTTGAGTACTTTGTTAGTCTAGAGCTTAAACTAAAGTGTGGGTTTTCTACGACTAGAGATTTCACACCTATGGTTTGGCTGCAGCAACATAAACGTAACTTTATTGGATTGCAAAAAGAGGAGTGGATTCAATTATTAACTTTTAAGGAGTACATCCAAATGAAACTGGAGCACTTTGACCTCTTAATGCCAGATTCAATAACTGAACATCCAATGCTTGAGACCGTTTAGTGTCATTTTAAAATTCGAAGTCAGATAGGCAACGAATATTAATACTCAATCAGTATGGTAATAGAGTTGAATTTGATAGCGACTCATGGAGGACGCTTATAAGCTTAGGAATTTTTTTAACAACATTTTTGTGTTGGAACACTTTATTGAAAAATCAAATAAAGAGTATATACTATAACTATATTATTCCAAAGTGTGTAGAGATGCGTAAATATAGTATACAACTTTCAGATTTAGAAACAAGTTATGATTATGAGACAGAAATTGATCTTACTAGGCTATTGTTTGAAATATCAAAAAAGATGGGTAAAGAAATAAAAAGGGATGTCAATATTTTTAGGACACAATTTCATCATAATATGAAACTAAATAAAAAATGAAATGCTTTGAGGAAAGTTAAAATAATCATTTAAGTCAGTCTTAAATAAACGTTTGGCGAGTATACTACAAAATGGAGCTGAATTCTAACTTTGGATTTAAAACAATTGTCAAGAAAATCGATGATTTTTTAAAAGAGTTTGAGGAAATGATTTTTCCTTGGCGTACGAAAACTGCCATCTGGTTACATCCAAATTTGGCGAGCATCTTTCAGCGTGCAGCTGGTCATCCGATTTAACTACAGAGGGAGTCGACACATGTGGATGCTTTTACTATAGCATGCGTCTGACAAGGCTAGAACGCGTAATGGCAAAATATAAAAATTTAAACAAAAGAATTAACAAACAACGTTTAAGCCAACAAGGTATATAATGTATGAATACTAGATTTAAAAATAAATATTAAATAGCATACATAGAAAGATGATTAATAAATAGATAAATAAACTACACAACTTAAACCAAACTATCTCTTTTATTCGTTTTGAAGTCAATGCAGGATATAAGATTTTCCTTGCACTTGACCAAAATAAAAGCAGGTATATATATAATATCAAAGGTTAGAAAGGGATGGCGCTAAATATTTAAATATCAAGCCCAAAGGATAGGAAAATAGTTTTCATATTAAGGACGGTGGGGACCAATCAAAATCGTATAAGGGGCGTGGCTTATTAAATTAATACAAGCAGGATCACTTTCCCCCTCTAACACACATTCTCTTCCTAACACTTTCCCCCTATAACACTTTCCCCCTCTAACACACATTCTCCTTCTAGCACTTTCCCCCTCTAACATGCATTCTCCTTCTAACACTTTCTCCCCTAACTCTTTCCCCCTCTAACACATTTTAATCTTAATCAACAAGTATCAATACTCTTGCTTAGAAGCAATGTATTGATCCTGCCGCTGCTGCTCCTGCTGCTGGTGCTGCGTTCGCAGAACCCCAGTACATCGAACAAGCGTTCGCTTTTCTCTATTCTCTATCCTTTCTTCCTTTGCACACTGCTACTCATGATCATAAACATTCATTTTTTGACGTGTGTTGTAGGTTTATAATGCCACGCACGTCAAAGAGGCGCCCTCTCGATTCCAGATCCTTTGATCACTACTACTCATGACCATAAACATTCATTTTTTGACGTGTGTTGCAGGTTTATAATGCAACGAACGTCAAACAGGCGCCCTCTCGACTCTCTCTTATCTATCCTAACTTCCTGTGCACACTGCACTTCATGACCATAAACAGGCTTAGAATGCCACGCACGTCAAAGAGGCGCACAATTGACTCTAACACTAGTTAGGTAAATAACCAAATCTGTTCCTCTGATCACTGCTTCTCACAGATGCTGCTGGTAAAGTGGTGGCCTAGGAATGTTAATCCTTTGTTCTCCACCCTAGTCTAATCAAAGGAGTGACACGATCATGGGAAAAAAAGGGTCATAAATTATCAAATTGAAGGGGCGATAAAAGGGTCAAAAAACAAGGGGGCATTAAAAGGATCATAAAATTTAATGGGGTCATAAATTGTCGGCATCCTTTTGAGTTAGAACCCCCACTTCCCTACTACTACCGAGAAATATGTAAAGTACCATAAGTTATAAAAAAAAAATAAAAACAAATGAATTTCAAATGAGTTATGTTAAGCGAACCATAAATTAAATAAAAGTAACGAATGTAAGACATTAATCGATATGAGAAGTGAGAATGATGCCAATCTTTTGTAATGCTATTGAATACGAGGACCTGCTAACGTCAGGAAGGCCGTGTCGGATATAAGTCATTGAATTACCTTATTAATGCAAATGTTATTTGGTTGATTTAAAGGATGAACTAAACAAAGAGTAAGTCAATAAGTTCTAGAGTGAAATGTAAAGTCATTAGAGTGAGAACGCGGTAGGAAAAGAGCAAAACCCTACTGAGCGTGGTGCATTGGTATAAGTGAGAGTCGTGAAGAATATAAGTCATAAAGGATGACAGAAAGAATAGTGTACAGACGCCGGCTTCGAGAATCAGGCAGTCAGTGAACGACAGCAAGTGGACGAAAACGGACGCACTATACAGAAGTAGAATAGGAAATCTTGTTGAGGGGTTAGGTTCCTGTACTTTGGTTTATTTATTTCCTTTATATTCTTTTCACTTATGCGGCCACTGGCCCTATGCTTATTCTTTTCTTAATTGACAACTTTGCCTCCACGGTTCCTCTTGACTAATTCTTCTCAGTTTATTCGTGTTTAAACGCACAAGTTTTCCTTGGGAGCAAAAGTGGATAACAAGAGAAGTAAGGAATCTAGAAGTTCAGATGGAAATAGTTGTGCAAAACATTGTGTTGGATCAAAACCAATTCAAATAATTATAACATTTACATGAAATTGTATATTTGAATATTACGCCTAACACTGTTAAGGTTAAGCGCTTAGCCCTGCAAGTCTAAGATTAACATTACTCACTTTAGCACCTATTGTGAATTGACTCATTTTGAAGAAGAGTAACATTAAGGGGAAGAAGTCAAGTCTCCGATCTCGAACGTGAATTGAAGAGGTGCAGCGAATAAATTTCAGCAAAATAAATCTAAATCACATTTATTTCAAATTTATACACCCCCGACATTAAATTAGAAAAATTAGCAACAATCAAGAAAACGCTCTTGAATCAACACATTGGTTGCAAAGCCCGCTGGATAAGTGAGTAAATCGACGTCTTTCTTCTTTGATTGTCAAGTTTATTTTGACTAGCCCATGAAGAGAGAGAAATAGAGAGATCTCAGTTTGAGTGTGATTGACGTGTTTTACTTAAGCTCCGAACAACTTATTAATTTTGCGCCGTTTATCAGGCTTTTTATTTATTTTTTGCAGTCTACTGTTCGTAAAACATAGGCTTACCTAAGCTGTGCAAAGTGCTTCTTGTTGTGCGTCGTTTAATTTGCTAATTTTTATATTTTAACAATTGCGGCGTCAGTTCTGTGTGGTTGTTAGTGTCTGTTTTTGTTACTCTGCAATTCTGCCGCTTATTCGTGCACTCATTTGTTTGTGTGTTTGTTCGCTGCGCATACACTTGTTTGTGTGTTTGTTTCGTTTAAGCGTTATCTGCCTTGCTTGTCGTGCTTTAATACATTTTTGTTGTTGCTTATCGCTCCAAACAAGAAGTATTTGTGTTACGATTCCTCTTAATTTGTGCGATTGCTCTTAGATTTTCTGTGCGTCGTTTTGTCCGTTCTGTGCTCTCGCAACCTATTTTCGTTAGTTTGACCCCAGTGGTAAATATGTCGTGCTGCAAAAAGTCTTGTACATTTAAGCAGTCTGACGATTCTGCACGGCCTCAATTTGTTCATTGCTGGTTGTGTGAGAATTTTATGCATGCTAAATGTGCAGGTCTTACTGGGCGTGAGTGTGACAAGATCACTGCTGTAGCCAAGCCCGGCTGGGTGGTGTGCGTTGGTCATGCCCTATGTGCATTGATAAGCAAATTGATTTCTCTAGAATGTATAACTCTGTGAGAAATCAGTTTTCAAAACTAAAAAAGACGGCAAGCATGCTAGTGACTGACATTGATTCGAGTCTGGAATTTCTCAATAATTTTAAATTTGAGTCATTGTCTACTCGCCGGTTGGAGTCTGAATTTTTGAATGTTCCGTTAATGTTTGCCCCTTCACCATCGTCGCTTTCACCCGTGCCTAGTAAAGTAGAATTGTCGCCAGTTCTATCATTATCTCCAACTCCAAGCGATTGTCCGAATATATCTCCTGCAGTATCCCCCGCTATTAGTAGTATGGTTCCCGTCTTGGATCCTACCGAAATAAACGCGATAAATAATGATCTATCTGTCCCCATACCTCAGCCACCTCCTATTTTAACTGTAGTGGCTCCTCGCAAGCAAGTTTTTGTGTCGCGACTTTCCGCTGAAACAACTTGTGATTCTGTTGCTGCCTATATTGCTAGCAAAACTAAAGTTAGCGTCTCTATTACGAAATTTAACTTTTCTTCCCCTCGCGTAATATCATCTTTTAAAATTAATGTCTCTCTAGAATCGTTTTCAATCATATGTGATCCCAAATTTTGGCCCCCTCATACGGTTGTTCATGAGTTTTTGCAAAAAAAAAGAACTCTGCCTTTACCTGTCAACCTTCCAGCTGCAACCTTCTCAAATAATAACTCTGTCGTTTCAAAAAACTAAATTCTGATGAAATATCTATTATTTATCAGAATGTTAGGGGTCTGGTCTCAAAACTTAAAAACTTGTTTTTGAATAGCTTTTCGTTCCATGCTGATATAATTTCTTTTACTGAAACTTTAACTTGGGTTAAATCCAAGTATATCTAATTGTGAACTTTTTTCAAATAATTTTATCGTCTATAGAGCTGATCGACCGTCTCGCCGAGGTGGTGGGGTATTAATTGCTGTTAAAGCTACTCTCCAGTCGGAACCTTTCTGTTTTTCTGCCGTTAATGATGCTGAGATTATTTCTGTTAAAGTAACTCTCCCTTCACATGTTGTTTATATCACTTGCTCTTATATCCCTCCTTCTTCTGACATTCAAGTTTATCTTCAACACCTAACTTGTATTAAAGAAGTTTGTGCTCATATCCGTGATAATGATATTTTTATCGTACTGGGTGACTTTAATTTACCAACCATCCCCTGGTCTTCATCCGACACCATAAATTATCTTGTACCGTCTGCCCAGCATGACTTCTTAGAAGAAATGCTTGATCTTCCATTGTTTCAGATCAATTCTATTTCTAATCATTTGTTTAGAACACTCGATCTTGTATTTATTAACAACTACTGTATTGCCAATGTATCTAGGTCATCCCCTCTATCTGTCCCTGAGGATTCATATCATCCTACTTTAGAAGTTACATTGTCTGTTAGCAATCCTGTTATGTCTTCTCCTCCAGTGTTTAACCTGCCTCGCCGTTGCTTTCACAAAGGAAATTACTTATTATTAAATCAACGTATTCTGGCAACTGATTGGTCTTATATATATGATTCGGTTGATATAAATATTGCCCTAAAATCTTTTTATAGCACCTTAAATTCTTTATTGGACGAATGTATCCCTTACTCTGCTCCGTTGTCCGTTTCTTCTAAGCCCCCTTGGTTCACTCCAAGACTATCAACTTTACAAAATAATAAATAAAAAATTTAGCAGGTCTGGCTTGAGTGCTGACTTATCTAAATACATTATAGCAAAATCAAACTTTCTTCTCCTGAATTCACAGTGCTATGAGAATTACCTTATTTGTTGCAAACGGCAATTTACGCTAAATCCCAAAAAATTTTATAGTTTTGTCAATTTTAAGCATAAATCTTCCACTTTACCGTCATCTTTCATGTTTGGGATGGATAAATCTAGCATCGATAGCGAATCCGCTAATATTTTTGCCAATTTCTTCCAATCAACTTACTCTTCTGCATCCCCTATTAACATACCTTACCCTTATAGTATTGCTTCTACAAATTATATTCCTGTTCCCACAATCTCTCAGTCCACTCTGCTATCAGCTTTAAATTCGTTAAAGTCTTCTTACTCTCCTGGACCTGACAATATACCTAGTTGTCTTCTTAAAGAGTGCAGTGCTTCTCTTCTTCGCCCATTGCTTAAGCTTTTTAATCTCTCCCTTGAATCTTCTGTCTTTCCATCTCTTTGGAAAGAATCTTTTATAATCCCTCTTCACAAAAAAGGTGGGAAGTCCAATATTGAAAATTATAGGGGCATTGCAAAATTGTCCGCTATCCCTAAATTATTTGAAAAAATTATCACTTCATCTCTGCAACATTTCTGCAAATCAGTCTTATCCCCTGCTCAACATGGCTTCGTAAAAAATCGGTCAACCATGACCAATCTATTAGAATTCACAACTTTAGTAAATGATGCTTTCCTCTCGAAAATGCAAACTGACGTCATTTACACAGACTTCAGTAAAGCTTTCGACACTGTACACCATGACCTATTACTTCTCAAGCTTGTCCGTATTGGTTTCCCTCCCTCACTTCTATCTTGGATTTCTTCTTATTTAAAGGGTCGGACACAAAGAGTACTCCTAAGATTGGCTACCTCGAAACAAGTTCATGTTACTTCTGGAGTACCTCAGGGTAGTCATCTTGGTCCTTTACTCTTCACTCTTTTTATAAATGATCTTCCCTCTGTTTTATCTCATTCTCGCATTCTCATGTACGCAGACGATGTGAAGCTTATTTTCTCCTACTGTAGTTCTCTAAATCATACTTGCTTACAAGATGATTTAAATTCAATGCATCTTTGGTGTAAGACTAATCAGTTGTTTCTCAATTGTTCTAAATGTATGTTTATGACTTTCAGCCGAAATAACCCCTTCATTACCAACTACTTAATTGACAGTACCCCGTTGCAACGTATTTTTACAGTCAAGGACCTTGGTGTTCTTTTTGACTCCAAACTCTCATTCGGCCTTCATATTTCTACTATTGATAATGAGGCCAAAGGTGTTCTTGGTTTCATTAACCGTTGGTCTAAAGAGTTTAACGATCCTTACGTTACGAAAACTCTGTACACTTCCCTTGTCCGCCCTATCCTAGAGTACTGCTCTTGTATATGGAGCCCCCAGTATAGAAATAACCAGGATCGTATCGAATTCAGAAGAATTCAGAATTCAGAAGCAGTTTTTGCTTTTTGCCTTACGAGGCTTAAATTGGGATAATAACCTTCGCTTGCCTTTATATTCCAGTAGGCTTCTTCTCCTTAACCTCCCGTCGTTGAACAATCGTAGGATAGTCCTTGGTGTTGCCTTCCTGCACAAGTTGATTAATGGTGATATAGATTCTTCTTTTCTGTTAGGTCATCTACATTTCTCTATTCCCTCCAGACCTACTAGAAACTTTCGCCCGTTATTTTTGAAAACGTGCACAACAGATTACGCTATGCACAGTCCATTTCGTGTTTTATGCGTCCAATTTAATAATCTATACCACGTGTTCTCTAATGAGACCTCTCTCTCCTTAATCAAATCATTGCTTTCAGTTTATCTTCGGGAAGTTAATGACCGCTCTCAGCTATGAAACGGGGCTGAGCCTGCTGGACTGGCTAAATTCTTTTCTTTCATCGGGTCATACATATATAAAAATTTTTTATTCTATTTTATTTATTTTTATTATTATTATTATTATTTATTTTTTTTTTTTAACTATTATTTTTAGTTTTCACATTTAAGTTTTTCTTTTCTATTTTCTACTAACATCTCTGTTTTAAGTATAGAGTCTATAATATCACTGACAATTTTGGCTGTGGAAAGAGGCATAGCTGGCCGGACTGGCAAATAAAACACCCCCATCGGTCGGTGATGTTATTAGACATTTTTGTTCTCAGCCTAGGCTTTTTACTACTACTATTTTATTGTAACTTATTTTTTTTTTAAAGTTGACTCTAGAATTGTCAACAACTTTCAATAAATAAATAAAAAAAGTGGACAGTGGTAGCATATATAAAAGCTTAGGGCTATTGTACATAATGTATTTGAGTTTTGTCCTCAATGTTGCTATTAATATGTTCTGTTTTAATGTTGAAGCATTGTTCGTGAGTAGTTTGATGTTGTTTAAATTTGATTCTGGGTTGAAAAACCCAGAATGTGCTGGCTGGTCCAATTGCTGGAGTTTATGTTTAAAATGTGCGGGAGTTTGAATATTTTATTATGCCAGCCGAGGGGGTTTGAAGGTTCTATAAACTCCGCATCCCACTAATGTAGCCCTTAATTCAGTTGATTGCCACGTCACACGCTTCAGGCACATTTCTCGCTCACGTTTCCTTTTCTTTCCTCCTTTTGTTTAACTCGCGCGATCTATGTATAATCCAACAACAGGAAATATTGCACAAGAACCATTTGATCATATTATAAGTAATTAGGCTCAAGAGTTATTGAACTCACTAAATTCTTAGTAAGAAAAGCCTTTTGACAATAACAAGAAATGCAACGTGCACATTACCACCTGCACACGCCAATAAGAAATAGAGCACAAGCCGGACATGTGTAATCAGCAGGGACCGTAACGATTATAATCCTTATTATAAAAATTGAAAAATAAATATTATTTTATTTATTTTATTAAAGAAATTATTTTTAATTGTTAAATTAAATTTTTATAGTAAAAATACAAAATAATCATTATATATTGATTAAACTCGATACCGAAGGTAAAGAGTATATTGGTTTTGTGCAATGTCCGTCATGGTGTCTGTCCGTCTGTCCGTCTGTATGGTTGCAAGTTTTTTCCACACCCTTCAAGCTAGAGACTTGAAACTTTCCAATTCTCTTTATCTATGGGATAGTTAATTAAAGTGTCAAGATGGGGGTTCTACGATAACTGGGGGGCTGGCAAATCGATAAATTCGATAACTCAAAACCGATAGATCCACATATTTCGCACATCCTTACAGCTAGAACTACCAAATTTGGTAAGAAGATAGCTATTAGCAACCCCCAAAAAACTGCATCAAAAATTTTGGAGCCACGCCCCCCATTCCGCCCCCTACCCACCCGCATTTTAAAGTCAAAATAGCCCATATCTCCCACAGTTTTTGAGCTATAGCCACCAAATTTGGTGCCAAGATAGGTGATGATGACCCCCCAAAAACTGCATCAAAAGTTTGGATGCCACGCCCACCGATACTGCTCTAGCCGCCCCCATCCACCCCAACGCTTCGTCAAAAACGGGAATGCGTGTATCTACCTGAGTTGTGGAGCTAGAGCCTCCAAATTTGGTAGAAAGCTAGCTCTTAACGACCCCCAAAAAACTGCATCAAAGTTTTGGAGCCACGCCCTCCATTTCGCCCCCCTTTCACCACTTTTTACAATTTTCGAGCTAGAGTCACCAAATTTGGTATGAAGATAGCAATTGACATTCCACAAAGATCTGCATCAAAAATTTGGATGCCACGCCCACCCATACCACCCCCAACCCTCCTTTCCCCAATTTTTACAAATTTCGAGCTAGAGTTACCAAATTTGGTATGAAGATAGCAATTGATATTTCACAAAGATCTGCATCAAAAATTTGGATGCCACGCCCACCCATACCGCCCCCAGCCCCCTTTTCCCCACTTTTTGCAAACTTCGAGCTAGAGTCACCAAATTTGGTATGTAGATAGCAATTGACATTCCACATAGATCTGCATCAAAAATTTGGATGCTTCGCCCACCCATACCGCCCCCAGCCCCCCTTTCCACACCTTTTACAAACTCCAAGCTAGAGTCACCAAATTTGGTATGAAGATAGCAATTGACATTTCACAAAGATCTGCAAACAAAAATTTTGATTTCTCAACTACCCATACTGCCCCCAGCCCCCCCCCTGTCCCTACATTTTACAAACTTTGAGCTAGAGTCACCAAATTTGGAAGGAATATAGCTGGTGGCATCCCCATCTGCATCGGAGAATCTTTAAGGTAGCATACACCCCTGCCGCATCCGTACCCCTTTGCAATCAGGCCTCTTTTTACCGGTTTTAATACTGGTATCGAGTATGCCGCAGTCGGTTGCGTCCGACTGCATCGTTTCTACTTGTTTATACTCGATACCGAAGGTAAAGAGTATATTGAGTTTGTGCAATGTCCGTCATGGTGTCCGTCCGTCTGTCCGTCTGTATGTTCGCAACTTTTTTCCACACCCTTCAAGCTAGAGACTTGAAACTTTCCAATTCTCTTTATCTATGGGATAGTAAATTAATGTGTCAAGATGGGGGTTCTACGATAACTGGGGGGCTGGCAAATCGATAAATTCGATAACTCAAAACCGATAAATCCACATATTTCGCACATCCTTACAGCTAGAAGTACCAAATTTGGTAAGAAGATAGCTATTAGCAATCCCCAAAAAACTGCATCAAAAATTTTGGAGCCACGCCCTCCCTTTCCGCCCCCAACCCCCCCGCATTTTAAAGTCAAAAAAGCCTATATCTCCCTCAAATTTTGAGCTAGACCCACCAAATTTGGTGCCAACATAGGTGATGATGACCCCCCAAAAACTGCATCAAAAGTTTGGATACCACGCCCACCGATACTGCCCTAGCCGCCCCCATCCACCCCAACGCTTCGTCAAAAACGGGAATGCGTGTATCTTCCAGAGTTGTGGAGCTAGAACCTCCAAATTTGGTAGGAAGATAGCTGGTAACGACCCCCAAAAACTGCATTAAAGTTTTGGAGCCACGCCCACCCATTCCGCCCCCAGCCCCCCAGCATTTTGAAATCACAAATGGCTGTATCTCCCTCAGTTTTAGAGCTAGAGCCACCAAATTTGGTGCCAAGATAGGTGATGATGACCCCCCAAAAACTGCATCATACCCCCATACCGCCCCCAGCCCCCCCTTTCCACACCTTTTACAAACTTTGAGCTAGGGTCACCAAATTTGGTATGAAGATAGCAATTGACATTCCACAAAGATCTGCATCAAAAGTTTGGATGCCACGCCTACCCATACCGCCCCCAGCCCCCCTTTCCCCACCTTTTACAAACTTTGAGCTAGAGTCACCAAATTTGGTATGAATATAACAATTGACATTCCACAAAGATCTGCATCAAAAATTTGGATGCCACGCCCACCCATACCGCCCCCAGCCCCCCTTTCCCCACTTTTTACAAACTTTGAGCTAGGGTCACCAAATTTGGTATGAAGATAGCAATTGACATTCCACAAAGATCTGCATCAAAAGTTTGGATGCCACGCCCACCCATACCGCCCCCAGCCCCCCTTTCCCCACCTTTTACAAACTTTGAGCTAGAGTCACCAAATTTGGTATGAATATAACAATTGACATTCCACAAAGATCTGCATCAAAAATTTGGATGCCACGCCCACCCATACCGCCCCCAGCCCCCCTGGTACCCAGCCTCAAGCTGATGCTATTCCAGCCAAGGCACCTAATTAGCCTCCGCCTTTTGTGATTTCACATGTCATCAACATGAGGGAATTACTTTCAATCTTAGATAACATAGTCTCAGCAGACAGCTACCAAAACAAAGTGTCACAAGGGAACACAGTAAGAGTTTACCCAAAGGATGCACAAACTTACAGGAAAATACAATATTATAGCTACCAACTTAAGGAAGATAAGCCTTACCGACTGGTCATAAAAGGCCTTCACAGCTCAACACTCAATTCAGAAATCGTTGAGCAGCTCGCTAAATACGACCACAAAGTGCTTCATGTTCACAACCCAAAAAGCAGATCAACGGGAAACAATATGAACATGTTCTTTATAAACATTGCCTCAGCTAGCAACAACAAGGATGTTCACAAAATACAATTCATTTGCCGGCAGAGGGTTAGTGTTGAAGCTATGAGAAAATCCACTGAGATTGTACAATGTAATCGCTGTCAATCATACAGCCATACAGCGTAATACTGTCGCAGAGACCATCTTTGTGTTCGATGCGGGGATGAGCACAAGTCGCCTGACTGCAAGAAATCACCTGACGAGCCGGCTAAGTGTGCTCACTGTGGTGGCGACCATCCTGCTAACTATAAAGGCTGCCATTACTATCAAATGTTAACTAAAAGAAGACAAACCTTTATTAAAACCGGAATAGCCAACTCATCCCATCAACAGTTTGGCATACAACATAACGATCAGCTATATCCTAATGCTAGGAAAGATGCGCTCTCCTACGCCGAGGTTGCTCGCCGGTCAATTCATCAACCAGCTCAAGGCTGCTCCCAGCCCCATCAGTATCAGCCTCCTCAGCAAGAGCGTCAACAGCAACATCAATATAATCAACATCAACAACTACCACAACTGCAACCATCCCTGGCACTGCAAACCTCGCTAGATAAGCTGAACCAACATATGGCGATGATGAGCTCCGCAATGAACCGCTTAATTGACATTCAGCTACAAATGCTGCAGATGCTCAACGCTCGGTTAACTAAATGATCTTGCCACGCCCCCTCCGTATTCTAAGCTGGAATGCCAACGGTGTTTCCAGCAAATTGAAGGAGCTGGAGTTGTTTGTTGCCAAAAACAACATACACGTCCTGCTCTTAAGTGAGACACAACTTCCAGTCAATAGAGACATTAAACTCTTTGGGTTTTCACCTTACCTATCAAGACACCCTTCCAATAATGCCAGAGGAGGAGCAGCCGTGCTTATCCGTAACGACATTCAACACTTTCCTCAAATGGCAACTGCCACAGAAAAAATACAGTTAGCCTCTGTATCCATTTCAACAAGAATCGGCCAGGTCAATGTCGGTTCTATCTACTGCCCACCTGGCCATAGATGGACCGAAATGGACTTTGACATGCTTATTAGCCCCTCCGGCTATAGATTTATAATTGCAGGCGACTGGAACGCTAAACATAGGCTTTGGGGTTCGAGGAATCCTAGTCACAATGGAACAGAACTGGTCAAATACCTGACTCGGTCTGGAGTTTCGGTACTGGCCACCGGATCACCCACATGTTTCACTTATAGAGCCAACGTCACTCCCTCCTGTATAGATTTTGCGATACACAAACTTTAAACTTTCTATCAGAGACAGTCATGACTTAGATTCGGATCATCTACCGCTGATCGTAAAGTTTGATTCACACAAGAAGAACCCGCCTTTGACGAACTGGAAATAATCTCGACACAGGACATAGACCTTGCCCTGGATCTGTTTTCTCAGACTATTCATGACGCTGCCAGAGAGTCCCGTAATCCGCAGCCATACCACGGTAACAGAATTAACAGAGTCTTCGCTCCAACTCCAATGATAAGGTTCCTCTTAACCAGAAAGCGTCGACTTCGCAAACAATACCTTCGCTCGCACCACCCGTGGGATAAAACAGAGTGGCACCGGGCTGCGCTCGAGTTCAAAACAGCTCTGCAGGAGCAACGCACAGATGCTTGCGAATGCTGACTGCACTCACGTGACCAACTTCTCCGTGTGGAAATTAACTCGTAACCTCAAGCAACAACCACTGAGGCAAGCGCCGATCAAAAACGCCAATGGCCAGTGGTGTCGGTCCGGCGCAGAACAAGCTAATGCTTTTTCCATCCACCTGGCGGAGATTCACGCCCCTCAACCTTGCATCTACTTAAGATGTTGTACAAACTGAGGCCCTCGTGAATACAATCCACCAACCGGCTCCTCCGATCCGCCCCTTCTCTCGGGAAGAAGTCAGCCTCAGCATATCCAGGCTGAACAGAAACAAGGCTCCTGGACATGACGGCATTTGCAATAGAACACTGCGAGCGCTCCCAAACCTATCAGTAACATTCCTTACAAAAATATTTAATGCCATACTTAAGTTGCATTACTTTCCGGACCAGTGGAAAATTGCTCATGTGAGCATGATCCATAAACATGGTAAGCCCGAACACGATCCCAGTTCCTATCGACCTATAAGTCTCTTACCTTGCGTCTCCAAACTTTTTGAGAGACTATTCCTCACTCGTCTGGAGGAGCCCCTAGAAACTCAAAACATCATCCCTCACCACCAGTTTGGCTTCCGCACAGGACACGCAACGCCCGAGCAGCTGCATCGGGTTGTCAACCATATTTTAAAAGCGTATGACGAGAAGGAGTAATGTAATGGAGTCTTTCTTGACGTACAGCAGGCCTTCGACCGTGTCTGGCACACCGGTCTACTGGCTAAACTAAATCGAATACTTCCAGCTCCCTTTTATTTACTGCTGAAATCATACCTCGAGGGACGCCAATTTGCAGTTAAAACTAGAAGGGCTTTATCGAACCTGCAGCCAGTTCAGGCCGGAGTTCCACAGGGAAGTGTACTTGGACCAGTCTTGTACTCCTGCTTCTCTGCCGATATTCCCCTCCCGGGATCTTTACAAATGGGACGCGACGGCAAAATGCTGCTTGCCACATTCGCTGATGACGTGTGCCTTTTATACTCGTCAAACTCCGTTCACGATTCGGCGGACGGAGTTAACCAATACCTTAGCAGCTTTGAGGCCTGGACTAAAAGGTGGAACATTGGTATGAATTGCTCTAAAAGTGAGAATGTCTGCTTTTCTTTTAGAAGGAAAGTCCCTCCTGAGTGTTTCCTTAATGGTCAAGCTTTGCCCCAACGCTGTGATACCAAGTATTTAGGAATTACACTTGACAAACGTCTCACTTTAAAAAAACATATTTCTTTAGTGGTAGCAGCCTGCCGCTCGAAAATGAAAAAACTATCATGGATGATGAACGCAAAAAGTAAGCTGTCACTTCTTAACAAAAGAAATATTTACAACCAAATCATTGCCCCAACGTGGAAATACGGAATGCAAATCTGGGGAATCGCTTCTAATTCTAGTAGACAGAGAATACAAAGATTCCAAAATAAATCGATGCGCTCTATCACGGGCTGTAATTGGTTCGTTCGTAACTCTACACTTCATTAGGATCTTAAACTGGTTGAAGTTGATGAACAAGTAAACTTTTTTAGCAGCAGATACAGAGAAAGATTGGAAACTCATAGCAATAGGCTGGCCAGGAATCTAGTACAGGAGGTTACTCTACGGCGGATGAAAAGGCGCCAATTCACTAACCTGTTATCTTAATTTCGTAAACATTTATTACTTCTGTACCCTTAGTCGATACAGACATGGCTCTCTCTAATAATCAATGACGGATTAAAGGGCAACCTGAGCCCTGTTTTCCGCCATATAAAGAAAACAAAAAAAAAAAAAAAAAATGTACTATCCCATAGATAAAGGGAATTGGAAAGTTTCAAGTCTCTAGCTTGAAGGGTGTGCAAAAAACTTGCACACATTCGGACGGACAGACGGACAGACACCATGGCAGACATTGCACAAAACCAATATAATCTTGACCTTCGGTAACGAGTATAAAAATTGAATTGAAATAACTTTTGAACGGAACGCGCTTGATTATATGTCGGCACATATATAAAGTCTATGCATCAATACCTTTTTGGTGCATAATATGTATGCATGTTTATACAATAGTCTGCTTAGACACTTGCTTAGACCGCCTTATCAGCGGCTGATGTGTAGTGCAAAAATGTTAATGAAGAAGAGTGAACAATTTGAAAATAAGCAAAAGGATAATAAAAAAAAATAAATTTTTTTTGCTTTCGCTAAAGACATGCTGCAATAAAGTAAGTTTTTGTTATATGAAAAGCAAAAAAATTAGTTGCAAAATATTTTTAAAATAGAATGTGTGTGTATACTTTTATCAACTTCTGTACAGTAGTGTAATGTGCAAAATAAAATCAAGTGGAAACGTTGCAGTCGGACGTAACCGACTGCGGTACATTCGTTACCAGTTTTAAAACCGGTAAAGAGAGGCCTGATTGCGAAGCGGTTCGGATGCGGCAGGGGTGTACGCTGCCTTAAAGATTCTCCGATGCATATGGAGATACCACCAGCTGTCTTCCTTCCAAACTTGGTGACTCCAGCTCAAAGTTTGTAAAAGGTGGGAAAAGGGGGGTGGAGGCGGTATTGGTGGGCGTGGCATCCAAATTTTTGATCAGAGTTAAGAGGAATGTCACTTGCTATCTTCATAACAAATTTTGTGACTCTAGCTCGAAGTTTGTAGATAGTTGGGAAAGGGGACTCGGGGCGGTATGGGTGGGCAGGCATACCTTTGTCGAATATAATTGCTATCTTCATACCAAATTTGGTGACTCTAGCTTGAAGTTTGTAAAGGGTGTGGAAAGGGGGGGGCTGGGGGCAATATATGTGGGTGTGGCATCCAAATTTTTGCTGCAGATCTTTGTGGAATGTCAATTGATATCTTCATACCAAATTTGGTGACTCTAGCTCGAAGTATGTAAAAGGAGGGGAAAGGGAAGGCTGGGGCGGTATGGGTGGGCGTGGCATCCAAAGCTTTGCTGCAGATCTTTGTGGGATCTCAATTTCTATCTTCATACCAAATTTGGTGACTCTAGCTCACAGTTTGTAAAAGGAGTGGAAAGGGGGAAGAATGGGTGGGCATGGCTCCAAAACTTTTATGCAGATTTTTGGGGGTCGTTGCCAGCTATCTTCATACCAAATTTGGTGTCTCTAGTTCCACAAATCTGAAAGATACACGCATTCCCGTTTTTGACGAAGCGGTTTGGCAGCTGGGGGCGGCTAGGGTGGTATTGGTGGGCGTGGCATCCAAATTTTTTATGCAGTTTTTAGATGGTCATCATTACCTATCTTGGCACCAAATTGGGTGGCTCTAGCTCAAAAACTGTGGGAGAAAAAGGCTTTTCTGATTTCAAAATGCGAGGGGGCTGGGGTGGAATGGGTGGGCGTGGCTCCAAAACTTTGATGCAATTCTTTAGGGGTCGTTACCAGCTATTTTCCTACCAAATTTGGTGTCTCTAGCTCCACAAATCTGAAAGATACACGCATTCCCGTTTTGACGAAGCGTTCAGGCGGATGGGGGCGGCTAGGGCAGTATTGGTGGGCGTGGCATCCAAAGCTTTTTCTCAGTTTTTGGGGGGTCAATAACAGGTGTTATCTTGGCACCAAATTTGGTGGCTTCAGCTCAAAAACTGTGGGAGATATAGCCTTTTTTAACTTAAATATGCGGGGGGCAGGGGGCAGAATGGGTGGGAGTGGCACCCAAATTTTTGCCTCAAATTTTTGTGGGATGTCAATTGCTATTTTCATATTAAATTTGGTGATTCTAGCTCGAATATTGTAAAAGGTGCCGGAAGGGGGGCTGGGGGCGGTATGGGTGGGAGTGGCACCAAAATTTTTGATGCAGATCTATGTGGAATGTCAATTTAATTTTTTATATTTTTTTGGTTTAAAAGTACTTTGACATCACCTGGAAAAGGAAAATAGAAAAAAATAACAAGTAAGAAGGCGAGCCCGACTAGAAGATACCCTGAATGCAGTTGCAATAAATATATTAAATTTATATAAGACATTGGTATACTGACTTTACTTCAATCGATTAAATTCGATATCTCCGGTGTTTCTAAACCGATTTGGACGAAACTTTTAGAAAAGTTCTATCGTTGCCCATTATTTCAACCCTCATTTTTACATTTTCCAAATTCGATATTTATTTTATCGATTGCATGTGTATATCGGAAACCAGAAAAGCTATCGATAATTTGAAGCAAACTTGTTTTACTCATGGTATAGGAGAACTTATATTCAAAATCTGAAGTCTCTAGCACTTGTAGTCTCTGAGATCCACGCGTTCATACAGACGGACAGACGGACGGACGGACGGACAGACGGACATGGCTATATCGTCTCGGCTGTTGATGTTTATCAAGAATATATATACTTTATGGGGTCGGAGATGCTTCCTTCTGCCTGTTACATACTTTTGCACAAAACCATTATACCCTTTTAACCCATTTTATGGGTTAAGGGTATAAAAAAAGCCAAACCCCATATTAAATTATGAGGACTATTATTTTATGGCAGTCTTATTGACGTCCAATAGTTTTGGCAAAGCCTAGCCGCTTAAGTCGCCTTAAAGGGCGAGCTGGAAGTAGGTGTTTTGCAAGCAGGCTGCGGTGTCTTTGCAATTTGTCGCTGTATCTGCTAGTTGACAGTGTGACGCCCAATCTGCTCTTCAACTGTATGCAGCTTGAGATCTCTATGTAATGGGCAACCACGTACGTACCAGGGACAGTTTGTTATTTGTCGTAGAACGCGATTCTGCAGCACCTGTATACGTTTATAGTTAGATATGGCTGCATTCCGCCAAATCTGTATACCATAAAGCCATATTGGGATAATACAGCTAGCATACACAGCCCTCTTACATCTCAGCTGTAAGGTGCTCCTTCTGTTGATAAGCTGAATTCTGCGGCCACATTTTTTCACCGTGGCCTTGGTATTCATTAAAAGCCATTTAAGCGTGAAGCTGGGGTTTCTTGTTTTCAGCGAATTGACCTTAAGATTCCACCGTTTGCACCAAGCTGCAAGCGCATTAAGGTAAACCTGTAGTCCATTAGCTGCTTCTACGCGACAGCTGGAATTGTAAATGACTGCAATGTCATCTGCATAGGTCCCAATAAGAGCCTTAGAGGGGCTATCATATGTTAACAGTTGGGCCTGGGTATATCGGAAGCATACAACGAATAGAGCAGCGGTCCAAGAACACTCCCCTGTGGAACTCCTGCTCTCATTTAATAATTCGTCGAGTAAGTGTCCCTTACTTTGACCTTAAATTCTCGTCCTTGGAGTTATGTCCTTAGCAGTCTATAGTACGGTGCAGGTAGCAGGTTTTTAATTTTGCACAGTAGGCCAACGTGCCACACTTTATCGAAGGCTTGCTGCATGTCAATGAAGACTGCATTGGAGTACTCCTGGTCATCAAACGCCTGCAAGATGTGCTTAACCAATCTGTGAACTTGTTCTACAGTGCCGTGTCCTTCTCGAAAGCCAAATTGATGATCCGGCAAGATATTGCATTGGCTTATAATTGCATCAATCCGATTGGCAACAAGCCTCTGCCATACTTAAGACAGGGATGGTAGGAGGCTTATTGGGCGATATGACTCAGGTTCAGCTTCTAGTTTGCCTGGCTTGTGAATCATCAGAATCGCTGCTAATTTCCATTGCTTTGGGAACTCTTGTACCCTAATAATAGCATTAAAAATTAGTGCTATATACAATATCGCTTTGGTTGGCAAGGCCTTTAATGTAGCGTGACAAATTTTATCGACACCCGGAGCTTTATTTTTCGGCAAAAGTTGGATGGCTTCAGTGATTTCCCCAGTCCTTATAGGCCTAATAGGCAGGGATATCTGCAAAGGGGTCTGCAGGTTCTGATGGGTCTCTTTAATCTGCTCTGCCGTAGAAAAATCAAAAGTAGTGAAACGATTTTCCAGATGAATACCGAAAGCATTGGCCTGCTCTGTTTCATTTCTGGCAAGTTCACCACCAGGACATCGCACAGGAACCTGTCTAAAGGGTTAAGCGATTTTGTACATTTCCATAACGAATAGTTCGCATCGATGGTGTAGTCCATAGAGGAAAGTTTGTTCTCGAAATAATCGCTTCTAAGTTCCCTTAAGAGAATTCGTAGCTGTTTCACTGCCCTGTTCCACATTAATCTGTCCCAAGGGTCTTGAGAACGAATTGCTCTTCTTCTTAGACGCCTTTTTGTTCTTATGAACTCTCTGGCCTCATTTGTAAGAACAATGCCATAGCTTATTGGAAGAAGTGCAGGATCAGGTGGAGTTAAAGCTGTTGCAGCTCTATGTATATTCTCAGTTAGAATATATACTGCGTTCTTGATGTCTTCTCTATTATTAAGCTGAAAAGAGCCTTCTTGATGTTGTCTGAAAGCAATGAGGGCAGTACGGCGGGTGATTAACCGAGAGCTTGGCCTGACAATTACACCATCTATTTGCAGGTTAACAACAAGAGCTATGTGATCCCAGCTTTGACAGATATTTATTCGAGATTCCGGTATCCCATGATATAGTGCGAAATCAATGCAAGTTGCTGTGTGGCTTGGCACATATGGGTATCTAGTTGGTGAGCCAGTAGCAAGAATACTAGCGCCTCTGGCAGTAATGGCTTCGACTAGTTCTCGTCCTCTGGGTGATTTATATGTGTCTCCCCACATCCAATGCCAAGCATTCCAGTCACCTCCAACCAGATACCTTTGACCGGAAGCAGCGAGTATGTCAGTGAAATGCCTTTCTTGGATTCGATTTCGTGGTGGACAGTATATTGCGCCTACTTCCATGTCTCCTTAACTTGTGGTAAATTTTATGGAAGACATCTGAATTGTTCGTGTTTCGACAACTCTTTGTGGGAAATGGCTGAGAGAACTCCTCACCAATACAGCCGCCCCTCCGTTGCCGTGATTGTGACGTGATGGTTTGTATGCTGGGTAAAAGGTATAGCCAAATACTTTAACTTTTTCTCCTCGGATGAGTCTTATCTCATTTAAAAGAAGGATGTCAATGCTGTTGTTATGCGCCAAGAGCTCGACTTCTCTAGCTTTACCTTAAAGGCCATTGATATTCCAGATAAGGATCTTGAGTGTATTCATTGTGAGGCTGGAGCGTTGTTGCGGAGCTGGAGAGTTGATATACCCCCAGTCCATTGTTTAATAGAGTTGGCCATTTCAAAAACCATATTTTTAAAGCCGTTCTAGTCGTTGACTGTTCTGCTTGTTTTGCTGTAGTTGTTCTTGTTGCTGCTGTTGTAGCCACAAGAGGAATTGCTGCTGCTGCTGTTGCTGGAGCTGTTGTTGCCATTTCATAAATTGCTGTTGCAGTTGTTTCAATAGTGATTGGACATCAAGCGTATGCTGCTGTTGAGAATTATTGTCCCTTGATTTCGGTGAGAGCAGTTGCGCTTGAAAATCTGACCAGGTGCACTCCCGTTTCTTACCATTGAGGCATAATATATGTTATCACTTGTGAGTCTAAAAGTGTTTGGTTTATATCTCTCCTATTCGGGTTAGGCGACAACGGTTGACGTCGCTTCTTTGGAGAGCCCATTGATCGACGAAGATATTCCTCATATTTGGTACAGCCTTTGTAGCTTGCCACAGTGTATACAGTAAGGCGGTTGATCTTGGGAACGTACGCATTGCTTGGTTAGATGATTTTCACCACATCGAGCCCAGTTGGGATGACGAAGACAGTACTTGGTTGTGTGTCCATAATCTTGGCATCGAATGCATTGGGCAAGACAAATTTTTTAAAATCTGCAGTAATTTCCTTTTTATACTCGTTACCGAAGGTAAAGAGTATATTGGTTTTGTGCAATGTCCGTCATGGTGTCTGTCCGTCTGTCCGTCCGTATGGCTGCAAGTTTTTTCCACACCCTTTAAGCTAGAGACTTGAAACTTTCCAATTCTCTTTATCTATGGGGTAGTAAATTAAAGTGTCAAGATGGGGGTTCTACGATAACTGGGGGGCTGGCAAATCGATAAATTCGATAACTCAAAACCGATAAATCCACATATTTCGCACATCCTTACAGCTAGAACTACCAAATTTGGTAAGAAGATAGCTACTAGCAACCCCCAAAAAATTGCATCCAACATTTTGGAGCCACGCCCACCCATACCGCCCCCAGCCCCCCTTTCCCCACTTTTACAAACTTAGAGCTAGAGTCACCAAATTTGGTAGGAAGATAGCAATTGATATTCCACAAAGATCTGCATCAAATATTTGCATGCCACGCCCACCCATACCGCCTCAAGGCCCCCCCCTCCATTCCATACCTCTTACAAACTTTGAGCTAGAGTCACCAAATTTGGTATGAAAATAGCAATTGACATTCCACAAAGATCTGCATTAAAAATTTGGATGCCACACCCACCCAATCCGCCCCCAGCCCCTTTTTCCCCACCTTTTACAAACTTTGAGCTAGAGTCACCAAATTTGGAAGGAATATAGCTGGTGGCATCCCCATCTGCATCGGATAATCTTAAAGGCAGCGTACACCCCTGCCGCATCCGTACCCCTTTGCAATCAGGCCTCTTTTTACCGGTTTAAATACTGGTAACGAGTATACCGCAGTCGGTTGCGTCCGACTGCAACGTTTCCACCTGTTAAGTGTGCTATAATTAAGCCTCTTAACCACTATTCTGTGAAGCTTTTCCAGCTTCATTTGGTAGGTGTGGAATTCAATTCCCAGATTATCAAAATGATCAAAAATAGTTCTATAAGTATTACAGTCTTTGGGGAATATGCTAGCTGTTTCTCCTTGTTACATCCGAAATAATATCAAAGAGGTCCTTAAAGTTGGTTATACATACTTTTAACTATTTGCGGTGGCTCTGAATTGTTGTTTAGCCGATAATTAGAGCTAGCTTCATTTTGTTGTGGGCTGGTTTCTGTGCCATTTATATCCATATTTTCATTAGAAATATTCAGCTGAGCAGCTGCAGAAGAGCTAATAGGGCCTACATTTGAATCATTTCAACTGGCTGTGTCGATTTCCATTGTAAGGTAGTGATTTTGGCCGGGGTATGAAACTCAGTCCGGCCAAGGTTCCACGTTACAAGAAATATTTAAATTCGCCGAAACGAGCTCGCGAGTTGGAGGCAAGCTAGTTCGCCTTTCCCCCGGGGTTAAGATTTTGCGTCGGCCGGCGATCAGGGAGGCGTACGGGACAAGCCACAGTACAAGTACCACCGATAGCACAGGTTATGTTCCCTCACAAGTCGAGGTCGCGCGGATGCCAAAACTCCGCTACCAAACCGACCAAATGATATGGGAAGCGTGTGGGATGAGCCACAGCACGCGTGCTGCTGATCATTCAGATTCTAACCAAAAACAATTCCAAAACGCGCCTAGACATGTGCCAACCGCGTGCGCACATGCATGTATATGTATATAACCGCGCGCGTATGCGTTCAACGTTCAGCGCCTCTCGGGGCGAAAATGAAAACACGAGGATTTGGAATAATCTTAACTTTTATTGGATAACTGAAATAATAATAATACCTCAGTAAAATTGATATTTGTGCAAATTTTTTTTTTCTTATTACAGTTGTTCTAATAACGGCATAAATGTTTCAAGTATGCATGTTTTATCTCTTATGCTTTGCGATGTTTTTCCATGCATATGTTTCTTATCTGCTTTTAATCTATAGTCCCGTTAGGATTTTAAAAGAGACAAAGTCATGACTTTAATAGAAAGTTGATATTTGTGCAAAACTCTTCATTTCAATTTTAAGTGTGACACATTAATTATCTCGCTGCAAAAATTGATTGGGTGCATTTAAATATTGTTAACTAATTGACTATAATTAGTATTGTTACAAGTTTTTGATTTTTTTTATAAATTTGGACTATTTTTGGTTAAAAATGCCTCTCGCAGCCGAATTAAATTAAAAGAAAAAACGCAAATTGAAACTTTGGCTTTATGTGGCATTAAAATATCAGAAATTGCCAAAAGATTAAGTCGGCATCGTAATACTATCGCGAATTATTTGAAGAATCCACAGAAATATGCCCGAAACAACAAAAGTTGATGCGCGCACTAAACGGCACATAAAGGCGCTAGCAACGGCTAAAAATATGAGTTGCGCTCAAATAAAGGCAGCATTGAAGTTGCCAATAAGTAGGCAGAGGGTGCAACAGATTTGTCGAAAGGAGTTGCACCTCAAATATGACTCAAGAGTACGGACACCAAAACTGTTACCCCGGCATTAGAAGGCCCGGCTTACCTTCTATGAAAAATATAAGTTTTGGGATAACGAGTTCACAAAGGTGATTTTCAGTGATGAAAAGAAGTTTAACCTGGACGGGCCAGATGGAAATAAAAAGTATTGGCGGGACCCAAGTCATC
The DNA here is from genome assembly GCA_018904305.1 of Scaptomyza montana. Classification (NCBI taxonomy): domain Eukaryota; kingdom Metazoa; phylum Arthropoda; class Insecta; order Diptera; family Drosophilidae; genus Scaptomyza; species Scaptomyza montana. The sequence goes on along the minus strand of JAEIGR010000055.1, from coordinate 789,042 downwards.
CAAGGAAGACGAGCTATAGGCGGAACCATGGTGGTGGCTCTCTGATGGTATGGGCGGCATTAAGCTCTGCTGGAAAGTCTCCCATTTGCTTTGTGTCGGGACGGATAAATGCGGAAATGTATACGGATCTCCTTGAAGGAGAACTTATACCATTTGCGGAGGAGTTCCATGGCGACGACACGTTGCAAGGCATACGATGTCGTTTTTCTGTTCCCATAGTATTCCCTTATTAGGGTGGCCAGCTATAAGTCCGGACTTAAATCCAATTGAGGATCTTTGGGGCATCCTTTCAGCAAAGGTTTATGAGGGTGGAAGGCAATTTGAGTCCTTGAAAGAACTAAAAGCGGCCATTGTCATGAAATGGGCAACTATTGACGTAAAAACTTTAAATAACTTAGTAAACTCGATGCCCCGCCGCTTGCAATTGGTTGCACAACAAAGAGGCGACTCTATTTCGTATTAATAAATTCATTTATGTTCATTGAAATACTTTATCTCCTTAAATTTGCGGTATTTAACTTTTTGCACAATTATCAACTTTACATGAAGATTTCTTAAAAAAATTTTTTCTATTAATAAAAAAAAAATATTTGAAAAACATGGTGTACATTAAATCTTAACAGCAAATACCTATTTAAAAAAAATATTAACAAAAAATCAGCCAAGTAAAATTTTCGAAAAATATATAAAAAACATGATGCACAAATATCAATTTTACTGAGGTAATACGTAGTGTGTAATGATACAAAATAATAATACTGCTGTTTCCATAAATGTATTGTGGGGAGGCCGGCATTTGGCCTACCTCACACCCCCCCCTTTCTTCGTGATCGTGACCATGCCCTTCTGGTGTTTGGTCACGGTGAACTGGTCCATCCCCACCAAAACTGTGAATCAGTCACGCCGTCCTCTGCGCCCTCGCCTCTTTAACTGCTCCTCGATGGACTTTATTGCTTTCGTCGTCAATACCGACTCGTTTGGGTGTGCCGTCCACAAACTAGGGATGTCCCAAGGGTCCACGCCCGTTGCCTGTGCTTTTGCTTCTTTGCTGTTGAGCGGGATGTCTTCTACAACCAATCCTACCTCGAGGCCTTCTTCCCAACCTTCTATCCCTTCGAATTCTACCATCGTCTCCAACGCACTTGGGCTGTTTTGTTGTGCCTCCTCGGGTTCCTTTTGGCTAATCTTCAACGGCGGTGGTGGTGTCTGCGGCACCTCCTGTGTCAGTCCGTCCTCAGCGCTTCCTTCTTCCAAGGCTGGGAAAGTCGGTGGTGAAGCCGGTTCTTCTACCCATGGCTGTGAAGCCCTTGCGTGTGGCATCTCGACAACTATTGTGGTCACCTCTATTCACTTAAAATGCAAGCACCGTCCACGACCGCCCTTGACACCTCCGTGTGTCCAAACACCGCGGGTTTGAATTTGGGGAGTGACGACTCCCAGGTGTGTCGGTAGCGCGGGTGGTCCCACCTTGGCTCTCGCGACCGATTGTGCGCTTCTTGTCGCTCTTTGACCTCTTCGAAGTCGTCACTCCCATTATCGTTCTCGATCCGAACCTCCGCGTTGTGCTCGCTCTTCTGCGAGCGGGCTTCCTTCTCCTCGTCGCAATCGGAGTCGCTTCTGACGCTCTCCTCGGGGGTAGTGTCCTCCTCATCGTCATAGCTCTGACCACTTGCTTCGCTCTCCTCGGGGTTAGTGTCCTCCTCATCGTCACTCTCGGCGTAGGGGTGTTCCGCACGAACTTCCGGGTCGTCTTCGTGGGCACCGTCCTCGTGTTCCCTTGCTATGGTATGTACCGACTCGTCGTCGCTGCTAATGGCTATTGTGTCGTCCATATTTCGTCAACTATTGTGAAAGATTGGAAATAAATTATTACGATGCTGTTTGAGTGGTGTGTTGTTGATAGCGGTTATAGTTGGTTGTTTGTTAGCGAGAGAGAGAGAGAGAGAGAGAGAAAAAAACCCCCGTTCGCGGATTTTATTCGTGGTTTCTTTGAAGTGGCAAGTGGCTCTCGCTTTTCCACGCTTCCTGCCGGAGGCTCGTGTTGAGATTCTCATTTTCACGTTGGAACGGGTTTAATTGCGATATGCTGGCGATCCGACCCTTCCGCTCTCCTTCCTTTGTTAGGCGTACCACGTTTGGCGATGTAAATTTCTTAGCGAGGAATGGTCCATCGTATTTTGGGGCTAATTTCGCTGCGAATCCGTCACTCGCTTTGGATAGCTGGTGTGTTCGCAAAAGGCCCTACTCGTTAATTCTGGGGCGCCATTCTCTTCGCCTTAGGTTGTAGTTCCTTCCTTGATCTGCTGATGCTCGTTGCTGGTTGCTCTGCTCTATTTTAAACACCTCTTTCAGCCGGTCAGCTTTCTCTCCCGGCGTTTGCAGAATGCTTCCTGTACTTGGCGTCTTTTCAGCGAACAAAGTTGCTGGCAGGCGTGGTTCCCTTCCTTGCATTAGGAACGCTGGGGAGAATCCTGTCGAATCTACAATGCTCGAATTGACGGCTGAGATTTCGGGAATCAGGACGTCCCACGAACTTTGGCTTCCAGAAATATATTGTGCTATCATTACCTTCACCGTTCGATTTATTCTTTCTGTTGGATTCTCTTGAGGGCAGTACGGGGCTGTATGTTCCATTTCTACGCCCAGTGAATTCAAAAATGCTTTGAAGTTTCGACTCGTGAATAGCACCCCGTTGTCACATACGAATCTCTTGGGTACTCCAAACCGGCATAGGATTCGTCCCCGGAAGGCCTTCTGCAGAGTTGCTGCCGTTGCTCGTCTTAAGGGGACTAGTTCCACCCATTTGGTAAATGCATCATGGAATACCAACAACATCGTGTTGCCCTGCTTTGAACGCGGTAAGGGGCCCACAAAGTCCGCGAACAGGATGGCCATCGGCTCTGACACCTGGCGGGTCAGCATATGTCCGGCTGGCTTCCTTTGCTCTGTCTTGAACATCTGGCATTTTCCACAACATTTGACGTATTTGGCTGGGTCTCGGAACATTCCCGGCCAGTAGTAGCGCTGTGACAACCTCATGATTGTTTTGCGGATCCCTTGGTGTCCTGCCGTCGGCGCGTCGCGGCATTCCTGTAGCACTCGTTTTCTTTGCTCCTCGTCGACGCAGAGCTTCCATGGGATGTAGTCCTCATCGTCTGCTCGGTAGCCAAGGTGGCGATACAACTGCCCGTTCTTCTCGACGTAATCTGCGTGTTTGGTCGGTTCTTTGGCAATTTTTCTCCCTAATTCCTTGAATCCATTTCCCGGGTGACTGTTGAACAACGGCTTGTTGGAGTTTCTCTAACGGGTCTCGCGATAATGCGTCCGCCACCACGTTGAGTCTCCCTTTCCTGTATCGCTCGTCGAATTGATATTGTTGGAGCTCCAACGCCCAACGTGCAATCCTTTTCGACGGGCTTTCTATGGAATTTAACCACTTCAAAGCTGTGTGATCCGTGACACCATGGAAGCGATATCCCTCCAGATAGCACTTTAGCTTACGGATCGACCACACTATTGCCAGGCACTCCTTTTCTGTTGCCGAGTAGTTCTCCTCCGCCTTGTTTAACTTTCGGCTCGCGTAAGCTATCACCCTCTCCTGCTGGTCGACAGTTTGGGTCAGCACTGCTCCGAGGCCATAATCGCTTGCATCCGTCTGAAAAATCTGGACATGCCAAAACAGGGGCGGACGTAAGATAGTGTTTGAGACTGTCCAACGCCGCCTGCTGCTCTGCGCTCCACGACCACTTTCGGGCTTTCTTTAACAAGTCTGTCATCGGCTGTATTACAGCTGTGAAATTGGGCACGAATCGTCGGTACCAAGACGCCATCCCTAGGCAACGTCTGAGCTCCTTGATGTTCTTCGGGGATTTCAGCTTGCTGATCGCGTCTACCTTCGATGGATCCGTCTGGATTCCCTTCTCACTCACTAGGTGTCCCAGGTACACTAGCTGCCTCTGGAAGAACAAACACTTTTTCCTGTTCAGCCTTAGATTCGCTGCCCTCAGCCTGTGCTGTTCTTGTAGCGCTTATCACGATGATGTCGTCTAGATGGGCGAACGCGTGCGGCTCCATCTCTGGTCCGATCACCGTGTCCAAGGCTCTTTGAAAAGTTGCTCCGGCCGAATGCAATCCAAACGGCATCACTTTCCAGTGGAACAATCCTCGGCCGGGTACCGTGAATGCCGTGCACTCCCGACTGTCCGCCGCCATGGGGATTTGCCAATATCCGTGTTTCAGGTCCAGCGTTGATATATAGCGCGCGTGCCTCAGTCTTTCCAAAATATGATTGATTCGGGGCACTGGGTACGCGTCTGGTATAAAGTGCGCGGTGAGCTGCCTATAGTCCACGCACATCCTCCATTCGTTCGTTTTCTTCCGGACGAGTACGATCGGGGTGCTGTGCGGGCTCCGAGACGGTTCAATGGCTCCTGCCTCCTATCAGCTCGTCTATTTGCTTGTCGATCACGCGTTGCATCGCAGGGTTCTTAGGATAATACCTCTGCTTTATTGGCTTGTTGTCCTTCATGACGATCCGGTCTTCGGCTACATTGGAAACACCCTGTAGTCCCTCAAATAGTCGTAGCTCCGATTTTAAAAACTCCTGCATGACCGGCTCCAAGTCCGCTGGCCGTTCTAGCTTTTCTTCGGTGTTCCCTTCTGATCTCGAGTCTGATTTGGGGTCTCCTATCTGACATGCTTCCACACCCGCATTTCCCAGTTGGCCCAATGATGGCTCGTTGACGACTGTAACTGCGTCTTCATATGCCCCTCGCTGGGCTACCGCGGCGTTCTTAACGTGGGATGTCCCCGGGACATTGCCTCGTTGTGCACTCCCTGAGCCACATGCTTCACGTTTTTCCTCTCTCGCCGGGTCCGCCTCGACTTCAGATTAGTTTGCCTGGCGGGAGCGTCCACGCCTCCTACCCTACTCGGGTATCCTGGCCCCCTCGACTGACTGTGCCCCGTCTCCCCGTTGTACGGGTCTCTTATATTTTCGTACTCTCCGGCTGCTTGAGTCAGTTCTGCTAGCGTCGACAAGTCCTTTCTACGGATATACAATCGGTACTCCCGCGCCAGATTGTCGTATACCCTGTCTAACTGCTGGTCGGGCCTATAACGGGCATGGCGCATGAGTCTCTTCAAGTCAACCAAGTACTCTTTGTATCCCTCACCAGCTCACTGCCGACGGTCCCTAATCTGATCTTCCAGTCGCTTGAAATACTGCGGGGGTAAAAAGAAATCGAAAAATTCTCTCTTGAAAGTATCCCAGGTTGCGTCACTAAGCTCATGTCGGTAAACGGCTCACTCATTGCCCTAGGTATACGATCAAATTCTATGTCATAAGTCCTAGCTCGTTCTTCTAAGGAATCTATGAACACGAGCGGGTCCGTATACCCATCGAACCTGATTCCCCACTTCCTAATTTGTTCCGGGACGACCACGCAATGCTTATAGTTTTCAAATCCCCGGTAACCGATGCCCACATCTGGTTTGTAGTTCACCTGCCTCACCTGGGTACTATTCACAGGCGGGGTTGTGATTGGCGCTACGTGCACCCCAGAGGAGATTGCTATTTTAGCATCCTGCTCTTTTGGCGGCAACTGCTGCGCCTGGCTGAACGCTGGAAATAGTCCCCCTAGTGACCTCGATATCGTCACCAGGTCGGACTCCGATTTATGCCGCTGTTGCAACCGCCCGGCGGGAATGCTATTCGCAGCGGGTGATTCGCAGGTTTTCGTGAACTGGGATTCCGTATCAATCAGACGGGTCCGAATCCCCAAGTCATGAGAGCCCTCTTTAATAAACGTACATACCCGTTTTCGAAAATCTTCTACATTTCCAAATTTTTGTACGCCTACGACTGGGTTGCCGCTGTCCCCCGGTGACGCATTGATGGGCTCGCTCATTGTTTATTTGAAATTTCCCTATTTGTTTCGTATAACTGGCACCTTTTAATTTTATTTCGCTTTATTACGATTTTCTGTTTTCAACTTTTCTTCCTTTTTTTTTTGTTTTATTATCGCCGTATTATATTTGGAGAGTTGAATCTTGTGTCGAATTGTGTTTAATTATGTTTAATCGATGTCTTGTTTAATTTTGCTCTATTTTGAAGAATTTTGTTTAATTATGTTTAAAAAAAAAATATCTTTCAAAATTATTTATAATTTTTCTCAAAATTATTTATTGTTGTTTTTTCAAAATTATTTCTTATTTTCCAAAATTATTCATAATTTTCTCAAAAAATTATTCGTAATTTTCATCAAAATTATTTATTATTTTTTTCCCAAACTTGTTTATTATTATATATTTTTTTTTATTTGTATAACATTCGCATTTGACTTTCACTTAGTAAAACCGGCTATTCATCACTCGGTCGATTTTCAATATTATTTGTCCCACTGTTCGATTTTAATTTTTCAACTTTACTCGTCGCACTGTTCACTGTTCACTGTTGGTCACCAAACCACCACCAACTTCGTTTTTGGTACAGCGGCGTGTGCTGTACTTTTTATTGCTTAACGCCTGCGTCGACGGCCGCTTTGCACGTGCGCGATTCCGTTTCTTTCGATCGGTGTGTCCGTTTCCACCGTCACTTTCGTCGCGCCGCAAATGGTTCGAATCGCACGTTTGCTATTCGCGATACCGTTTGCTTAATTGGTGCACCCGCTTCAACCGTCACTTTCGCCGCGCCGCAAATGATTCGAATCGCACGATTTGCTTTTCGCGATCCCGTTTGCTTAATCGGTGCACCCGCTTCAACCGTCACTTTCGTCGCACCGCGGCAATTGTGCAAGGAAAACGCCAAGACGTAATCCGTTTTTTTTTCTTCCAGTTTTGTGCACGCGCGATAAACAGGGGAATGGCCGGGTATATTCATTCCACGAACACTTGTTAGTAATGATTTTTTTTGTTTGGGATTTTTAATTCCAAACTGCACTACTCCTCTTACGCGTTTACGTCCCTGCTCGGGCGCCACTTGTAAAGTAGTGATTTTGGCCGGGGTATGAAACTCAGTCCGGCCAAGGTTCCACGTTAAAAGAAATATTTAAATTCGCCGAAACGAGCTCGCGAGTTGGAGGCAAGCTAGTTCGCCTTTTCCCCGGGGTTAAGATTTTGCGTCGGCCGGCGATCAGGGAGGCGTACGGGACAAGCCACAGTACACGTACCACCGATAGCACAGGTTATGTTCCCTCACAAGTCGAGGTCGCGCGGATGCCAAAACTCCGCTACCGAACCGACCAAATGATATGGGAAGCGTGTGGGACGAGCCACGGCACGCGTGCTGCTGATCATTCAGATTCTTACCAAAAACAATTCCAAAACGCGCCTAGACATGTGCCAACCGCGTGCGCACATGCATGTATATGTATATAACCGCGCGCGTATGCGTTCAACGTTCAGCGCCTCTCGGGGCGAAAATGAAAACACGAGGATTTGGAATAATCTTAACTTTTATTGGATAACTCTCTCTACTCGGTTCCACTTATGGTTTGTCCTCTAGACCTAAGGGGGGGAATCGCGTCCACGCCACTATAATTCTAATCTCTATCACTTAATTTGTCTTTGCTTATTACGTTCTTTTGTCTTGACACCCGCGTTCACGTCCGTTCACATTCGCTCCTACTTCTCGATTCATTTCGTCGTCTGGCGCTCGGCCTGAGCGCGCCCTTTTCGCCCTTGTGGGTCGCGACATCTGGATCGTGGGTCGCAACATTTGGATCGTGTGAGAGTGCACACGACCGCCGCTCTTCTTGAGCTGCTCTCTTAAGTTATCTTATACTATGCTTATTCTATGCCCTTCACCATACCATACTTATGTTAAACTTAAGGTCTGTTAACGTTGACATTGCATTTATTCCATTAATATTTACTTCATAGTATTTCCCGTTTGTCTTAATATCTTAATGATTGAAATAATAATAATAATAGTGTGTAATGATACAAAATAATAATGGGGAGGCCGGAATTTGGCCTACCTCACACCATATCTAGAATGGTAAACCTGTTGCTAGAGTTTGCCTTTCTGGCTGATGCTGGGGGTGATTCCAATATAGTTTCGTTGTTAACCCTTTTATTGTTAAAAATGGGTGAAACTGGTTTCATCCTCTTTTGCGACAGATGTTTTTGGCCGTCCTTCAGTTTTAAAGCATCTCCACTTGAAGCAGCTATGCCGAATGTTGAATTGCATTTTTTCATAGTCAGTTTTATCCAGCTTATAGTTAAGTTTGATTTTCCGCGGCACGACCAATCTCGATGAGAGAAGACTCGCGGCTTTCTTTGTCGGCTGCTTGCCAATTTTCTCGGATTTTTAAGAACTCCTAAGAGTATTCATTAATTTTACCAAGATCCTAGCCAAGACTAGAACATTGAAAGCTAAGTGAAAAGCTCAAAGCTTCACTGACGGTGAACTTTTATTAAATGTTTTGAGATGACGTGGCCGCTGGGCAGCGGAGCCCCGTTTTGGGAAAACTCACTCGGGGTGGATGGGGCGGCTAGGGCAGTATTCGTGGGTGTGGAAACCAAACTTTTTGTTTTTCAGTTTTTGGGGGGTCATCATCACCTATCTTGGCACCAAATTTGGTGGCTATAGCTCAAAAACTGTGGGAGATATAGGCTTTTTTGACTTTTAGCTCTTTTAGGTTTTAGCTGTAAGGATGTGCGAAATATGTGGATTTATCGGTTTTGAGTTATCGAACTTATCGATTTGCCAGCCCCCCAATTATAGTAGAACCCCAATCTTGACACTTTAATTTACTATCCCATAGATAAAGAAAATTGGAAAGTTTCAAGTCTCTTACTTGAAGGGTGTGGAAAAAAGTTGCGAACATACAGACGGACAGACGGACAGACACCATGACGGACATTGCACAAACCCAATATACTCTTTACCTTCGGTAACGAGTATAATAATGCGGTTTGCGAAAAGAAGTGGTTAACGCAGCATCGTTATGCATTTTGTATGAATTAGTTCTTGTTTTGTTTGGTATTTGATTGCGATGGGTCGTAAGCGTGATGCTATTGTGCGTGCATTTTTCGATTTTAAATCAAAAGATGAAATTTCGGAATGTTAAATTTGTAAGCGTTCCTTTAAGGGCGCCTATTTACAAATTTGAAGAGCCATCTTCAGGAGTGCCATGCCGATGCCTACAGATCTGCGGTAGATCAAAAAGGCAGAGGAGAAAAAGAAATTTTTTTCAGTGACAATGTCAGAAGTGGAGGTGAAAAAAGCTTGCGTGCAACTTGTGACGGAAGAAAAAGTCCCGTTTAAATTTTTTGATTCCGCTCCCTTCAAAATGCTTACAGAGCGGATTTTTCACGGGCCAGATAATATCACTGAATATTATGCTGCATGTCTCAGAAAAATATGAGTGTAAAAAGAACATATTAAAGAATCGCATTAGAGATAAAATGCTTTCACTCAAAATTGACATAGCTTCCCGACATTCCAAAGGCATACTGGGTGTTAACGTTCAGTACTACCGTAATCATGCCATTGAGGTGAAGGGTGTGTAGGGTGTAATTGAGCTGCATCGGAATCACACAGAGCTAAATTTGAGCATGGAAATTGAAAACATTTTGTCAGAGTTTTCGATTTCTAAGCAGCAAATTTATACGATCACCTCACCAAAAATGTCGTAAATGCGGTTGAGTGTTTGAACGAAGACCCCGAAAGTGTTCTCAATTCTCATCTCGAAAACGCGGAGCTGATGAATGAGATTAGTGTTTCTTCAATCTCTTCAATCCGCTGTGCAGCTCACTCCATGCACCTTGCCGTGAAAGACTTTTTGAATGATGATGCAAGGAATGAAGTTGTTGCAAGTGCGCGAAAAGTATTAAAAACATTGCGAACTCCGACGTTCAGGTAATCACACAAAATTAAATTCATTAATAATTAATGTAGATAATGACAAATTTTTTATTATAATTGTCTAGGCTAGCAATTTCTACCACGACTCTACCGCTGCCAACCACTGATGTGCCAACAAGGTGGAGCTCCACATACGAAATGCTGAAAAGTGTTTGCATATACGAGGAGTTCGTCCAGGAACACCTTTCTGCAAATTTGCAGTTGACGGACAAACAATGGGCTGTTATCAAATTGTTGCTGTCTGTGATAGAGCCGATATCTGCAGCCACCAAAAAGTTGCCAAGTGAACGGCTTTATTTTGGTGACTTTTACAGTCTTTGGTTAGAGACTAAATTAACTATTGAATCTATGAATAGTAATATATATAGCGAAGATCTAGCCAATAGCTTGGAGAGTCGTGAGAGTATTCACACATCTAATGAAGTTATTCTCTCTGCAATTTTTTTGGATCCCAGAATTCTCAAGAATCCTTTTCAGCAGGCGGCAGCCAAAAATCACTTGGTAACTTCTTGCTTTAAACAAAAAGGTAAGCTTTATTAAAATAAACGTATTAATATGACAATTAGTTATTTTGCTCTTTTTGTTTATCAGGGGAGTCCAATAAATGTCGAACGGGTCTCATTAGAAGCCCCTGAGTTAGCGTCAATTGACATCACAAAGTACATCCTCATTTTTTAATGAATTTTTAAATTCTATAGAAGTGGCCTCTGAGTGTGAAGAGTCTGAGGAAGAGGATGAATCGGAGCTTAAATTGGCAATAACGGAAATACAGGGGCATTCGCCAAAGCCAATTAACCTAAACGTCGACATTATGAGCTACTGGGAGGGCAAAAAATTCACGTACCCTCGGTTGAACCGCGTGGCTTCCATTGTGCATTCTGTGCCTGCTACACAGGTATCAGTGGAAAAGGCATTTTCTGCACTAAAATTAGTTGTGACTGATTTAAGATGCAATCCATCAAGAAGATTATGTTTCTTAAATTAAATAAATAGAAAACTTTATAATTTATAACATTTTTGATTATGCTACAAGTATGAAAACCGACAAGTGTCTTAGTAGACCCTTATATACTAGATGAACCCGACCACGTATTCCTGTTGTGCCTTTTGATGTTAACTCTATGAATAAATAAACATAATAAAAAGCACATTTATCACACTATTTCTATTAGAGATAAGAAACATGCATGCATATATGTATATCTGTACATGCGTTTGTACATTAAACACCAACTGAAAGGTATTGATGCAAAGATAATATTTATGTGCCGGGGAAATGGGGGCTGGGGGTGGTATGGGTGGGTGTGGCATCAAAATTTTTGATGCAGACCTATGTTTGTTTTTGTCAATGGCAATCTTCATACTAAATTTGGTGACTCTAGTTCAAAATTTGTAAAAGATAGGGAAAGGGGGGCTGTGGGCGGTTTGAGTGGTTGTATCATACAAATTTTGCTTCAGATCTTTGTGGAATGTCAATTGCTATCTTCATACCAAATTGGGTGACTCTAGCTCAAAGTTTGTAAGAGCTATGGAATGGGGGGGAGGGGATTGAGGCAGTATGGGTGGATGTGGCATCCACATTTTTGATGCAGATCTTTGTGGAATGTCAATTGCTGTCTTCCTTCTAAATTTTGTGACTTTATCTCAAAGTTTGTAAAATGTGGGGAATGGGGCTGGAGGCGGTTTGGGTGGGTGTGGCATCCAAATTTTTGATGCAGATCTTTGTGGAATGTCAATTACTATCTTCATACCAAATTTGGTGACTCTAACTCGAAGTTTGTAAGAGGTGTGGAAAGGAGGGCCGGGGGAGGTATGGGTGAGCGTGGCATTCAAATTTTTTATGCAGATCTTTGGGGGTCGTTACCATTTATTTTCAAACCAAATTTGGTGACTCTGGCTCAACAACTCTGAATAATACACACATCCCCGTTTCTAACGAAGCGTTGGGGCGGCTAGGGCAATATTGGTGGGCGTGGCATCAAAATTTTTGATGCAGATCTTTGTGGAATGTCAATTGCTATCTTCATACCAAATTAGGTGACTCGAAGTTTGTAAAAATTGGTGGAAGGGGGGCTGTGGATTTATCGGTTTTGAGTTATCGAACTTATCGATTTGCCAGCCCCCTTGTTAGCGTAGAGCCCCAATATTGAATTTTTTTGGGACCATCAATTTTTGATTTTTGCAATGCTTAATAAACGATTCCGGCCTTCTTGCGGCATATAAATATTTTATTATGATAATGACTAATTTTAGTATACTTAAAATGATTCAATTAAATCATGGACCATAAATGTTCGTATGTATAGAGCAAGTGCACTGCAACATTGAACATTCGAAACTGAAAAATAAACGATAAATTTAACCAATGTTAAATTAAATGAGCAAATTTAATAATCTACTATTTATCTATCTGGGGTTCTCCTTAATAAGTCAAATTAATGCGCTAAAAAAAAAAAAATTGATTTTTTCAACGTAACCTCTTTTTGTATGCGTTGTCGCTGGGCACAATCTTCTTTTTACCTCATTGTCTTGAACGATGTTGAATTTTAATTTTTGTCTTCTGTTTTATTTGATGTTATTTCTTATTAGTCTATTGACGTTTTGAAATGGCTGATTTCCTTAAAATCAATTTCGGCAGATTCATTGCACTTGCGTCCTTTCGCACTAAATTATTATTTATCTATTATTAAGAATATAGTAGTTTAAAAACTAAGTAAACGGTTGGGTAAAGTGCTGGTTGCGTGACCTTCGGCTTTGGGTGCTGTCTGATATGTACATAAATATTCTATTTTTACATTAATTACATTGAAATTTTTTATTATTAACATTTTATTCTATTTACATATGCACATATTGAAATGTTTTGGAGGTATTCAATTTTGGTACTAAATATAATTTTCAAAGTGTGTACCACTACTGCTATACGTTTAAGAGTTATTCAATAGGAGCACGAGAAGAAAAACAACTGCATGCTACAAAGTTACAAGCTAAGTAAGGTTTGGAGACAAAAAATTCAGATTAATCTTTATTAAAACAAGTGGAAACGTTGCAGTCGGACGCAACCGACTGCGGCATACTCGATACGAGTATTAAAACCGGTAAAAAGAGGCCTGATTGCAAAGGGGTACGGATGCGGCAGGGGTGTACGCTGCCTTAAAAATTATCCGATGCAGATGGGGATGCCACCAGCTATATTCCTTCCAAATTTGGTGACTCTAGCTCAAAGTTTGTAAATGGTCTGGAAAGGGGGTGCTGGGGGCGGTATGGGTAGTTGTGGCATCAAAATTTTTAATGCAGATTTTTGTGAAATGTCAATTGCTATCTTCATACCAAATTTGGTGACTCTAGCTCGAAGTTTGTAAAAGGTTGGAAAAGGGGGGGCTGGGGGCGGTATGGGTGGGCGAGGCATCCAAATTTTTGATGCAGATCTATGTGGAATGTCAATTGCTATATTCATACCAAATTTGGTGACTCTAGCTCAAAGTTTGTAAAAGTATGGAATGGGGGGGCTAGGGTGGAATTGGTGGGTGTGGCATCCAAATTTTTGCTGCAGATCTTTGTGGAATGTCAATTGCTATCTTCATACCAAATTTGGTGACTCTAGCTCGAAATTTGTTATAAAAAGGGAAAGGGGGGCTGGGGGTGGTATGGGTGGGCGTGGCATCCAAATTTGTTATGCAGATTTTTGTGAAATGTCAATAGCTATCTTCATACCAAATTTGATGACTCTAGCTCGAAAATTGTAAAAAAAATAAAGGGAAAGGTGGGCTGGAGGGCGGTATGGGAGGGCGTGGTACCCAAATTTTTGCTGCAGATCTTTGTGGAATGTCAATTGCTATATTCATACCAAATTGGGTGACTCTAGCTAAAAGTTTGTAAAAGGTGGAGGATGGGGGGCGAAATGGAGGGCGTGGCTCCAAAATTTTTGATGCAGTTTTTTTGGGGTTGCTAGTAGCTATCTTCTCACCAAACTTGGTAGTTCTAGTTGTGAGGATGTGCGAAATATGTGGATTTATCGGTTTTGAGTTATCGAATTTATCGATTTGCCAGCCCCCCAGTTATCATAGAACCCCCATCTTGACACTTTAATTTACTATCCCATAGATAAAGAGAATTGGAAAATTTCAAAACTCTAGCTTGAAGGGTGTGGAAAAAAGTTGCAACCATACGGACGGACAGACGGCCAGACACCATGACGGGCATTGCACAAAACCAATATACTCTTTGTCTTCGGTATCGAGTATAAATATGCAAACTATGACAACATTAATTTACACTTAAAACAAATAATCAATAATCTCTTTGTTTTTCTCTTGTCGTGGACGGTATGTTACATAACCTGTATAGGGTTATGTACGATTTTAGGCACTAATTCACTCAATAAAAAAAAAAACATAAAACAAAAAAAAAATCGCCTCGTCGCTTTTGTTGTTCATATTTAGAACAAGACTATATTGTAGTTCTTCGAACCACATTTTAAAGTAAATTATGCAACTTCCTCACGCGGGGGTTGCTCTGCTTGCGACTTCAACTTCGGACTGGTGAGTGAAGCCCATATGGAGCGGTAGAAGAAGAGAGCGCTGGTTGTCTGGAGTTGTTGGGGACAGCTGATCTGTTGAGTTCCCAAGACGAATATTGTTGGGCCTTTATTTGGCAGTTGGATAATTGAAATGGTTCTTAATGCCAAGCCAAATATAATTTTAAATTTAAATTTTCAAAATTTATATCGAGGCAAATGAAGTTATGACCAACACAACCCGCCAATTCTGATAAATATATAGATCGGAAAAATAATCAGAATTGCGAACCAAAAAAAATTAACTTTAATTACCTATTAGTTGAGAATCGCACTTAAATAATTTTGCAGGTTACGGCTTTTAAATCCAAGTGCGCTGCATCAGGGAATATGTATAATCCTAACCAAAAAAAAAAAAAGTTCCAGTTATTGGAATACAAAAACAAGGGGAAACGTTGCAGTCGGATGCAACCGACTGCGGCATACTCGATACCAGTATTAAAACCGGTAAAAAGAGGCCTGATTGAAAAGGGGTACGGATGCGGCAGGGGTGTACGCTGCCTTAAAGATTTTCCAATGCAGATGGGGATGCCACAAGCTATCTTCCTTACAAATTTGGTGACTCTAGCTCAAAGTTTGTAAAATGTGAGGGAAAGGGTGCTGGGGGAGATATGGGTGGGCGTGGCATCCAAATTTTTGATGCAGATCTTTGTGGAATGTCAATTGCTATCTTCATACCAAATTTGGTGACTCTAGCTCAAAGTTTGTAAAAGGTTGGAAAAGGGGGGGCTGGGGGCGGTATGTGTGGGCGTGGCATCCAAATTTGTGATGCAGATCTTTGTGGAATGTCAGTTGCTATCTTCATACCAAATTTGGTGACTCTAGCTCAAAGTATGTAAAATGTGGGGAAAGGGGGGCGAAATGGGTGGGCGTGGCTCCAAAACTTTGATGCTGATTTTTGGGGGTCGTTGCCAGCTATCTTCCTACCAAATTTGGTGGCTCTAGCCCCACAACTCTGGAAGATACACGCATTCCCGTTTTTGACGAAGCGTTGGGGTGGATGGGGGCGGCTAGGGCAGTTATTGGTGGGCGTGGCATCCAAACTTTTGATGCTGTTTTTGGGGAGTCATCATCACCTATCTTGGCACCAAATTTGGTGGCTATAGCTTAAAAACTGTGGAAGATATATGCTTTTTTGACTTTAAAATGCGTGGTGGCTGGGGGAGGAATGGGGGGCGTGGCTCCAAAATTTTTGATGCAGTTTTTTTGGGGTTGCTAGTAGCTATCTTCTTACCAAATATGGTAGTTCTAGCTGTAAGGATGTAAGAAATATGTGGATTTATCGGTTTTGAGTTATCGAATTTATCGATTTGCCAGCCCCCCAGTTATCGTAGAACCCCCATCTTGACACTTTAATTTACTATCCCGTAGATAAAGAGAATTGGAAAGTTTCAAGTCTCTAGCTTGAAGGGTGTGGAAAAAAGTTGCGAACATACAGACGGACGGACGGACAGACGGACAGACGGACGGACACCATGACGGACATTGCACAAACTCAATATACTCTTTACCTTCGGTATCGAGTATAAATACTGATCCAGTGGCACTTTTTATACTCGATACCGAAGGTAAAGAGTATATTGAGTTTGTGCAATGTCCGTCATGGTGTCTGTCCGTCTGTCCGTCTGTCTGTCTGTCCGTCTGTCCGTCTGTATGAACGTAACTTTTTTCCACACCCTTCAAGCTAAAGACTTCAAACTTTCCGATTCTCTTTATCTATGGGATAGTAAATTAAAGTGTCAAGATTGGCGTTCTACGATAACTGGGGGGCTGGCAAATCGATAAGTTCGATAACTCAAAACCGATAGATCCACATATTTCGCACATCCTTACAGCTAGAACTACCAAGTTTGGTGAGAAGATAGCTACTAGCAACCCCAAAAAACTGCATCAAAAATTTTGGAGCCACGCCCACCCATTCCAACCCCAGCCCCCCCCGCATTTTTAAATCAGAAAAGCCATATATCCCACAGTTTTTGAGCTAGAGTCACCAAATTTGGTGCCAAGATAAGTGATGATGATCCCCAAAAAACTGCATCAAAAGATTGGATGCCACGTCCACCAATACCGCCCTAGCTACCCCCATCTGCCCCAACGCTTCGTCAAAAACGGGAATGCGTGTGTCTTCCGGAGTTGTGGAGCTAGAGCCACCAAATTTGGTAAGAAGATAGCTGGCAACGACCCCCAACAATCTGCATCAAAGTTTTGGAGCCACGCCCAACCATTCCGCCCCCCTCTCCCCACCTTATACAAACTTTGAGCTAGAGTCACCAAATTTGGTATGAAGGTAGCAATTGACATCCCACATAGATCTGCACCAAAAATTTGAATGCCACGCCCACCCATACTGCCCCCAGCCCCCCTCTCACCACTTTTACGAACTTTGAGCTAGAGTCACCAAATTTGGTATGAAGATAGCAGTGACATTCCACATACATCTGCATCAAAAATTTAGATTCCACAACTACCCATACCGCCCCCAGCCCCCTTTTCCCCACATTTTACAAACTTTGAGCTAGAGTCACCAAATTTGCAACGAAGACAGCCGGTGGCATCCCCATCTGCATCGAAGAATCTTTCAGGCAGCGTACACCCCGGCCGCATCCGTACCCCTTTGCAATCAGGCCTCTTTTTACCGGTTTAAATACTGGTATCGAGTATACCGCAGTCGGTTGCGTCCGACTGCAACGTTTCCACTTGTTATTATTTTTCTTTGATTTACTAACCCAATTAAAGGGATCACTTTTCTTTTTCTGTGCTTTAATAGAGCACGTTAAGTCGCGCACACCTTCTCCCTGGCAAGTCTTTGAGAGGAAAACCATGCGGTCAGAAATTTGGTTGCTACAAGCGACAAAGTTGCACCAATTTATTTCACCTTTATATTCGTTAATCACAGCCCTGTACTGGTTGACATTTTCATCACTCCTAGGTGGCGAGTGTACTGCTCATTACGAAGATAACCAAGAAAATACTAACAAAAATTTATCATTTACTGAAACGAATTGCCTTTTAACCAAGCTTATTTTTATTTTTACGAAACACCAAAAATAATATCAGTTTGGTTATTTGCAAACAAAAACATAAATAAAAGCGCATACAGTTTTACAAGCACTTGAGCAGAGGTTGGGATTAAAGGCTTGCTTAATTTTAGGGCTTGTCCTAAAATCAAATAGAGGCGACAAGCGGCATATTACACACCCCCCTGCCAAAATTACACTTTGGCGGTGAAACGACCAAAGTGGGATACCCGCTTGGAGACACAACAAAAAAACAGAATCGTCGTTATTGTTTAATATCTTTAGCATGATATTTTCCCACAAGTTTACACTGCAAATCTTCCAGCTCGTAATAACATGTACCAAGTTTATTCCGAATTCTGGCTTTGACAAAAGTTGGGCCTAGTTTCGAACTATAGCCTTTAGCGAAATTACTTTGTTGAAAATTACGACGATATACTTCTTGTCCAACAACATAAGAAACTAACTTACTGCGAGTGTTATAGTATTTTTCGTTTCTCGTATGCTGCTGATTGATTCCTATTTTCGCTGTTTGACGAATTAGATCCAACGTATCTTCCCTATTAAAAGTCATAGTCCGATCATCTAGCTGTTGCAAACTTCTCAAAAGGTGATAGGTAGATCCATCGGTGATCATGTGTTGACCAAATGCTATTCTATATGGACTACTTTTTACAGCGGCATGCACACCAGAACGCAGTGCACAGCTTATATGGCTGAGTTGTTCGTCCCAGTTGGACTGATCCGGCTTAATATAAGCTTTTATAGCGGCAAGTACCGATCTCTTTACACGCTCAGATGCGTTAGCTTGAGGTGCATACATGGCTGTGTAACGGTGTTGTACGCTATATTTTTGCAACAAAGCGTTAAATTGGTGCGATTTAAATTGAACACCATTGTCCGATAGAACTGTTTCTGGTACTCCAAAACAGTGAAAAATTTCTTCTTCCAGGAAACGAATAATAGCGTCAGCAGTTAGTTTTCTAATTGGTTTCAAAAACGGATATTTTGACATGTGGTCAACTACCACACAAATGCCTATATGCCCTGTACGGCTACGGGGGTACGTACCTAGAAAATCAATAAAAAATTTCTGAAATACTCGCTGTATAACGGCTAAAGAACTTAAAGCCGGTCTCAAGGGTTGATTAGGATGTTTACTGCATTTGCATGCTGCACAGTTATTTATGAATTCTTTAACATCCCCTACCAAATTAGGCCAGTAGTAGTACCGCCGAATTCTTTCGAGCGTTTTAATAATACCATTATGTGCGGCTAATGGATGTTCGTGGCACTGTTTTAAAACGACAGGGACCAACTCTTTTGGTATCCACAACTTCCAACACATATCGTCTGCAATTTGCTCACCAGTAGCATGCTCTGCTCGGCGATATATAATATGGTCTATAACCTTGACATCTGGCAATGGAACCTTCTGATTTAAAATTTGGTCTTTAAGTCCCACATACTCCTGAGTGTAAAAATTCAAAGAATTCAAATCAATTGGACAATCCAACGATACTTCTGATAAATCTTCCAAACATATGCGAGAAAGTACATCCGGAACTACATTCTTACTGCCTTAACGATGATGAATTTTAAATGCAAATGCCTGCTACTTAAGTGCCCATCTTGCTAATTTGGTACTCAAATCCGTTTGTGACATGAGCCACTTAAACGAAGCATGATCCGTTATGATAGAAAATTCATGTCCCTCTATATATGCTCTTAATTTTTTTACGCACATTACAGCGGCCAAACATTCTTTTTCCGTTACTGAATAATTTCGTTGACACTTATTTAGTTTGCGAGACATAAATGCAATTGGTACTTCATTACCCTCGCTATCCTCTTGTGTAAGCACGCCTCCAACACCTGTATGACTAGCGTCACAATGTATGTAAAACGGCTATGCAATACTGGAGCCTTGCACATTTGCTCTTTTAACAATATAAACGCTTTTTGAGCCTCTTCTGACCATTCAAATTTTTTCGACTTTTAAGGGTGTCAGAAATGAGTGCAGCTATTTATTTATTTATTTATTTATTGTCAGCTAAGAGCAGCTGACATAAAAATGAAATCAAAATTAATTTAAATTAAGAAATAGTTAAAATAATTTAAAATAAAAATATAGATTAATATATAAATCTGAAAATATAATCAAAAGTTAACGTTAAAGCTCTGGGAAATTCAATAAAAATTGAGTAGTCCAACATTTGTTGCGAGGATTGGGAAAAACCCAGAAAAACCCAATCAGACCAGCATTAGATTAGTAGTTAGTGGTTACGATTAGATAAAGCAAAAAGGATCGATCTTTTTAGTAGATGAGGCCTCCAAGGAGACAAGAGAAGAAAGTTTGTTATAGTCAGAACATATAACACGAAATGGTTCATGAATTAAATAGTTGCTGAAGCAACGATCAAGGCTAAGGGGTAAAAAGTTACGTGAAGATCTAATTGGGACATTAAATTTAATTCGACTCAAAAGAACTGATGAGTCGATTTCACCATTAAGTAGGTTAGTAATAAATAATACTCCATGCATAGTTCTACGGTTTAACAGGGAGGGAAGATTAAACAAAAGGAGTCTACTTGAATACGGGGGTAAGTCTACTCCAGGAACCCAGTTAAAACTTCTAAGGGCAAATAGAAGAAATTTCTTCTGCACAGATTCAACTCTATCCTGGTGAATCGAGTATTGTGGGGACCACACACAAGATCCATACTCCAGGATGGGACGTACTAGGGATGTATAAAGCGTTTTAGTGGTGTAGGGATCGTTAAACTCTTTCGACCACCGCTTGATGAAGCCAAAGACATTAATGGCCTTATTAACCATAGACGAAATATGAGAGTCAAACTTTAGCTTAGGATCAAGAATAATGCCTAAATCTTTAATTTCAAACACGCGGTCAAGTGGTGAAGCATCAAGCAAGTAGTGAGCAGTATGAGGGGTACTTCTACAAAAAGACATGACTTTACATTTTGAACAGTTTAAATTGAGTAAGTTAAAACGACACCAGGCCGACAGCGCACATAAATCCGACTGTAGTAAGTTGCACAGAGAAGCATCATTGTAGGTGAAACATAGTTTTACATCATCAGCAAACATATAAACAAAAGAGTTAGTAATAACAGCTGGAAGATCGTTAATAAACAAAGCATAATTAGTTATGAATTTGTGATACCAGCCTGTGGTACCTAGAACCAGATAAACAAAAATCTCGTTGCGCAAACTGGGCGGAATAACCGTATCCATTAGCTTGGACATTGTTTGCGGCGCTGCTTTGTTTGCTTTTAAGTCGATACTGGTTATGTACTCAGCTCGAGGAAGCCTACTAAGTATGCCATCTATCAATAGCATTGGGTATGTATTTTTAACTGTTACGTCGTTAACCTTTCTACTGTCAAGACACAAACGCACTTTACCGGGTTTCTGAACCAGAACAATGGGTGATGACCAAGGACTGTCTGATTCTTCTATTACTCCTAGCGCTAGCATTCTCTCCAGTTCGTCGTACATTAGCTTTTCGACTGCTGGCGATACTGCGTAGTGACGCTTTTTAACGGGAATACAGCCTGACACATCTATGTCGTGAGAAAGCCAAGTTGTCTTGCCAAGGCCTTTTTCAGCAAAAGAAGGAAACAGTTTAATTGTAGATATCAGCTCCTTGTGCTGTTGAGCCGGAAGGCGAAGGAAATTTTTAACGGGTCGGATATTTTTAAAGCATCCACTTTAGCACTATGGGTTTAATGCATCAATTCCAATAGTATTAAGTCGAATGCTATCCAAAAATCAATGCCAAGATATAATTCTTGTGATAGCGAAGGAACAATATAAAAGCATAATCGTTTTCTATCACCTCTAAACAGAATTTTAGTTGTGATTTTACCCACGATAGCTTGTTTTGCCCCATCAACGGAACATTAAGCTTCAATGGCATATATTCAATTGGGTTCAACTCTGATGCAAATTTACCACCTATAAAACTAATTGACGCTGCTGTATCCATAAGACCACTTGAGATTTTCCCAATAAGGTTACATCTGCATATGGCCGAACGTCACTTGACAAATCTACAATAGAGGAATTTATGTCCGCTACGGACTCGCTCTGCTTTAAGCGAAAATAACGTTGCCGAATTCTGTTGCGAGTATGTCGCAAACACTCGGCATTTATTTTGGGTTTAGGTTTAAGTAAAGGAAAAGCTGAGATTGGGGTCGTATCCGGTGAGATATTACTAGCTGTGGTGACATCCATGGCTATTCTGTATTTGTCCCCCTGGACACTAGTTTGCGTGCACTTGTCAAGGGTGCACGCTGGAATTCGTTTTTTGGAAGTGTGAGAGCACATCTGGAACATGATGGTTTATATGTGTCTCGTTTACCACACCCATAACAAAAAACGTTCCGAGCTGACACGCAATCTTGATACCTATGCCCATTTTTACCACAGTTCCAACAAGAAAGGGACATTGCAGCGAGATCAATATTATTTGAATCCTCATCATCTTCGTTGTCGGTTTTGGTTTGTACCGTAACTTCATTTAGCTGACGTTTGGATTGAAACCGTTCCACAGGAACTATTGAATGAGCTACAGATTTCACAAATCGTTCACGTGTACGCACTACGTGTCGCAATTGAACAATGTTACCTACAGGTACATATAATATTTCGTGCTGTATTTCTGGCAACAAATTTGCACGGAGTATTTCCAATAAAGCTTGTTCACTTAATTGTTGACTAAGCTTTTCTGCTAAACACAATATTGCTTCATAAAAACTATCAAAAGTTTCATTATGCTTTTGCTTCCTTTGAGCAATAGCTGACCGAATCTCTAAATCTGTCCTACCATCCTGTAATTGCGATCTGACCAGCGAACTACAGGGACACTTCTGTGGAATCTCCAATACCATTCATTGGCACTTCCCTCGAACAAATTGCTTGCATATCGTGCTAACAATTCAAAATTGCCCTCCAGTGTCTGGTGAGTGAGTGCTTTGACTCGATACAAAAAGTCGTCAACTGACAAAAACGCATGTCCGGTAAAACGTAACTTCCAATTAGACATGATTTGACTAATACGATCCGGTCGTAAATCACGATTTGATGGCGAACCAGCAGACATACCTGCAGGAGGAAAATGTTCACTATCGGGTCTACTTGGGATTCTAAACAACTGTTCGAAACTTTGATGTGTTTGGCTCGATGGTGAAACTCTATTAATAGGTTGAATCGGTTCCGAACTAGTGGACATTTGTACAGACAATCTCTGAAATCCAGCTTCGATCGATTGAGCAATTGTTCGTGTTTGTTGCAGTAATACTGTGGCCATTGCTGTTGTAATTGATTGTTGCAAGTTAGCCAACAACGATTCCTGCCCCATTTGCATCGGCCTTGGTTGACTTTCGGGCTGAACTACTCGGTTCTGATCGACCATAACTTCCCCAGTTTCTGGTTGCACGGATTGGGTCTGTCGAATAGTCGGACTTATGTTCGACTGCAACTCGGATGAGCTGTTGGTAGGGTTCATCTGATTTGCAGACGCTTCAAGATTCGGGTTTACCGACGAACTTGCAGCAGTCGATTTGGACTGCGCTCTGGTAGTTATTCCTGACGACGGCATGTTAAGCTTGGATAACTGCGCTGCTTTTAGTTCTTCCAACAGATTAGTGGATGAACAACGAAGCGAAGTACGACAAACTGGACAAACTTTTCTGTTGTTTGTTTGACTTGCAAAACACGCGTGGGGAAAATAATGATTACACCGTGTTGTGAATAACTGAGCTGGAAGCTCGACTTCTTTAGTGCAAACACAACAGATTGTCTCGGGGGGTATTAACAACGGTGGAATTATTTGAAAGCATGCCTAGTAGAAATATTTATCCTACACGCTAACCTATCTTGCAAAGCAGTTACCAATTATAATATATTTTATAATTTTAAATATAAATAATCAGGCCTGTTCTAGTTTCCGAGTCGAAACGGAATCGAAATGGATTCTCATTTCGATGGTTGCATTCCCAGATTTCGATCGACTTATATTCTTCTTATACTCAATTTCGATACCAATTTTTTATCGATACAAACAGCTGATTGTGTAAATCAAGCAAAAAAATAAGAACAGTTGTTCATTTAAATAGCTATTTACAATGCCGGCAGCAATATTATTAGCAGCAAGAGAAAGAAAGTTCTTCCAACTTTGCACCAATTTCCACCTTATCCCCTTTGGTGAAACCTTTTGCAATGTCCGGGTTTTCCCTCATGAAGCTCAAAAGTAAATTTTCTTGGTCTGTGTTTCGTTTTTTGCCCCTAAAAACGCAAAATTTCTAATTAAATGTTCACAATTATTATTCGCTTACTTACATTTTGAATATATGATTGAGATCAGCTGTTTACCGCAACGATAGCTCATAAATACTCGATAGCTATCGAGTATTAGGGCTGCCCTTACGAACTATAGCCTTTAGCGAAATTACTTTGTTGAAAATTACGACGATATACTTCTTGTCCAACAACATAAGAAACTAACTTACTGCGAGTGTTATAGTATTTTTCGTTTCTCGTATGCTGCTGATTGATTCCTATTTTCGCTGTTTGACGAATTAGATCCAACGTATCTTCCCTATTAAAAGTCATAGTCCGATCATCTAGCTGTTGCAAACTTCTCAAAAGGTGATAGGTAGATCCATCGGTGATCATGTGTTGACCAAATGCTATTCTATATGGACTACTTTTTACAGCGGCATGCACACCAGAACGCAGTGCACAGCTTATATGGCTGAGTTGTTCGTCCCAGTTGGACTGATCCGGCTTAATATAAGCTTTTATAGCGGCAAGTACCGATCTCTTTACACGCTCAGATGCGTTAGCTTGAGGTGCATACATGGCTGTGTAACGGTGTTGTACGCTATATTTTTGCAACAAAGCGTTAAATTGGTGCGATTTAAATTGAACACCATTGTCCGATAGAACTGTTTCTGGTACTCCAAAACAGTGAAAAATTTCTTCTTCCAGGAAACGAATAATAGCGTCAGCAGTTAGTTTTCTAATTGGTTTCAAAAACGGATATTTTGACATGTGGTCAACTACCACACAAATGCCTATATGCCCTGTACGGCTACGGGGTACGTACCTAGAAAATCAATAAAAAATTTCTGAAATACTCGCTGTATAACGGCTAAAGAACTTAAAGCCGGTCTCAAGGGTTGATTAGGATGTTTACTGCATTTGCATGCTGCACAGTTATTTATGAATTCTTTAACATCCCCTACCAAATTAGGCCAGTAGTAGTACCGCCGAATTCTTTCGAGCGTTTTAATAATACCATTATGTGCGGCTAATGGATGTTCGTGGCACTGTTTTAAAACGACAGGGACCAACTCTTTTGGTATCCACAACTTCCAACACATATCGTCTGCAATTTGCTCACCAGTAGCATGCTCTGCTCGGCGATATATAATATGGTCTATAACCTTGACATCTGGCAATGGAACCTTCTGATTTAAAATTTGGTCTTTAAGTCCCACATACTCCTGAGTGTAAAAATTCAAAGAATTCAAATCAATTGGACAATCCAACGATACTTCTGATAAATCTTCCGAACATATGCGAGAAAGTACATCCGGAACTACATTCTTACTGCCTTAACGATGATGAATTTTAAATGCAAATGCCTGCTACTTAAGTGCCCATCTTGCTAATTTGGTACTCAAATCCGTTTGTGACATGAGCCACTTAAACGAAGCATGATCCGTTATGATAGAAAATTCATGTCCCTCTATATATGCTCTTAATTTTTTTACGCACATTACAGCGGCCAAACATTCTTTTTCCGTTACTGAATAATTTCGTTGACACTTATTTAGTTTGCGAGACATAAATGCAATTGGTACTTCATTACCCTCGCTATCCTCTTGTGTAAGCACGCCTCCAACACCTGTATGACTAGCGTCACAATGTATGTAAAACGGCTATGCAATACTGGAGCCTTGCACATTTGCTCTTTTAACAATATAAACGCTTTTTGAGCCTCTTCTGACCATTCAAATTTTTTCGACTTTTAAGGGTGTCAGAAATGAGTGCAGCTATTTATTTATTTATTTATTTATTGTCAGCTAAGAGCAGCTGACATAAAAATGAAATCAAAATTAATTTAAATTAAGAAATAGTTAAAATAATTTAAAATAAAAATATAGATTAATATATAAATCTGAAAATATAATCAAAAGTTAACGTTAAAGCTCTGGGAAATTCAATAAAAATTGAGTAGTCCAACATTTGTTGCGAGGATTGGGAAAAACCCAGAAAAACCCAATCAGACCAGCATTAGATTAGTAGTTAGTGGTTACGATTAGATAAAGCAAAAAGGATCGATCTTTTTAGTAGATGAGGCCTCCAAGGAGACAAGAGAAGAAAGTTTGTTATAGTCAGAACATATAACACGAAATGGTTCATGAATTAAATAGTTGCTGAAGCAACGATCAAGGCTAAGGGATAAAAAGTTACGTGAAGATCTAATTGGGACATTAAATTTAATTCGACTCAAAATAACTGATGAGTCGATTTCACCATTAAGTAGGTTAGTAATAAATAATACTCCATGCATAGTTCTACGGTTTAACAGGGAGGGAAGATTAAACAAAAGGAGTCTACTTGAATACGGGGGTAAGTCTACTCCAGGAACCCAGTTAAAACTTCTAAGGGCAAATAGAAGAAATTTCTTCTGCACAGATTCAATTCTATCCTGGTGAATCGAGTATTGTGGGGACCACACACAAGATCCATACTCCAGGATGGGACGTACTAGGGATGTATAAAGCGTTTTAGTGGTGTAGGGATCGTTAAACTCTTTCGACCACCGCTTGATGAAGCCAAAGACATTAATGGCCTTATTAACCATAGACGAAATATGAGAGTCAAACTTTAGCTTAGGATCAAGAATAATGCCTAAATCTTTAATTTCAAACACGCGGTCAAGTGGTGAAGCATCAAGCAAGTAGTGAGCAGTATGAGGGGTACTTCTACAAAAAGACATGACTTTACATTTTGAACAGTTTAAATTGAGTAAGTTAAAACGACACCAGGCCGACAGCGCACATAAATCCGACTGTAGTAAGTTGCACAGAGAAGCATCATTGTAGGTGAAACATAGTTTTACATCATCAGCAAACATATAAACAAAAGAGTTAGTAATAACAGCTGGAAGATCGTTAATAAACAAAGCATAATTAGTTATGAATTTGTGATACCAGCCTGTGGTACCTAGAACCAGATAAACAAAAATCTCGTTGCGCAAACTGGGCGGAATAACCGTATCCATTAGCTTGGACATTGTTTGCGGCGCTGCTTTGTTTGCTTTTAAGTCGATACTGGTTATGTACTCAGCTCGAGGAAGCCTACTAAGTATGCCATCTATCAATAGCATTGGGTATGTATTTTTAACTGTTACGTCGTTAACCTTTCTACTGTCAAGACACAAACGCACTTTACCGGGTTTCTGAACCAGAACAATGGGTGATGACCAAGGACTGTCTGATTCTTCTATTACTCCTAGCGCTAGCATTCTCTCCAGTTCGTCGTACATTAGCTTTTCGACTGCTGGCGATACTGCGTAGTGACGCTTTTTAACGGGAATACAGCCTGACACATCTATGTCGTGAGAAAGCCAAGTTGTCTTGCCAAGGCCTTTTTCAGCAAAAGAAGGAAACAGTTTAATTGTAGATATCAGCTCCTTGTGCTGTTGAGCCGGAAGGCGAAGGAAATTTTTAACGGGTCGGATATTTTTAAAGCATCCACTTTAGCACTATGGGTTTAATGCATCAATTCCAATAGTATTAAGTCGAATGCTATCCAAAAATCAATGCCAAGATATAATTCTTGTGATAGCGAAGGAACAATATAAAAGCATAATCGTTTTCTATCACCTCTAAACAGAATTTTAGTTGTGATTTTACCCACGATAGCTTGTTTTGCCCCATCAACGGAACATTAAGCTTCAATGGCATATATTCAATTGGGTTCAACTCTGATGCAAATTTACCACCTATACAACTAATTGACGCTGCTGTATCCATAAGACCACTTGAGATTTTCCCAATAAGGTTACATCTGCATATGGCCGAACGTCACTTGACAAATCTACAATAGAGGAATTTATGTCCGCTACGGACTCGCTCTGCTTTAAGCGAAAATAACGTTGCCGAATTCTGTTGCGAGTATGTCGCAAACACTCGGCATTTATTTTGGGTTTAGGTTTAAGTAAAGGAAAAGCTGAGATTGGGGTCGTATCCGGTGAGATATTACTAGCTGTGGTGACATCCATGGCTATTCTGTATTTGTCCCCCTGGACACTAGTTTGCGTGCACTTGTCAAGGGTGCACGCTGGAATTCGTTTTTTGGAAGTGTGAGAGCACATCTGGAACATGATGGTTTATATGTGTCTCGTTTACCACACCCATAACAAAAAACGTTCCGAGCTGACACGCAATCTTGATACCTATGCCCATTTTTACCACAGTTCCAACAAGAAAGGGACATTGCAGCGAGATCAATATTATTTGAATCCTCATCATCTTCGTTGTCGGTTTTGGTTTGTACCGTAACTTCATTTAGCTGACGTTTGGATTGAAACCGTTCCACAGGAACTATTGAATGAGCTACAGATTTCACAAATCGTTCACGTGTACGCACTACGTGTCGCAATTGAACAATGTTACCTACAGGTACATATAATATTTCGTGCTGTATTTCTGGCAACAAATTTGCACGGAGTATTTCCAATAAAGCTTGTTCACTTAATTGTTGACTAAGCTTTTCTGCTAAACACAATATTGCTTCATAAAAACTATCAAAAGTTTCATTATGCTTTTGCTTCCTTTGAGCAATAGCTGACCGAATCTCTAAATCTGTCCTACCATCCTGTAATTGCGATCTGACCAGCGAACTACAGGGACACTTCTGTGGAATCTCCAATACCATTCATTGGCACTTCCCTCGAACAAATTGCTTGCATATCGTGCTAACAATTCAAAATTGCCCTCCAGTGTCTGGTGAGTGAGTGCTTTGACTCGATACAAAAAGTCGTCAACTGACAAAAACGCATGTCCGGTAAAACGTAACTTCCAATTAGACATGATTTGACTAATACGATCCGGTCGTAAATCACGATTTGATGGCGAACCAGCAGACATACCTGCAGGAGGAAAATGTTCACTATCGGGTCTACTTGGGATTCTAAACAACTGTTCGAAACTTTGATGTGTTTGGCTCGATGGTGAAACTCTATTAATAGGTTGAATCGGTTCCGAACTAGTGGACATTTGTACAGACAATCTCTGAAATCCAGCTTCGATCGATTGAGCAATTGTTCGTGTTTGTTGCAGTAATACTGTGGCCATTGCTGTTGTAATTGATTGTTGCAAGTTAGCCAACAACGATTCCTGCCCCATTTGCATCGGCCTTGGTTGACTTTCGGGCTGAACTACTCGGTTCTGATCGACCATAACTTCCCCAGTTTCTGGTTGCACGGATTGGGTCTGTCGAATAGTCGGACTTATGTTCGACTGCAACTCGGATGAGCTGTTGGTAGGGTTCATCTGATTTGCAGACGCTTCAAGATTCGGGTTTACCGACGAACTTGCAGCAGTCGATTTGGACTGCGCTCTGGTAGTTATTCCTGACGACGGCATGTTAAGCTTGGATAACTGCGCTGCTTTTAGTTCTTCCAACAGATTAGTGGATGAACAACGAAGCGAAGTACGACAAACTGGACAAACTTTTCTGTTGTTTGTTTGACTTGCAAAACACGCGTGGGGAAAATAATGATTACACCGTGTTGTGAATAACTGAGCTGGAAGCTCGACTTCTTTAGTGCAAACACAACAGATTGTCTCGGGGGTATTAACAACGGTGGAATTATTTGAAAGCATGCCTAGTAGAAATATTTATCCTACACGCTAACCTATCTTGCAAAGCAGTTACCAATTATAATATATTTTATAATTTTAAATATAAATAATCAGGCCTGTTCTAGTTTCCGAGTCGAAACGGAATCGAAATGGATTCTCATTTCGATGGTTGCATTCCCAGATTTCGATCGACTTATATTCTTCTTATACTCAATTTCGATACCAATTTTTTATCGATACAAACAGCTGATTGTGTAAATCAAGCAAAAAAATAAGAACAGTTGTTCATTTAAATAGCTATTTACAATGCCGGCAGCAATATTATTAGCAGCAAGAGAAAGAAAGTTCTTCCAACTTTGCACCAATTTCCACCTTATCCCCTTTGGTGAAACCTTTTGCAATGTCCGGGTTTTCCCTCATGAAGCTCAAAAGTAAATTTTCTTGGTCTGTGTTTCGTTTTTTGCCCCTAAAAACGCAAAATTTCTAATTAAATGTTCACAATTATTATTCGCTTACTTACATTTTGAATATATGATTGAGATCAGCTGTTTACCGCAACGAAAGCACATAAATACTCGATAGCTATCGAGTATTAGGGCTGCCCTTACACAGCACAGATATTTTTAGTTTACTTATATTAGTGTAATAACTCGTTTTTGCTTAAGCTAAACTTGTCTCTTACATAGGAATCAAGTTTTTATAGTTATCTTAACAAAAATCTTGTGTAAATAACAACAATTAAAAACATATATAATTCTTTGGTTGAACATGACAACTCTTTATTTTGTATAAGACTGATTCCAATCGCTTTGGCTTTGCCACCGCACATAATTTTAAATGTACAACTATAAACAAAACAAGTAGAAACGTTGCAGTCGGACGCAACCGACTGCGGCATACTCGATACCAGTATTAAAACCGGTAAAAAGAGGCCTGATTGCAAAGGGGTACGGATGCGGCAGGGGTGTACGCTACCTTAAAGATTCTCCGATGCAGATGGGGATGCCACCAGCTGTCTTCGTTGCAAGTTTGGTGGCTCTAGCTCAAAGTTTGTAAAATGTAGGGAGAGGGGGGCTGGGGGCGGTATGGGTGGGCGTGGCATCCAAACTTTTTATGCAGATCTTTGTGGAATGTCAATTACTATCTACATACCTAATTTGGTGACTCTAGCTCAAAGTTTGTAAGTTTCTTGGGAAAGGGGGGCTGGGGGCGGTATGGGTGGGCGTGGCATCCAAATTTTTGTTGCAGATCTTTGTGAAATGTCAATTGCTATCTTCATACCAAATTTGGTGACTCTAGCTCGGAGTTTGTTAAAGGTGTGGAAAGGGGGGCTGGGGGCGGTATGGGTGGGCGAGGCATCCAAATTTTTGATGCAGATCTATGTGGAATGTCAATTGCTATCTACATACCAAATTTGGTGACTCTAGCTCGAAGTTTGTAAAATGTGGGGAAAAGGGGGCTGGGGGCGGTATGGGTGGTATGGGTGGGCGTGGCATCCAAATTTTTGATGCGGATCTTTGTGAAATATCAATTGCTATCTTCATACCAATTTTGGTGACTCTAGCTCGAAATTTGTAAAAATTGGGAAAGGGGGGTTGGGGGTGGTATGGGTGGGCATGGCATCCAAATTTTTGTTGCAGATCTTTGTGGAATGTCAATTGCTATCTTCATACCAAATTTGGTGACTCTAGCTCGAAAATTGTAAAAAGTGGTGAAAGGGGGGCGAAATGGAGGGCGTGGCTCCAAAACTTTGATGCAGATTTTTGGGGGTCGTTGCCAGATTTCTTCCCACCAAATTTGGAGGCTCTAGCTCCACAACTCTGGAAGATACACGCATTCCCGTTTTTGACGAAGCGTTGGGGTGGATGGGGGAGGCTAGGGCAGTATCGGTGGGCGTGGCATCCAAACTTTTGGTGCAGTTTTTAGGGGGTCATCATCACCTATCTTGGCACCAAATTTGGTGGCTATAGCTCAAAAACTGTGGGAGATATAGCCATTTCTGATTTCAAAATGCGGGGGGGGGGGAGCTGGGGGCGTAATGGGGGGCGTGGCTCCAAAATTTTGATGCATTTTTTTGGGGGTCGTTACCAGCTAGCTTTCTACCAAATTTGGAGGCTCTAGCTCCACAACTCAGGTAGATACACGCATTCCCGTTTTTGACGAAGCGTTGGGGTGGATGGGGGCGGCTAGAGCAGTATCGGTGGGCGTGGCATCCAAACTTTTGATGCAGTTTTTGGGGGGTCATCATCACCTATCTTGGCACCAAATTTGGTGGCTATAGCTCAAAAACTGTGGGAGATATGGGCTATTTTGACTTTAAAATGCGGGTGGGTAGGGGGCGGAATGGGGGGGCGTGGCTCCAAAATTTTTGATGCAGTTTTTTGGGGGTTGCTAAAAGCTATCTTCTTACCAAATTTGGTACTTATAGCTGTAAGGATGTGCGAAATATGTGGATTTATCGGTTTTGAGTTATCGAATTTATCGATTTGCCAGCCCCCCAGTTATCGTAGAACCCCCATCTTGACACTTTAATTTACTATCCCATAGATAAAGAGAATTGGAAAGTTTCAAGTCTCTAGCTTGAAGGGTGTGGAAAAAACTTGCAACCATATGGACGGACAGACGGACAGACGGACAGACACAATGACGGACATTGCACAAAACCAATATATTCTGTACCTTCGGTATCGAGTATAAAAACAAATGAAAAATAATATGCAGGCCCTACGAATGACAATGCAAAGTTCTTGCCAATAGTATATAAATTAAGTAAAAAATAGTAACAGGGTTTAAAAACACACATAAGTTGCTTTATTAGCACAATCGTTTTCATTTCGAGTGCTAATTGTCACTCGTTTTCATAACGATCCATTTGTGCTCGGAATCGAAATGTAGGAATGCAAAACGCTCGGAATCGAAACGATTCCGAGCAGTTCACTCAGAATCGAAAAGTAGAACAGGCCTGAATATTTTAATTTTTAAAGAACAACTTATATTTCATCGAATATTATACGAGGTAAATAACTAATAGACAAACAAAAGCGAACGAAAAGAACAACTTATGAAATTTAATTGGATACCACGCCAAACCATCCTGAGTATCAGCTAACTAACCATTCACCATGTCTTACATAAAACTGAAATTCCAATACAGATACCCTAGTTTTTAAATTGCGCGGAGAGTAGTAGATCTAGTCCACGATCTCATATCCAGCAACAAAACAAAGCTAACGGAAACAAAAAAAACAAGTAAGAAGGCTCTAGTCGGGACAGCCCGACTAGAAGATACCCTGAACCCAGTTGCAATAAATATATTAAATTTATAAAAGACTTTGGTATACTGACTTAACTTCAATCGATTAAATTCGATATCTCCGGTGTTTCTTAACCGATTTGGACGAAATTTTCAGAAAAGATCTATTGTTACCCATTCTTTCAACCCTCATTTTTACATTTTCCAAATTCGATATTTTTTTGTTATCGATCACATGTGTATATCGGAAACCAGAATAGTTATCGATAATTTGAAGCAAACTTGTTCTGCTCATGGTATAGGAGAACTTATATCCCAAAGCTTATATCTCTAGCTCTTGTAGTCTCTGAGATCCACGCGTTCATACAGACGGACAGACGGACAGACGGACAGACAGACGGACAGACGGACATGGCTAAATCGACTCGGCTGTTGATGCTGATCAAGAATATATATACTTTATAGGGTCTGCCTGTTACATACTTTTGCACAAACCCATTATACCCTTATTTACCCATTTTTTGGGTTAAGGGTATAAAAATACTATTCGAAAACTACAATTTACTTGAAGGCAGCTACCGATGTAGGTCAAGTATAGCATAATAGCGCATGCAAACTATACTTGATCGCGGTAAGCTACTAACCTTTACTATTGACCTAGCTTGTCAAAACAACACCCAGTCAATACAATGAAGTGGCCTGCTGATTTAACCCGCGTAATCAAGAGAGTGAACCTACGAAACTAATCTACAACTTAACACTTGTTTGCAGTTACGTATCCAATATCTCACATAGCATAGTAGCGCATGCCAACTATGTGTGATCGGCGGTAATCCGCAGCGTTTGTTTTTGACCAATTATCGTATAAATAAAACAATTTTACTGAGCGAGATAGGGTACTACAAAACTACATGCTTTAATTAGCGGCCGGAAGTAGATCTGGTCCACTTGCCTTATCCTGCTTAACTAAGACACAAAACTTTATAGAACTTAGGAAAAGGATGACACTTATGTGTAATTAGACAAAGGCAATAAAACTTATGTGTAATTAGACAAAGGCAATAAAACTATTTTGAAGTTACGATTTATCCAGAATGCCTCACACAAGACTGTTAGCTAAAGCTTACTTTTACGCTTATAACCAGGGACAAGGAAATTAGGAAAAGAAGGAAAATAAAGTCTCTATGTGTTGTCGACTTTCTTTGAGATTTTAAACTTAATCAAGGCCAGTAATCCAGTAACTTCGTACTAATCACTTTGTACATGAAGTCTACCAAATTCGGCCACACGTCTGGGCGCCAAATAATTATCAAAATAACAAATAGGTACTTTAACGATTAACGTACAAGTATTGATGAGCGGATGGTATTGTAGCGGACAACGGAGTACGCGCTGGCTTCAACGGCTGCGGCTCGTCTTTCAAAAGAATGAACCGAGTGCTACGTTGCTCCAGTCGTAATCTGATTATAATTAAATTCGCGTACTATTTTACCAGTTTAGTGGAAAAGGGGGGAAGTAGGACAGGAGGGATTGGGAGGGAAGCACGTAAAATTGTGTGGGTTTTTTTATTGCCGGCTGAAAACAAAAACTTCTATACTCAATGTAGACTATGGCAAAGGCTGCTGATGCAAAGGCACAAGGTGTTGAAGTGCACACGCCCACCCTACCATGATCCTGACAATAGCCAACTCTATATATCCATTCAGGATCCCTAAAAGCGCCTATGGCAGCTAGCGCATCTCGATCAAGCTATACATGGTTCCAATAAAACAAAGATAATTTAAGCAGGCATAATTATATTCTTAACACAAATAACAAACGACCTAACATGACGCTAACCAAAAATAATAAGTAGAACAAAAAAGCAAGTGCTTAGAGCAGCTAAAATAAATAATAATAGATTATGAAAATAATTGATAAGTATATAAACATTAAATAAATATGATTATACATATGGATTACTTTATATACTTAAAATTAATCAGTTTAACCCTTCTGCACAAATTGGGTCACAATTACCCAATTTTGAAAGAAATCGGCCCAGAATCTCTATTTAGAATTTTCGCACCGTGATTAAACTTTACCAATTCCTCAGTTATGTATTCATAATTAATTTCACAATGCACATAATTGAAAAATAGCTATAATTTTTTTTTTAATAAATGATTTTATATAAATCAAACGTGTAAACAATTTGTGGGTCATTTTGACCCAATAGCATGAATACACGCGCTAAGCAATGATTATTGTACTTTTAATTGAATAGTTTGTTTCTTATGAAATTTTTGCTGCAATTTTGTGATTTTTCCTTTCGTCGCTGGTTCGTAAAGCCAATGGAAGACCTATATTTCGCGCAACTATGTATATTGAGCGTTTCGTGAAAATTTAACGATGCCTTCGATTTGATTCTCCTGAAGATAGAGAGGAATGAAGATCACGCGATAATTAGCGCCCATAAGGAATATTTGGGATAAATGGAGTCATAGACTGAAGTAATTTTATCGTACAAACGAAAATGTGACGATTGATGAGCAGTTGGTGCCTTTTCGCAGTAGATGCGGTTTCAGACAGTATATAGCTTCCAAACCCGCGAAATATGGTATCAAGATATGGGCTCTATGTGACTCAAAAACTAAATCTGCCTGGAATATGGATGTGTATTTAGGTCAAGCAAGAAATTCACAACCTGAAAAAAAAATCAAGGTAAATTATGAATTACATAACATATATTTTTAGGTGAAAATGTTGAGCGGAATTTGTCACGTGAGCTAGAAAGAGGCGTTACTATCACGTGTGATAACTTCTACACAACTTATAATTTGGCTATCAAATTACTGCACCGAACAATTACTTTGGTCAGAAAAAATAAAAAATTTTTTGCCTCTCAAAGCCATTGATATGAAGAAAAAGCCCGAATATTACTCGGAATTCTTTTTACACAAAATATTACACTGGCAAAGTATGTTCCAAACAGGTATAAATTTGTGATTGTAATGAGTTCTTTACATCATTCGGCTGCAGTCCGAGATGATAAAAAAACCTGAAATTATACACCATTATAATAATACGAAAGCAGGTGTTGATGCACTGGACCAGCTTGTAGCAACATACACATGCAAGCGCCAAACAAAACGTTGGCCAGTTGCATTATATGCTAATATGATTGGTGTTTCAGCATATAACGCATATGTAATGTGGACAGAAATAAATTCTGAATGGAACAGCAATAAATACTGTTTTTGGTGGACTTGTCTACAGCGTTAGTAACTCCACACATCGCTCGCAGAACAAGAATGCCGTATGGGCCGTCCGCAAGGCAAGTTGTCCAGAACATCCAGGACGCAGTTGAAAACAAGTGGAAACGTTGCAGTCGGACTCAACCGACTGCGGCATACTCGATACCAGTATTAAAACCGGTAAAAAGAGGCTTGATTGCAATGGGGTACGGATGCGACAGGGGTGTACGCTGCCTTAAAGATTCTCCGATGCAGATGGGGATGCCACCAGCTGTCTTCCTTCCAAATTTGGTGACTCTAGCTCAAAGTTTGTAAAAGGTGCGAAAAGGGGGGCTGGGGGTGGATTAGTGGGTGTGGTATCCAAATTTTTCTGCAGATCTTTGTGAAATGTCAATTGCTATTTTCATACTAAATTTGGTGACTCTAGCTAGAAAATTGTAAAAAGTGGGGAAAAGGGGGCTGGGGGCGGTATGGGTGGGCGTGGCATCCAAATTTTTGATGCAGATCTTTGTGGAATGTCAATTGCTATCTTCATACCAAATTTGGTGACTCTAGCTCGAAATTTGTAAAAAGTGGAGAAAGGGGGGCTGGGGGCGGATTGGGTGGGCGTGGCATCCAAATTTTTTATGCAGATCGTTGTGGAATGTCAATTGCTATCTTCATACCAAATTTGGTGACTCTAGCTCAAAGTTTGTAAAAAGTGGGAAAAGGGGGGTGGGCGTGGCTCCAAAATTTTTACCAGCTATCTTCCCACCCGATTTGGAGGCTCTAGCTCCACAGCTCTGGAAGATACACGCATTCCCGTTTTTGACGAAGCGTTGGGGTGGATGAGGGCGGCTGGGCAGTATCGGTGGGCGTGGCATCCAAACTTTTGATGCAATTTTTGGGGGGTCATTATCACCTATCTTGGCACCAAATTTGGTGGCTCTAGCTCAAAAACTGTGCGAGATATAAGCTTTTTTGGCATTAAAATGCGGGTGGCTGGGGCGGAATGTGTGGGCGTGGCTCAAAAATTTTTATGCAGTTTTTTGGGGGTTGCTAGTAGCTATCTGCTTACCAAATTTGGTAGTTCTAGCTGTAAGGATGTGCGAAATATGTGGATTTATCGGTTTTGAGTTATCGAATTTATCGATTTGCCAGCCCCCCAGTTATCGTAGAACCCCCATCTTGACACTTTAATTTACTATCCCATAGATAAAGAGAATTGGAAAGTTTCAAGTCTCTAGCTTGAAGGGTGTGGAAAAAAATTGGACACATACAGACGGACAGACGGACGGACGGACAGACGGACGGACACCATGACGGACATTGCACAAACCCAATATACTCTTTACCTTCGGTATCGAGTATAAAGACTGTGCTGCACCATCTAAAACCTGAAAGGCCCCAGACAGTCCCTCGGCTTTGGGAAAAAGACAAAGGTGCGTTTTTTGCCCGCATTCCATAAATTCAGCTAAACACTCAACAGTTTGCAATAAATACAAAAATTTATACTATGTCAAAAACACGGTGTTAAGACAATTATAAGATTAATTATTAACAATTAAGATTAATTATAAAATTGTCAAGAATAACTTTTAAGAACTTAAATTCAATGAATTTTGAATTATTATACTGAAAACTATGAAATAAAATGTATTTTCTTTATGGCTGCATACTTAATTCCATTCGGTCATTTTGACCCACAATTTGTATATGTGGGGTAGAGTTTGAATTTGTGCAGAAGGGTTCAAATGAGATGCGTTACGTTACTTGACTATTAAATCTTAAGTTCAAATATTAGTGCAAACGAAAACAAAGGCAAATTGGTACGTTAACTTTTTTGCACAAGTGTGTTTGCCTATGCTGCAAAACACATGTGCTCGCACTCAAAGTCAAAGCGATCGGAGTTCAAGGTTAAGTAAGAGCAGATTTTGTAAAATTGGGTTATTGCATGCAAAAGAGAAGCTTTCACGGCATATTTTGTAAGGGAATGAATAGAATAAGAGCAATCACTTACAGCGGCATTATCCCACGCATAAAGATCTTTCGTTGTGTGTGTGTGTGTTGTTTTTTGTCGCTGAAGCTAGGGAAAAAGGTAATAAGAGAGAGGGGGGAATCTAAAGCTTTGGGCACTCTTAGCACAATCTCTTTTCTTTGGTTCCATTTTCGTACATAACTTTAACTTGATTTAAAATTACTTTGCATATTTTTCGTTACTAATGTGTTATGTATAAATCGCAATTGATTTTAAATTACTTTAAGTTTGTTTTCCTTTTTTTTTTAATAAATGCTTTGGTTAATTTATTTTTTTTTTTCTTCACCACTTGCAAATTTTCTTTAACTTGACTAATCAGATTAACCACAAAAATAAACAAAAATATGCAAATTATGACAACATTAATTTACACTTAAAACAAATAATCAATAATCTCTTTGTTTTTCTCTTGTCGTGGACGGTATTTTACATAACCTGTATAGGGTTATGTACGATTTTAGGCACTAATTCACTCAATAAAAAAAAAAACATAAAACAAAAAAAAAATCTCCTCGTCGCTTTTGTTGTTCATATTTAGAACAAGACTATATTGTAGTTCTTCGAACCACATTTTTAAGTAAATTCTGCAACTTCCTCACGCGGGGGCTGCTCTGCTTGCGACTTCAACTTCGGACTGGTGAGTGAAGCCCATATGGAGCGGTAGAAGAAGAGAGCGCTGGTTGTCTGGAGTTGTTGGGGACAGCTGTTCTGTTGAGTTCCCAAGACGAATATTGTTGGGCCTTTATTTGGCAGTTGGATAATTGAAATGGTTCTTAATGCCAAGCCAAATATAATTTTAAATTTAAATTTTCAAAATTTATATCGAGGCAAATGAAGTTATGACCAACACAACCCGCCAATTCTGATAAATATATAGATCGGAAAAATAATCAGAATTGCGAACGCAAAAACAAAATTAACTTTTAATTACCTATTAAGTTGAGAATCGGCACTTAAATAATTTTGCAGGTTACGGCTTTTAAATCCAAGTGCGCTGCATCAGGGAATATGTATAATCCTAACCAAAAAAAAATAAATGTTCCAGTTATTGGAATACAAAAAATACTGATCCAGTGGCACTTTTTATTATTTTTCTTTGATTTACTAACCCAATTAAAGGGATCACTTTTCTTTTTCTGTGCTTTAATAGAGCACGTTAAATCGCGCACACCTTCTCCCTGGCAAGTCTTTGAGAGGAAAACCATGCGGTCAGAAATTTGGTTGCTACAAGCGACAAAGTTGCACCAATTTATTTCACCTTTATATTCGTTAATCACAGCCCTGTACTGGTTGACATTTTCATCACTCCTAGGTGGCGAGTGTACTGCTCATTACGAAGACAACCAAGAAAATACTAACAAAAATTTATCATTTACTGAAACGAATTGCCTTTTAACCAAGCTTATTTTTATTTTTACGAAACACCAAAAATAATATCAGTTTGGTTATTTGCAAACAAAAACATAAATAAAAGCGCATACAGTTTAACAAGCACTTGAGCAGAGGTTGGGATGTAAGGCTTGCCTATTTTTAGGGCTTGTCCTAAAATCAATTAGAGGCGACAAGCGGCATATTACACCACCGTTACTTCTATAAATGAGCCCTCTGGTTCGACAGCTTGTGTGCCTAGTAATCCTACTGGCGGTACAGCCGGGGCTCCCAAGCCTCTTGTTGTTGTGCCGTTTAATAAATTTATATTTGTGTCCAGGCTGGCATCCGATACTTCATCGGATGATGTTTCAGCTTATGTTAAAAGTAAAATTGATTCTCCTCTTATTTTTGTTGAGAAGTTTAATTTTAAACACGCCCGAAGTATATCTTCTTTCAAGTTGAGCGTGCCGCCTGAACTTTTTTCGGCAATTTGTTCGGAAAAGTTCTGTCCGCAGCAGCTTGTTGTAAAGGAGTATGAGAATAGGCGAATTAATAATAAGGGTATTAGGATTAGTAGTGCACCGCCTGTTAGCTACCCACTTGCCTCCACCTCGGTGGCAAAAAAAAAATAAAACTACTTAGTTTGGCCTATCAAAATGTTAGAGGCCTTAACACTAAACTTTCTAAATTATATGTAAACAGCTTTTCATTTGATTCACATATAGTTGCACTCACGGAAACCTGGTTAAAACCTGATATTTCTGATTATTCAGTGTTTCCTTCAAAATATGACTTGTACAGATGCGATCGTGCCTCCCGCAAGGGGGGTGGTGTTCTAATTGCGGTTGACTCTTGTTTTTCCTCTGAAAATATTAATTTTCATGATTTTCCGGTTATAGAGTTTTTATGTGTTAAAATATTACTAAATGGCCGTTCACTTTATGTTACTTGTTCTTATATTCCTCCTCATTCTGATACTAACATTTACTCATCCCATCTTAGTGCCCTGCAACTCGTTTCGTCATTGTTATGGATAATCTGATAGTGGTTGGTGATTTTAATCTGCCACATGTTGTATGGTCTGTGAATGACACATCTTCGGCGGTATTACCAGTCACTTCTGATGATTTTATCGATGGCCTACTGGAGTTAGGCCTATCGCAAGTTAACAGGATGCATAACTGTAGTGGTAGAATGATTTAAAAAGACTTAAAGACTTAAAGACTTAAATTTTGTTTCGGACTCAGATTGCAGTAATGCTACTTGAATTCCCCCTCTAGTGCTTCCGGAAGATACCTATCATCCAACCTTAGAACTATCCATCGAAATTCTTAACCCTAGTTCAGTATCTAATAATACTAAAACTAACTTTAATAAATTAAATTATCTTCTTCAACATACTAATTGGTCTCGCCTTTATTCTTGTAGTGATATAGAAACTGCCCTTGCCATATTTTATAGGACCTTGAATTCGCCTTTGGATATCTGTGTTCCCCTCACTTGTTCTTCAAGTGATAATAAACCACCTTGGTTTACGAGGGAACTATCGAAATTGAAAAACGTGAAAACAAGATCATATAACAAATTTAAAAAATCGGGAACTACTTTAGATTTATCTTCTTATATAGTAGCTAAATCTAGTTTTCTTTCTGTTAACACATCTTGTTATAATAATTATCTTAATCGTTGTAGACTAAACTTTTCACGTGACCCTAAACAGTTTTATAAATTTGTTAACTCTAAACGTAAGTCTTCTTGCTTGCCATCCTCAGTATACCTTGATAAAACAAAAGCAAGTTCTGATCAGGCAGTAGCCGATCTATTTGCTGAGTAATTTCAATCAGTATACTCAACGAATTTACATAGTTGCAGTAATTCCTATCCTTTTCAAATTCAAACGTCAAGTTGCATATATGTCCCAGTAATTACTGATTCCACGCTCCTGAGTGAACTTAACTCTATCAAACCTAGCTACTTTCCTGGTCCTGATGGAGTGCCAGGCTGCATTCTTAAATATTGCGCGGATTCTCTTTGTAAGCCTTTAAATAAACTATTTAACTTGTCTGTTGACTCAACTGTGTTTCCGGATATATGGAAGGAATCTTTTATTATTCCACTCCATAAAAATTCTTCTTAATCTAACGTTAAAAATTATAGGGGTATATCCAAGTTGTCTGCCATTCCTAAGATCTTTGAAAAAATTATATGTTCTCAACTGCAACACACATGTTGTTCAATTATATCGCCTTATCAACACGGTTTTGTTAGGCGTAGATCTACTACCACTAACCTTCTTGAATTCACTTCGCTTGTTATCAAAGGGTTTCAGGAAAAAATGCAAACTGACGTTGTTTACACCGATTTTAGTAAGGCATTTGATTCTGTTAGTCATTCTCTGCTGCTTCAAAAATTAAATATTATTGGATTTCCAGCAAAACTTTTATTCTGGCTTTCGGAGTACTTGTGTGGCCGAACACAAAAAAGTTGTTTTTAAATCATCTTTATCTTAACCTATTTTTGTTACCTCTGGTGTTCCCCAGGGGAGTCATCTTGGACCTTTGCTATTTAATCTGTTTATTAACGACCTTCCATCTGTTATTACTATTTCCTATGTATATATGTTTGCTGATGATGTGAAGCTATGTTTCACCTATAATGATGCTTCTCTTTGTAACTTACTTACTACAGTCGGATTTGGATGCGTTGTCGGCCTGGTGTCGTTTTAACTTACTCAATTTAAATTGTTCTAAATGTAAGGTCATGTCTTTTTGTAGAAGTACCTCTCATACTGCTCACTACTTGCTTGATGCTTCACCACTTGACCGCGTGTTTGAAATTAAAGATTTAGGCATTATTCTTGATCCTAAATTAAAGTTTGACGCTCATATTTCGTCTATGGTCAATAAGGTCATTAATGTCTTTGGCTTCATCAAGCGGTGGTCGAAAGAGTTTAACGATCCCTACACCACTAAAACGCTTTATACAT
Organism: Scaptomyza montana; assembly: GCA_018904305.1. Taxonomy (NCBI): domain Eukaryota; kingdom Metazoa; phylum Arthropoda; class Insecta; order Diptera; family Drosophilidae; genus Scaptomyza; species Scaptomyza montana. The sequence continues at coordinate 746,806 of JAEIGR010000055.1, read as the reverse complement.
CCCTAGTACGTCCCATCCTGGAGTATGGATCTTGTGTGTGGTCCCCACAATACTCGATTCACCAGGATAGAATTGAATCTGTGCAGAAGAAATTTCTTCTATTTGCCCTTAGAAGTTTTAACTGGGTTCCTGGAGTAGACTTACCCCCGTATTCAAGTAGACTCCTTTTGATTAATCTTCCCTCCCTGTTAAACCGTAGAACTATGCATGGAGTATTATTTATTACTAACCTACTTAATGGTGAAAGCAACTATTTAATTCATGAACCATTTCGTGTTATATGTTCTGACTATTACAAACTTTCTTCTCTTGTCTCCTTGGAGACCTCAATTCCAGTACTAAAACGATCGATCCTTTTTTGTTTATCTAATCGTAACCACTAACCTCTAACTACTAATCTAACGCTGGTCTGATTGTGTTTTTCTGGGTTTTTCCCAATCCACGCAACAAATGTTGGACCACTAATTTTATTGTTGAATTTCCCAGTGCTTTAGCTTTAACTTTATAAATTTTTTACCTAAATTTACTTTCAGATTTATATATAATTTTATTTTAATTAATTTTTAATTTTAATTCTTAATTTTATTTAAATTTAAATTAATTTGGATTTTATGTCAGCTGATCTTAGTTGACAATAAGCAAATAAATAAATAATTAATAAATAAATACGGACGGACAGACACCATGACGGACATTGCACAAAACCAATATACTCTTGACCTTCGGTAACGAGTATAAAAAGGTTTCACAAAATTTGGGTAAATATCTTAAAGTTATATTTTAAAATGAAACTTCATAGCTATGTCATCAGTTTTTGAAAGTAAGAAAAACGAAACGATTAAATTTAAATTTGATTTAATTATTTTATTTAAAGGTCATATAAAACAAGTTAAAGGCTCTAGTCGGGAGAGCCCGACTAGAAGATACCCTGAACCCAGTTGCAATAAATATAATAAATTTATATAAGACTTTGGTATACTGACTTAACTTCAATCGATTAAATTTGATATCTCCGGTGTTTCTTAACCGATTTGGACTAAATTTTCAGAAAAGTTCTTTCGTTACCCAAAAACTCCCGTTTTTACATTTTCCAAATTCGATATTTTTTTGTTATCGATTGCATGTGTGTATCGGAAACCAGAATAGTTATCGATAATTTGAAGCAAACTTGTTCTGCTCATGGTATAGGAGAACTTATATTCAAAATCTGAAGTCTCTAGCTCTTGTAGTCTCTGAGATCGAAGCGTTCATACAGACGGACGGACAGACGGACATGGCTATATCGACTCGGCTGTTAATGCTATAATATATATATATATATATATATACTTTATGGGGTCGGAGATGCTTCCTTTTGCCTGTTACATACTTTTGCACAAAACCATTATACCCTTATTTACCCATTTTATGGGTTAAGGGTATAAAAATGCCTGTTTTGGGTGTTGTTATCAAATAAAAGGAATCTGCTTTACAATTTTATAGTTTTTTGTTAATTTATTTTTTTTTTTTTTTTGGACTTGGGCTGTGAGTTATCAACCGAGTCAATTAGAAAGGACGAGAATGAAAATTATTAATTAAGCTAAAAATTTCTGTGCAGAATGTTTAAGAACGAGCACTAGCATAGTTCTTCGACTCCTTTGCCTATAAATGATTACATATTATTTATCTTTATCCTGAATTCGCTTGCAGATTAAGGGTGCAGCGGAAAACTGTAGAAAACTGCTAACGAATGTATCTACGATCTATGCGCCAACATCTGGATAAAAGTGAGTGATCGGTCGCCTGTTAATAACTGTCTTTAGCTACAATCAACAAGATAGAAAATAAAAAATGCAAAAAGATAACAACGTGATGGCGGAAAACTGTCAATTTGTGGGTCCATATCGCTTGGAAAAAACACTTGGCAAGGGTCAAACGGGTAACTAAACAATCTTACCATACTCCTAATATACAATATTTGTCATTTCACTACAAAGCATTTTTAAGTAAAATGTAAACTTCTTTGGGTAGGTCTTGTCAAGTTGGGCGTGCACTGTGTGATTGGAAAAAAGGTTGCTATTAAAATAATCAATCGCGAGAAACTCAGCGAGTCTGTGCTATTGAAGGTAAGTAAATATAATCAAGTACTATTCTCAAAGATAATTTGAACGTTTCCGTCTCCTAATGAAATACATATTCTGTTTCTACAAATTGTATAAGCGTTGCACTTTATGTTTTAACACGCATCGGTACCTTGTGTCAATTTGACACAATTTTAAGACTCAAAAGGGTTTTGGGGGTTTTCTTCTTATCGAATATGAATGAAATTCTGGCTCACTAAACAAATTTCAAACATATTTTTCAATACAGTTAATAAAATGTATTTATAGTCTTTTTTTTTCGTTGGAAAAGTAAGAAAAAGAGTCCTTGGCAGGTCAATTTGACACATATGTAAAAATCGCGCTCATTTTGGTTATTCTTTTTTGCCTACTACCTACTATGATAACCTGAATAGTTGAAAGCATAAGTTTTTATTTTTCACTCGTTCGATCGTTATTCAAATTCTCAATTGGTTTGAGCTTGAACGAAAATAAACTCAAAAGAGATCTATCTATCCATTGTTCAAAGACAGCGATTACGAGCCAAATGAAGGTGGCGATTTGGTTGCAGAGTCCAACCATCGACGATCGGGAATCATCATTGGTTTTGTACGTAACGAAGAGACGTCAAACGTCAATGAAAACGAATAGAAAAGAAGCCAGGAATTATATATTTTTATAATACTGTATTAATATTATTATTATTATTACGAGGGCCTTGTTGCACTGCGACCAGATGTTAGGTCTTTTGTGCCGGCCTGTAGGATTAGGGTAGAGCCTCTATACCGAGGCTTCTAATAAAAGAGAGCACTTTGGTAGGGTTTATATGTTCCCAAATCCTGTAGGGAGAGATAAGATCACCTCATAGTTGTAGAAGTCAACGTCTGCTTAGCGAAGGGCATTCACATAGAACATGTTCTGGTGTTTCTGGCTCCAGCTCACAGAATCTGCATGTGTCGATTTCTGAAAGTTTTAATTTCTTAAGGTGATACCTCAGGTAGCAGTGACCCGTTAGGTAGCCTGTTAGAGTGCGAATTTCGCTCTTTTTTTAATTGATGACGCGTTTTGATCGCGTCATCTGGGGGACGAGAAATTGTTTGGCTTGTATCAGCCCTGCACTGTCGGTCGAGTGGCGACTTATCTCCGTTTCTTCACATTTCCTGACCAGTTCTCTTTTGTGACCTTTTGAAAGTCCACAGAACGGTTCAGGGCCGATTTTGGAGGCAAGGGCGTTCAGCTGCTGGAAACAGTTCTCTACAAGTCTGGAGGAGATCGTGAAGGATCTCAGCGCTATGAGCGCCGCCTGACTGTCAGAGAAGATGTAAATCTGTGCACCTTGCATATATCTCTGCTTGGAAAATGGTTGGAGACTTTCCCATGGCTATGGATTTGCTGAACCTTGGTCCGAAAATCCCAGCCCCGAAGTCGCCGTTTTCCAGTTTCGACCCGTCAGTGTACCACGTTTGTGATCCACTGGGCAGAGATATTGATTTTGTTTTCCAGTCATGTCTGGTGTGCAAGACTACAGAGAAGTTTCGGTGGAAAACAAGTTTTGGTTTCTGTTCGTCAGTTACGCGCAGAATTGGCTCGTTTATTAGGGGTTCGAGAACCCGAAGATGCCCGGTAAGATCACCACTTTTTATACTGGTGATGTTTTGAAGGCGAAGTGCCCCCAGGCAGGCCTCCTTTTTCAGGGTGATGGGTAAAGGGGGTATGCCAGTTATGACTCCAAGTGCTGCAGTGGGACATGTCCGGATGGCTCCAGTGATGCCTATGCAGACCAGTCGTTGTAGTTTGGTAAGTGCAGCCGCAGCTGTCTTCTGGGTAGATTTCGTCCACCAAGCAAGAGATGCATCGGTTAGGATCAGTTTTACCACAGTGCTAAAAGACCAGTAGATCATTTTGGGACTTAGGCCCCATGTTCTACCGAAAAGCCTGTTACAAGCGAAGTACTTATGCTCGAGTGGCTTTATTTATGGTCTTTTCAAGGTGTACATTCCAGTTGAGCTTGGAGTCGAGTGTAACTCCTAGGTAGTTGGCTTCAACCGAAAAGTCAATAGTGGATTCATTTTGGGATGGTCTTGTTAGAGAAAGAGACCTTTTCCTGGTAAATGGAACTAAAACAGTTTTATACGGGCTTATGGACAATCCTTTGTCCTGACACCATCTGCAGGCTATATTAAGGGCTTGCTGCATGCGGTCCGAGATGGTTTGCTCATGCCAGCCCACTATATAGATGTCTAGATCATCAGCGTAGCCTTGAGTGGAGAACCCTGAGTTATTGAGCTTATAGAGTAGCTCGTCGATGACCAGAGTCCACAAGAGAGGAGAGAGTACACCCCCTTGAGGGCACCCCCTTGTGGCTGTGATTGAGGTCATGGGTCCTCCAAGGTCTACAGTTATGATTCTGGATTTAAGCATTTCCAGAATCCACCTAATTATAGGTGTGGAGACATTTTTTTGTACAAGAGAGGCACGGATAGCCTCATATGACGTGTTGTCAAAAGCACCTGAGATGTCTAAAAAGGCACTTAGTGCTATTTGTTGAGCGCCAATGGCCTTTTCAATGGTTGGTGTAAGACAGTGAATGGCAGTCTCAGTTGACTTACCAGCTTGGTACGCATATTGGTACTTATGTAAGGGAAGATGCTTGAGATTCACCTCCCTGATGTGCTGGTCAATTATCTTCTCCATAGTTTTAAGGAAGAAGAAGCTAAGACTAATCGGTCTATAGGACTTAGGCAATTGGGAATCTTTCTTCCCTACCTTAGGAATAAACACAACTTTGACTTTAGCCCATTTGCTTGGTATGTGTCCAAACAAGAGACTAGCTCGGAATAAACGGACCAGGGGGATTGCGAGCTGGTGCAGTCCCCGCTGCAACAAGCACGGATAAATTTCATCTGATCCAGGGGATTTGTATGGACTGAAACTCTGAATAGCCCATTGTACGCTATTCTGATGAAACAGTCTATAGGTCATGTTTCCAACACGTTCTGAGCGATAGGGGGGTTCCCTTCCCTCAGCCCCATTGGAGTCAGCCACCATAGCCACGTGAAGGTGTGGGCACTCTCCAATCGCAGAGAGGTAGGTTGGTGCCTCACTCTCTGAGATGGGCTGCTCCACGCACCCAGGAAAGTGAGTAGCCAGGAGTAGGCTGCTCGTTTCCTTTGGGTTGTTTGTGTGTGTTCCATCTGGCTTTTTCAACGTACAATTGCCGTTTGAGTGGTCCTTGGAGAGGGCTTTTTGTAGCCCGACAGCTTCCGGGAGAGTTGAAATCTGCCCGCAGTGTTGGCGCCACGTAGCCCGTTTTGACCTTCTCAGCTCTTTAGTGTAGAGCGTTAAAGCAGATTTCTAGGAATCCCATGTGGCCTTCCCACTCTTTGCTTTATTGAAGAGCCTTCGCGCAGCCTTTTTAAGATCGTCAAGGCTCTTATTCCACCAGGGAACAGCCCTTCTGATCTTACGAACTTTTTGTTCGCAGCTAACGTGATATGCCTATTCAATGTTCGTATGAAGCACAGTAGCCTCACGCTCTAGCTCGTCTATGGATATTATCGGACGGGTGGAGCAGTCTCTAGATTGCTCAAGTTCAAAACAGAAAAGATGCAAGTTGGTGTTTTTGGGATTTCTAGTAACTAGGCTACATTGCAAGGCTCATCCTATATCAAATCTAATGTGATGGTGATCTGACATAGTGATCTCATTCGCAACGTGCCAGTTTGAGACAACAGACAACATGTTTAGACTATAAAGAGTTACGTCGAGGACTTCCTCTCTAATTGCATTGATAAATATAGGCTCGCTGCCTGGATTTAGTAAGCCTATGTTATTACTTACAATGTACTCAAGAAGGTACTCACCTCTTTTGTTAATGTCACTGCTCCCCCAGACCGTGTGATGCGCATTGGCATCGCAAGCGATTATCCACCGGAGCCGGTTCCTCAGGCAGTGCTCTATCAGGACACAGGTTGACGACGTAGGCACAACGTTTGAGTCGCCGGGCAGATAGGCGGAGGCCAGCACTGCCTCCTGCTCGCCATGGGCAGTAGGTATTTTAACCCAAACTGCCACCAGGTCCTCAATGATGAACTGTGATAGGGGAACATATGTTAAATTTTTGTTAATTAACAACGCCGCTCTAGGGCGAGGCTGGTCGTTTGCATATAGCAGTTTACATGCTTGGCTCCTGGATAAATGCTATGTCCATTGCAGCAAACCTCTCGCAAAGGACGTTAGATGCGGCCTTTGTGTGATGGAGGTTTGCTTGGAGACATCTGAGGTGTCTCCCGGCGTTGGTGAGAGTGGGGGGAGGGGGACAGGACATTAGTCCACCCTCTTGCGGCCCCCGACCGCCATCTTCCGGCCTTGGTTGGTGCGCAGAAGGGCCTCTTCCTCGGGTGTGCGTCTCACACCCTTGTATACGCGCCCGGTTCCGCGCGTGATGCGTAGAGGGGAGGACGCAGGATTTTCCGAAGTGCTGCGGGCTCTTGGGTAGCTGCGGTTCCACAAGCCCCATTTCCGCTGGGTGTCCGGATTTTGCTGTTGGCCGCAGGCAGCCCAGGGGTTGCATGAGTCTCCTCAGCGGCACCCTGTGGCGTTGTTGCAGCCGTGTTCAGTGTGATGACCTTGGAGAAGGTGGTCTTTTCCGCTGCGAGAGCAGGAGGTACCGCCTGTTCCTTCGGCTGCGTGCTGGCCTTTGGCTTGAGTGCCCCACGCAAACTTGAGCTGGTACCCCAGCGACTTTAGTCGGTTGGCCGAGACTGGGTCCAGCGCTATAGTTATGATGGCCATATTTTGTCTCATCTCGCGGTAAAAAACACGCCAGTCTCCCACGCGCAGGCCGCTGTTATGGCTCTCGACGAGCTTCAAAATCTTATCCGTCTTCAAATCCGAATTAGAAAGCGGAAAGTAGCCAATGAAGACGGCGGCACGTGGAGCCTCTGCCTCAGGGACTACCTTGACTTGGGCGTCCTTCCACAGCCGGAGCTTGGGCACCTCTGTGCTCAGCCACTCTACTGTCTCCGCATTCCCGCACGTTATGGCCATCCACCCTCGTCGGAAAGTGCAGCCAGAGAACAGCGGCTTCACAGAGCCGTGTCTCAGAGCCATGACCCTCGACAAGACGGCGGACTGGATGCTGTTGAGCTGCTCCGTCGTGAGAAGCTTTCTGGGTTAGTCGGCAGGGAGTATCGCCATCTTCGCCGAGCTGGCAACGTCCCTATAGGGGGCCATGACACCGACTTGGGGTGACTGCTCCTGTGTTGCTTGCCCAGACGCAGCTGCGGCTATGGAGGCTGCTGGAGCCCCCGTGGCAAGCAATACGCTTGCAGGAACATCCTTCGTCAGGGCACGGTTTTGATCATGGCCCTCTTATTCGACACCTCCTCTGGGGTCGTGTTGGCCGATCTACCACGCTTGTTGGTAGCGCCACTCATGCTGGGCACTGCCCTAGGAGGGTCCATAGGCTTCTGAGCGAGCCTTTTTGCCTCATCCATGGGTATGCCGTTCGCAAGGTGTCTGCGCAACCTCTTCCTTGCTGCGCCAGATAGCGCAATCCGCTTTGGTCTTTTAGCCTTGGGAGAGGCGAGAAGGGTTTCTTCATCTTCCTTGGTGATGGTGTCGGTGCCTGAGCTTTGTGAACAGATGTCCATAGCTTCTTCGGGTTCCCGGATAGGTTCGATGTTGCTCGATTTGGGGCTGCTTGAGCACCCTGCTTCTTGGGGGGTATTTTCGTTTGTACGTTCCATAGATTGGTCCCACGAGTGGTGAGGAAGGAAGTATCCCCCGGATCGGGCACTTATACGACCGGAGGTGACAGGTATCCGGAAGCCACCGTTAAAAGACACACTAACGCAGTGCCATTCATCACAGGGGCACGGTACGGTAACACCGGTGATTACGGGTTTTTTTGAGTTGTCCTCTCTAGATCCGCCATATTTCGTGTAGAGCAGGGGCACCTCGAGCAGGGTGTGGCTCTTCACCATGTATGGTCGGTCATCAGTTGTCGGCGTGTGACTGCCAACTCCCACTGGCTGAGTCAGCTTGGCGCGGTGGCAGGTACACACGCTTCACTAACAAAGCCTTAGCCCCCAAATAATACTGTAACGTACAGTCGTTGTTCTAACTCACGATCGAGTTAGGGAAAGCATATATTGTGTGTGGGGATCGTTGCTAATAAGTTTCGGGTCAGATTCAGTTGTCACGGCTAGCAAAAACAGCCTTCGCGAGGTTCGTTGAATCTTATTAGTACACTTACACACAAGTACCGACGTTATTATTATCAATTTTAAATTTCTAAATCCGTAAGAATTTTTATACTGGTTACCGAAGGTAAAGAGTATATTGGTTTTGTGCAATGTCCGTCATGGTGTCTGTACATCTGTCCGTCTATCAGTCCGTATGGTTGCAAGTTTTTTCCACTCTCTTCAAGCTAGAGACTTGAAACTTTCCAATAATCTTAATCTATGGGATAGTAAATTAAAGTGACAAGGTTGGGGTTCTACGATAACTGGGGGGCTGGCAAATCGATAAATTCGATAACTCAAAACCGATAAATCCACATATTTCTTACATCCTTACAGCTAGAACAAAAAAATTTGGTAAGAAGATAGCTACTAGCAACCACCAAAATACTGCACCATTTTGGAGCACTGCATTTTGGAGCCACGCCCTCCATTTTGAAATCAGAAAAATCTATATCTCCCACAGATTTTGAGCTATAGCCAAAACCAAATTTGGTGCCCAGATAGGTGATGATGACCCCCCAAAAACTGCATCAACAGTTTGGATGCCACGCCCACTAATTCTGTCTTAGCCGCTCCCATTCGCCCAACGCTTCTTCAAAAATGGGAATGCGTGTATCTTCGAGAGTTGTGGAGGTAGAGCCACCAAATTCGGTAGGAAGATAGTTGGCAACGATTCCCAAGAATCTGCATCAAAGTTTTGGAGCCACATATACCCATTCCGCCCCCCTTTCCCCACCATTTGCAAACTGAGCTAGAGTCACCAAATTTAGTACCTACCAAAGTTTGTAGGAAGATAGCAATTGACATTCTACCCATACCTCTCCCCACCTTTTACAAACTTCGAGCTAGTGGCACCAAATTTGGTATGAAGATAGCAATTGACATTCCACAAAGATCTGCCGAAAAAATTTGGATGCCACGCCCACCCATACCACCCCAGCCTTCCCTTTCCCCACCTTTTACAAACTTTGAGCTCATATTTGGTATGAAGATAGCATCAAATTTGGTATGAAGATAGCAATTGACATTCCACGAAGATCTGCATCAAAAATTTTGATGCCACACCCACCCATTCCACCCCAGCCCCCCTTGTCATATCTTTTAAAAACTTTGAGCTAGAGTCACCAAATTTGGAAGGAAGACAGCTGGTGGCAACGCCATCTGCATCTGACTTTCTTTGAGACAGCGTAAACCACTCCCGCAGACGTACCTTTCTGGAATCAGACCGCTTTTTACCGGTTTTAAACTGGTAACGAGTATACCGCAGTTGGTTGCGTCTGACTGCAACGTTTCCACTTGTTTATAGTTTCGTTGCTTTAATTTTGTCAATTTCTGGCTTTATAGGCCCGCTGCAGACTTCCTGGCTCTTAGGGCTTAGGTAGATTCTATGAAAAAAAAGACGTAAAAAGCTCATTTTATTCAAAAAGCCAGAGTCTTAAGCTTGACAAGAAAATTAACTTTTGGACTTTTTCTACAGTTGTCATTGTGACAAAGAATTTTTAGGATATACACAACAGTTTGTAAAGTCATTGTGTTATTTCAAGTAAGTGGTTAGTTTTGTGAATTACATATTTTATTTTGTAACCATATGAACGCTAGTACGCGAAATCTCAGGTATATATGGTTTATTTCATATTACAATGCATAATATAAACAATAGAACACTAAATTACAGGTACAGAAACTCTCATAATATAAATAACATTGATACAGTTGTTGCTGACCATGAGAGGCGATTGCGAAGATCTGAGGCAACTTGGCGCTATCGAGAAAAACGAAGGCGTCTTGCTAAAAACAATAAAAGCGAGCTTGAAGAAACTGCAGTCCAACCAGCAAGACGTAGAATGACAGAGTCAATTGATGCGGATGCTGAGTTCTTCAAGCGGTTTGTGGAAAACAAATTTGGTGATAACTGTTAGGTTAGGTTAGGTTATGCCGGCTGGCACTCCCAGGGGGAGCGCCACACATAGACCGCTGAAGGGTCCTTAGTGAGGCCGGTGTTTAGAGGTGTTGAGGGCTATCCCGATGGTGTCTAAGTGGTGTCCAGCTGGGTAAGCGTACTTCAGGCAAATGCCAGAAGCTTGTTGGGTTCCCGCTTACTGGCTTCATCGAGTGAAGCTAGAAGGGGAGCATGTAGATAGCGTAGTCTTTGTGCTGCCAGTGCGGGGCAGCTGCACAGGAGATGCTCAAGCGTTTCTTTGACACCAGAAACGTTGCATTTCCGGCATTCGTCGTTGTCAGTTATGCCTAGCCTTTTCGCGTGTACTGCGGTTAGGCAGTGGCCTGTGAAGAGACCTACCAGCCTTCGGCAGTCATGCCTTTTTAGCATTAGTGCATATTTCGTTAGTTTCTCGTCGTAGGTTTTGCACATTATTCTTGAGATTCTGCAGTCGGAGGTGTATGTCCACCTTCGTACTGCTGTGTCCCGTGCCTGTGTCTCCATATAGGAGTGTAACGTTCGCAGGGAGATCGGGACATCAACAATGTCACTGTTGAGTCCCGTTGCACCTTGCTTAGCCAGAGTGTCCGCTGTTTCGTTGCCCTCGAAGCCCTGGTGGCTTGGAATCCAGTAGATGCGCACTTTTTTAACGGTGCCGAGTGCATCTAGCGTTTCCCTGCACGCCAGGACATTCCGAGAGCTTATGTGGTGAGCCTGTAGGGCTTTGATTGCCGCCTGGCTATCTACGAATATGTTCACCATGTCCTGCGTTGTATTCGTTTTTAAGACTACTTCTGCTGCTTTCCTGATTGCGAATATCTCCGCTTGGAATATGCTGCAGTGGTCCGGGAGTTTATAAGACAGGCTCATGGGTGGTTCGGCGCAGTATACTACTGCGCCGACTCCCTCCATCATTTTTGAGCCGTCTGTATATACGTTGATGGCCGTCTGCTCAGCTCCTGAGCGCCAATCATCTTTTCCTAGGAGCGTGGGCGTATAGTTAAAATTGTTTCTTTGGATCATATAGTCTGTTTCGACTTGGATCCCTCTTCCAATTATACTATGCCCGTTATTGAGTGTCTTCATGTTGCCTATCGTGCAAAGACGTTGAGCAGTCTTTTTTGCTGTTAGGCGTGCCTGTATGTCCACGGGGTTGACATTAAGTATTGTCTGTAGTGCTTTGGTTGGTGTTGTCCTCAGCGCCCCTGTGATGCATATAAGTGCATGTCGCTGAGTTTTTCCATTCGTTTTAGGTATGTGGATTTCTCTGTGGCTTCCCACCATACCAGTATTCCGTAGAGTAGTATGGGGCGCACAATCGAGATGAGAATCCAGTGTGTCAGTCGTGGTGAGAGTCCCCAAGTGCTACCCAACATCTTTTGCGATGTATAAAGTGCATTGGTGGCTTTCTTCACCCTTTCCTCCACATTGAGCTTCCAACTCAACTTGCTATCCAATACTATCCCTAGGTATTTGATACTCTCTTTCGGTATCAGTGCCTTATCGTTTATTTTTGGTGGAGTCCAGCGAGGTACCTTGTATCTCTTTGTGAAGAGAATGAGGTCCGTCTTGTCCGCGTTGATACTTAGACCGGCTTCCATGGCCCATTCTAGTATCTCTTTAAGTGTGTGATCCATGACAGAGCTGATTGTCGATGGACACTTGCCTGTGATAATTATGCTTATGTCGTCTGCATAGGCAGTTATCTTCGGGGCTTTCCGTTTGAATTTTTTAAGAAGTCCGTTTACCACCAAGTTCCACAGTAGGGGTGAGAGCACTCCTCCTTGGGGAGTGCCACACTTGGCTTCCCTGATTGCGGTAGTGGTTCCCCATTCCGCTAGTATTCTCCTGCTGCTCAGTAAGCTCTGAACCCAAGAGTATACTGCTACTGCTGGGGTCACAGCTCTTAGGCTGTGCATTATTGCTTCCGTCGACACATTGTTGAATGCGCCTGAGATGTCGAGAAATGCGCCTAGGGCGTATTCTTTGTGGTGTAGTTCTTTCTCTATGGTAGCTACAAGGGAGTGTAGCGCTGTTTCCACCGACTTGCCCTTTGTGTATGCGTGTTGGTTCTGCTCTAGAGTCATTTCTGTATTCTCTCTGATGTGGAGATCTATCAGCTTTTCTAGCGTTTTCAGGAGGAACGAAGTCAGGCTAATGGGTCTGAAGTCCTTCGGCAGCACGTGGTTACATTTTCCAGCTTTTGGCAGGAAAATTACCCGTGCTGTCCTCCAGGCCTCCGGCACATAGCCATATTTAAGACAACCTCTGAAAATTTCCCTCAGCCATGGAGTGATCACATGTTTGACCTTCTGCATCATGGCCGGGAATATTCCGTCTGGACCTGGTGATTTGTAGCTCTCAAAGGAGTCTATCGCCCACATTATCCGTCGCGTTGTCTTGATACCTTCCGGAATTTCCACTGTTGTGGTTGGGTGTATCGATTGCGTGTTTGCGTTGAATTCAGTGCAGTTCGGGAAATGCGCCTCCAGGAGCACATTTGCCGCATCTTCACTGCTTTCCGTCCATCTGCCGTCTTCGGTGATAACTGTTCAGTGTGCCATAGAATTTCGTTTCAAAATGATGTGCGCAAGGCACCAGTGAACAGCGCAGGTTTCCTTGAAATTTTTTTCCCAAACGAACATGTTGAAAATACAACGTTTGTCGTGATTAAACGGATTTCGTTTCCCTGAATATCCAAGACATTTGCCAAATCCTAATATGATTACTGAAAGGCTTGTTTCACCACGCATACCTTTTATGCAAATTCGTCGATGTCGTGTTGTGTACGGTTCAAAATCCATAACTAGCAAAGTAATTAATGTGCCTATAGATATAAATAAAATGATTTTGAATTAATAAAAATATAACTCTTAAAATAAGCATGAACTCCCAAGACATATATTTATGATACCTTGCCTTTTCCCTTATGGGGCAAACACTGAAGAATTTTTTGGGTTTAGCTGCTCCTTATTTTTTATTATTATTATTATTATTAACATTAATACTAAGCTATAGCAGCTAAGGCCTTAAGCTTGTGGATGTGTTTAGTTTAGTTTATTTTATGTACATGTGATCTTATATATATTTTGTCTATTTACATTGAGCTATTGGCATTAAATTAAATTGTATAAATTTTTATTTTTTAGGAATTCTATTGTATTGAGTATATTTTTGAAGGAAGTTATTTCGGTTATGGATTGGTTATGGAGGCTCTTTCTCTGTTGTAAAGTGGGCAATCGATAAATATGTGTTTGATGGTGAGGTTTGAGGTACAATTAGTACATGTGGGTGTAGCGGATTTATTTAGTATGTAGCTATGGGTTAGGTTTGTATGTCCTAGTCTTAATCTTGTAAATTTTAAAAAGTCCGTTCGTGGTATGTTTTTTATTAATGTTTTTGTTGGTTTGTCGTGGCAGATCATTTTGTAGTGCTGGGATACTCTATTTAGTATTAGTTTATATAAATGTTGGGCGTTTTATTTTATAAATTTGTTTATGTCGGATGCGTTGTAGTTAGTTTCAAGAATAAGGGGGAATTTATGGGTGTTTTTTGCCGTATCATCGGCTAGTTCGTTTCCTTTTATACCACAGTGTCCTGGGATCCATATAAGTAATAGTTTACTGTTCTTGTGTTTATTTAAAATATTTCTAATGGAGGAGGTGTAAAAGTTTTGGCTATTGACGTTATTTATTGCTAGTAATGAGGACAGGGAGTCTGAACAGATGCTAAATGTACCTCTTTGTTTGCTGGCGTAGTTGCATGCTGTAAGGATAGCAGCTATTTCTGCCGTAAAGATTGAAGAGTATTGTGGTATTAGATTGTATGAGATTATCTCTGTTTCTGTTGTTACACTGTATGATACCCCGTTATTCGACTTGGATCCATCAGTGTATATAAATTGTCTATCAGTCAGTGTGTTTTTAAGTTCTTTGAATTTTTGTTTGTGAGGTGTCTGATTTAAGGGAGGTGTGCAGCGATATGTTAATGTTAGAATTATCACATAACCTTACATTCTTCCATGTGATGGGGGATGTTTGGATTTTAAGCTTGTTGCATTGTTCTATTGTGTCATGAAGTGAGGATGTGAGCTTAGGTGTTCTTTTGGATTTTTTTATTCTATTAATGATTTTTTCTATTGAAGAGTGTTTGGAGTGCATTATGATTTAGAAGTTTTTTTGTGAAGCGTATAGGGTTCTGTATTCTATTGGTAATATGTTTGCTTCAAGAAGTAGGTTGTGGATAGGTGTTGTGCGAAAAGCATTGAAAGCCAATCTTATAGCAGAGTTGTAGATTACTCTGAGTTTGCTTAGTGAAGATTTGGGTGCTTTCCCATAAAATTGGATGTCATAGTCGATTTTGGACATGATTATAGATTTTACTACGTAAACAATTGTGTTTATGTTGCAGTTGAACTTATTGTTAGACAAGCATTTTATTACATTGAGTCTTTTGGATAGTTGTAAGGATAGATTTTCAATGTGTTTGTTCCATCTGTACCTTTTTTCTATGGTGATACCAAGGATTTTGAAGGAATCTACAGTTTGCGGGGTGTAGCTACTTGCTTGTAGCATGTAAAATTGCAAGTTCTCTTTCTGCAAATATGCAAAGTTTTGCATTTGCTTGGAGATAGTGAGGCACCGGAATAGTTACACCATTGGTTAATGTCATTAAAAAGAAGGTCTATGTATAAGAGGGTTTGTGTTTAATTTAGTTTATATACTATTGTGTAGTCATCGGCATAGCCATTAAATTCGAGATTTTTGTATTTTTTCATTGACGAACTTACTGACTGGAGAATAGGACCAAAAATAGCTAAATACATTTTCAACTTATTCACGAACAGAAAAATAACAGTCCTCGCCAACAAGTCATACTCCACCTCTCTGCCTCTAAACAACGGAATACCTCAAGGTTTTCCCCTATCAGTAATTTTATTTGCGATAGCATATAATAAACTGAACAAGTCGTTTTGAGATTATTTTATCCAGCACTTTCGCGATACATGAGTTGAGGGAGATAGGGCGGTATGAATTGACAGCGGTCTTGTCCAAATTTGGTTTGAGGATGGGTATGACACTGCTTACTTTGAATTGCTGGGGAATTTGTGTCGTCAGGATGCTGAGAAGCCTTTTCAAAAGATTTGGTAGTAAGTTCTTGAGCATCGGGTAGCTTATTCAATCTCGTCCTGGTGTTTTACCTTTTAATTGATTAAGCGCAGCTAGAAGTTCCATTATGGGGATTTCTTTTTCAAGGTTAAGCGCCTTGGAAGATGGATTATGTGATATGATTGGACTAGAATTTGCTTTGTGTTGGATGAAGGATGTGTGAAAGTTATTATCGAGTGATGCGTTGGACCAGAGAGTGTTGGCTATTTTATTTTTGTCTAGTATGTTTTGAGTGTGGTCATTGGGGATAATGAGGCAATGAATGTCGCGTTTTTAGACCGCAGAAGCGGTTTATATGTGACCATATTTTGGAAATGGGTGCATTCGGATTATTTCTGCTGTGAAGTTTTGAATGGAGATTCGTTTCTTGATTTTTATTTCCCGCTTAAGTCGGGAATTGGCTTTTTTGTATGTAAGCATATTTGTTATGTTGATGGTTCTATTTAGGTTGGTCCATGCTATTTGTTTTTCATGTTTTAGTTGTTGAAGGTCTTGATCCCACCATGGCACAGTTTTCTTTTTTTTTGGGTTGGAATGATTGTGGTATGGTTTGGTTGGCTGCGTGAATTATGATTTTTGTTATACTTGCTGCTTCTTTGTTTATGTTTGTGCTTGGAGGTTTTTCTATTGAGACTTTTTCAGTAAGCACGCAAAAAAAGGCCAGTTCGCTTTATTTAGGTTGAATTTTGGTCTTTCGGTGGGATTGTTGTTGATGTTGTGCTCGTCGAAAAGATCAATTTTTACGGGGAAATGATCACTTCCTGAAAGGGAGTTTTCTCTCTTCCATGCGGAGTAAAGTTTAAGAATGGGTGATGCAAGGGACAGGTCTATGTAGGTGCAATGAGTTGGTGAGCCATTATTTAGAGTTATTAGTGAGGACTGGTTAATAAATTTTAAAAGTGTGTTGCCTCTATTGTTGTTCGTTTGAGTGCCCCAGCTCTGATGCCAGCTATTGAAATCTCCTGTTATGAGTAAGAGAGGGGTAAGGTTGTTGAAGGTGTTTCTTAAATTTTGGAGTCTAAAAGTTTTGTTAGGAGGTATGTATTATGATACGACAGTAAACTTGATTTTGGAGTGGATGCTATCTGCTATAGTGTCAAAGTCTAGTGAATTAAGGTTTACTTTTTGGTGTTGTATAGAGTTGTGGATAAGGAGCGCTACACTCCCGTAACCGTTTGTGGCAGTGTTGGTGTGATACAAGTTAATTGATTGGAATGGGAATGTTTTGTTTGGAGTAGAGGTGAGTTTCTTGGAGGGATATTATTTTGGGTTGTGATGTTTTATAAGTACTTGCAACTGATTGTAGTTGTTGGTATATCAGTTAAGATTCCTAAAAAATCGTAAGCTTTTTTACGATGTTAATTTTTTCTTGTTGTCGAAAAACGCGACTTCGATTTAGGGTTAGCTGTGGCCAAACGAAAACGCACTCAAATCGATTTCAAACTTTAATGCGCTGGCACAACCAGCGACTACGAACGAGAAAGAGCGACTATATCGCGATCATAGAAAAATAGTGAGATGCTTAAGAACTAAGAATGATTGACTTAACTATGTTACATTAGATGAGTTACTATGTTAATAACATGAGTGAAAATATAATTACTCATGTTTACGTTCGACTAACAACATTCAATCGTCTTTTACTTCATTTACTAATTTCATTATTTTACAAATATTATGACTAAAATACTGTGCTAACATTCCGGCCCCGTTGAAGGCCTCCGGCACTTTAACTCCTTAATCCGTGCTGCTTATTGGCAGCAAAGCCAACTTGTGTATTGCACGCTTGACAATGCCTCCTGTAGTCCGAACTTCAGCCACACGCACTGTACCGTCGTCGCCTGGTATTGTTGACACCACGCGACCTGTTAGCCATCGCTGCGGCGGCAGATTATCCTCGTGAACGAGAACGAGACGACCTGTCGTTAGATCGGGGCCCTCGATGTTCCACGCGTTGCGCTGCTGCAGACTGGCCAGGTAGTCCTTGGACCAGCTCTGCCAAAACTGCTGCCTGAGTGTTGACAGCATTCGCCACCGCTTCAAATATCCGAAGCTGGCCTTGCTGCAGCTTCCGCCGACTCCAAATTCTGTGGGCAGCGAAAGAAGAGGCTGCCCGATTAGCAAGTGGCCTGGCGTGAGAGCCTCTCCATCGCTGGGATCGTTGCCTGGTGATGCAATTGGGCGAGAGTTGAGCAGAGCCTCGAAGTTGGTGGCGTTGTCGCTGTAGACTTTCTCCGGCAGACCCCTCCTTCCGATGAACCTTTTAAAAACAGATAAAAAGCTGTCAGTAGAGAGATCAACAACAAGCTCAAGGTGAACAGCCTTTGACGTAAAGCACACGAAGACTGCCACATAAGTTTTTATAGGTGGCTTCCCACGAAGCCTTAACGACACATAAAATGGACCGCAAAAATCTACTCCACAAATCAAAAAAGGGCGAGCTTGCCTAACTCGATCGGCGGGCAAATTGCCCATTATTTGACCAAGTAGTACGGGTTTATACCGAAAACAGTGGACGCAATTCCTCACAATCTTCGTGCACGCCTCTCGAGCATTAATTACCCAAATCTGCTGTCTTAGCAGTGACACCATCACCTTGGCACCTGCGTGATAATGTGTTTGATGCAAATTACGAAGAAACAACTTAACGAATTCAGAATTTCGAGGCAACAACACTGGAAATTTTGCGTCATAAGGAATTTGAGCATTTAAAAGCCTGCCTCCAACGCGAATTGAACGAAAAGTCGCTCCATCCAGCTCCATGGTGTGTATAAAGGGATTCAAACGTTGAAGATTTGGATCCAAAACTTCCGATCTTTCTAATTTGACGAATTCTGAACCCAACTCGAATTTTTGAAGTACATGTATAAATCTAAAAAACGACAGATATAACTGCCTCGCGGCTACGGTTTTTTCCTTGAATAAAACGATGCACATAGGCCATGATACGAAGTAGTTTATTATAAGACGAACATCTTTCAACGAGATCGACAATTACATTTGCTTCGCTTTTTGCTACTGAACATACCACCGCGCTTTTTTTGTTTTCGGACAGCTGTAGGTCACGAGAGATTTCAAATTGGTGGAGACAAGGCCATTTATCGGCGAACAATTCAGACCGTCTACATCTGTACCACGCGACACTAAATCAGCTGGATTCTGTTCCGTAGGCACATGACGCCATACAACATTTTCTGAAAGCTCTTGGATTTCAGAAACTCTATTTGCAACGAACGTCGCTAGTGTGGATGGATCTCTTTTCAACCAGTAAAGTGTAACTTGAGAATCCGACCAGAAATTGATGCTTTCAATTTTTAGATTTTCAAGCAATGGGGCTACTTGAACCCACAACGTAGCTAGAAGATGAGCTGCACACAACTCGAGCCTTGGGATTGACTTTGTTTTAAGAGGAGACACACGTGATTTGGCGGTTAAAAGTCTTGCCAAACTGTTTTTCCCACCAATGGTACGAACATATATGCAACAAGCATAGGCTTCACTTGAAGCGTCTGCAAAGCCGTGGATTTGGACTGTTGTGTACGTGGACAGGCAAACGTAACGAGGAATCGATATCTTGTTTAGCTCTAGTAAATTCTGCTTGAACCTGTTCCAACTGGTATGTAGACTCATTGGAACTGACTCATCCCAATCCAACTTTTGTCGCCACAGCTCCTGTAGCAGAATTTTTGCTCTGGTGATCAATGGACACAATAAACCCAAAGGGTCAAACAGGCGGGCCGTCACCGACAGGATATTGCGTTTTGTTGGTGGTAAGGTAGTGAACGAGTCTTCTAAGCTGTAATGAAACACATCAGTCTGAGGATTCCACTTCATGCCAAGTGTTTTTACTGAGGTAGACGAATCAAATATAAGAGATTTATCTGGCCCTCTATTGGCCAGCAGTCGAGGATGATTAGAGGCCCATTTGGCTAGATCGAAGCCCCCAAATTTCAACACCTCTGTCACTTCTTTGCGAATAACTTCCAGCTCATTTAACGTATTTGCTCCAGTTAGCATATCATCAACGTAGAAATCGCTTGAAATCACCCTTGACGCTAACGGATGCGTCTCAGCATAAATCTTTGACAGCTCAAAAAGGCAACGAATAGCCAAAAACGGAGCTGAGGCTGTCCCATAAGTGACAGTGTTCAAACGATAAGTTTGGAGAACATCAGTTGACTTCTCCCTCCACAAGATCAGTTGAAAATTCCGATCCTCATTGGCAATATTAATTTGCCTATACATCTTCGAGATGTCAGCCGTTAAGGCATATTTATTTAATCTGAATCTTGCGAGGGTAGAATATAGCTCCCTCTGAATAGTTGCACCCACCATTAATGTGTCGTTCAAGGAAATTGATGTCGACGTTTTACTGGATGCATCAAAAACAACTCGTAATTTGGTGGTGATACTATCAGGTCTCAGGACACATTGATGTGGAATATAGTAATGGTGTCCTGCAGGAGGAGTAAGAATCAATGACATGTGACCGAGGCTGAGATACTCTCTCATAAATTCTTGATACATGTTATGTAACTCGGTATTGCTTGCAACTTTGCGCTCTAACGCAAGAAACCGTCGCTTGGCCGTTTCGAAGGATAATCCTAATACCGTTGGATTTATCTTAAAAGGCAGCTTGACCTCGAAACGACCTGACGCAAGCCTCTTTACGGTCTGCTTAAATTTTTGTTCGCAGGCAACTTGTTCAGCTGTATATACAGCCTTCGATCTTTCTGGAGCTTGTTCCATTTCCCAAAATCGTTCCACCAGAGAGTCGAGAGAGCAGTTGTTTTCGGCGACGGTGATGCTGCATACCTGAGCTCTATCCGATAGACTTCTAGAGTACTTTCCGGACACAATCCATCCAAACAAGGTTTTTTGGATTAGTGGATGCTGGGAATTAACTTTTATTTGGCCTACACTCAATAAATCAAAAAAGATTTCTGCGCCAAGCAATAAGTCAACCTTTGCGGGCTTGTAGAACCGAGGATCTGCCAGCTCAATGTTTGCTGGGATACTCAATTTGGCAAAATTTACCTCATGATCTGGTTGGTATGTAGATATTGACTTTAAAACCCAGAAATCTGTGGCAAAACTATGAGAATTGACCCGAGAATGAATTGACGTGTGCACTTTATGGCGTACTACAGAGTCGTTTTTTCCAACAGTGGTAATATTAATGCAAGACTCATTTCTATGCAATCGCAAACGCTGTGCTAAGTCCTCTGTAATGAAACTTATTTGCGACCCGGAATCCAAAAGTGCACGTGTTAGTTGAAACTGTCCAAATCTGTCACGCACCTTTACCAACGCAGTAGCAAGAATTACTTGATCGCTACTAACAACATGACTGGTGTAAGCTACCGGAGGGTCAGAAACTCCAGAGCGTGATTGTGATTGCATTTGAGGAAGTGAGCCGGAAACAGTTGACTGGTGCTCTCCCCCATATCTATGAAGAAGTGTGTTATGGGATTTTGAGCATACCCGACATCTAGTGGCCTTGCAATTCTTAACTGTGTGTCCTTGGTGAAGACAATTTATGCACAAACGATTCTGTTTTGTAAAATCAAAACGTTGAATAACAGGAAGAGCGGTGAAAGCTTTTACCTAGCAATTACCTAATGTATGATTCGTCGCTGAACAATAACGACAGTTTGACTCAGGTCGCCGATCTGTTTTGGCGCACGAAAACGATGATTTTGTATAACCTTTATTCGATGATTGGGTAGGCTTGCTTTTGTTTTTAGTTGCTTCTTCAGCAGCTAAATGCTGGTACCGTCGGTTTAACTGAGCTGCACACTCTGACCACGTCGGCAGAGTATTATAGTCTAGCTGTTCTTCAAACCGAGATTTTGTTAAACTATCTACTTTGGACATTGCTATGTGAATTAGAATGGCATTATTTATCTCCTTTTCACTTCCCAATGACTGTAACGATGCATAAAGTGCCGATATTTCATCAATCAAAGACCTTAAGCCTGAAGCAGAAGGTTTTGATAGATGGGGAATGTCAAGTAATTGCGAGATTGTGTCGAAAAAAATTAAACATTTGTTATCATAAACACTTTTTAAACTAGCTAACGCCTTTTCATAGTTACAATCCGATATTTGAAACGCCTTGACAGTTCCCAACGCATCATCCTTCAAACAAGACAGTAAATGATTGAATTTTTCAACATTTGTTAAAGATGAGTCAGTATGCACTAAACTCTCAAAAAGACTTATAAAATTTTTAAACTCGGCATGCTTTCCACTAAACTTCGGAAGATTCATTTTTGGCAGCTGTGAGGAATGAGGACGAGCGTTACTATCCCCGTAAATTACCTTCGGAGATTCATTTGCTTTTATTGCGGATTGGTATAAAGCCTTTGATATAACACACATATCCTCGACAGACGCTCTTAAATCATTGTTTGGGTTAAGTGCATCAATGTCTGCCTGGATATCCATTAACTTCTCACAATAATTTTCAAGCAGCTGCATTCTGTATCCCAATTGAAATTTGTCGAACGATATAGTTTTTTCCTCAAATGCTGTCCTCATGCGTGATATATCACCCATAACCTTGTCGTGTTTTTGCATTGTCAATAATAATTTTGTATTACTTTTTGAACTTCCCTCCTTGGGGACTGGTTCCTTATCTTCCTTACTCATTTTGCAAATATATTTATTTATTTTTTTTTTTTTTTTGTTTGTTTCTAAAGCCGATTTAAATAAATAATTATGCAAATATTAAGGCGCTCAAAATTTATATATGTGCTAATAGCACCAACAGAACCACAACGCACGAATTTGCAATGTTCAGCCGAACATATAAGCAATTAATATTTAAGAATTAAGTTGAGATTGAAAGGAATAGCCAGATTTCAACGCAACTATACACTGCTGATGGCTTGCAGCTGCACGCACAGTTTAAAATACACTGCATGTAACCTCTGTAAGGTTGTATGATACCTTGCCTTTTCCCTTAAGAGGCAAACACTGATTTAGCTGCTCCTTAATTATTTTTCGATTTCATTTGGGCGAAACTTGATTGGCTCATGTTGAAGCTGAGAGCCATTTGATACAGTCGGTGGTGCGACCGTATGTGTTGCAGGATTAGATTGGAACACTTTTTGGAGGTGAGTAGCAAATGTGCTAGCATATTCTTTATCGCTGCGGGTCCAGGCGCCTGCGAAATTTCTTATAGGCATTACTGTTTCTATCGGTGAGCTGAGAGTTGGGTGAGCTCTCCACAGTGAGTTTTTCTTATTGGTGGTTGATAATTTCTCGATATAGCGGCGTTGAGCGTGTTCTTATTCGTGCATTAACGCTTTGCTGCTGACGGCGATATATTTCATTGCCAGTCTCAACTTAAGTGCCACTTTTCAAGAACGAGTTGTTCAATTTGTCTTCTTTTGGTTTTGCATTGTTTTTGCTTTTTGAGGCGTTGCGGTGCGAGCTGCAGAGTGTTAACAAAACTGTCCTCTTCGAGACGTGACTTAATCTCAATGTGTGCGCTTATATATTTTTTTTTTATCTGAGCCAGTTAGTTTTATGTGAAGTTAACTTCAGGGTGTCGTAGTAGATTTATTAGAACAGGCGAGTGATCGGATGATAGATATCAGTCTGCCAGGAAAAACGTGGTCGAGCTTAGTGTTTGCCTTTTTAAGTGCATTATAGAGCTGCTTTCCTTTTGGAGTCACGAGGCGAGATTCCCAGTGTGTGTGCTTGGCATTATAGTCTCCTGCTGTGAGTTGGCTAACACTGCCCAAATGTATTTTTAGAGATGTGGCCTGTATAAAGTTTTCAGCGAACTTTTTATAGTAGTGGTGCTTGAGCAAGTTTCATATCAAAATACCAGTTCCTCCGTGTGCCTTACCATCGGGATGATTTGTACCATAGATTAAGTATCCAATTGCATTAACGTTATATTTGTTTGTAAGGGGTATTTTGGAAAGTAGCATTACGTCGATGTGTTTTTCGAGTAGGAATTGAGTTAACTCAGGTTTATGCTGTGAGACGCCATTAGCGTTCCACGTAGATATTCGTATCGCAGTCATTGATTATTTTGACTGTTGTGATACAAACACTTGTATCAAAAGATTTTGATTACGCATTAAATCTTGCAAAGTTGTCTGCATGAATGACATAAGCTCTTTCATGCTCTGCTGAAGGGTACTTATTAGTGCTTTGAGACTGCTTTGTTTCTACTCCTGTGCAGCGTTTGTGCTCACTTGTTTTGCTTGTGAATACTGTTTGTTTGAGGCCGGAATAGTTAGTTTTTGGTTGCGAAGTCGGGGCTCAAGATCTATTTTTTTAAGAGTAGTTGCGGCATCCTGTTCCTTTTTAAGATGTTAATGACTGTTTTTGCTCGAAATCATTTCTCCTGCAGCGCCTTTATTATTTCTACTGGCGTAACATCAGGTTCTTTACCTTTTGATACGACCTGCAGGCCTATAGTTGATACGTATAATAATTTATTTTTTGGTCGCTTAGATGCTTTGTCAAAACTCTGTTATTATCTTCCGACTTTGTCCGGACTTTATTTCCTTTAAGTTTACCCTGTGCGAGAGGAACAATGTGAAAATTGTCTTTGCCTATATGCTCTATAAATTTGTTAACAACAACATTGGAGCTTTTCTCACGTAAATATATTGGGGTGGCTTTGGCTTTTTCGTGTCAATCATTAGTGTTTTCTGCCAAGATTTGAAACCTATTGGTATTGTTTGTAGTTTTATGTGAAAGTGTATTTAAATTGCTACGGGTAAATTTTGGTTTATTCGTAGAGTTTTGTGGACTTAGCTTTCTTTTGATATAAATGTAGCGATCCATACCAGTCTGCGTAGCCGGCTTTACATTGTTGCTGCTTGCAGTTTGATTTACTGACGGCGCAGCTGTCGTTGTTGAAAAGGAAATCAGTATCGGTTCGTTGTTGTAGTTGCTGTAGCTGTACGTAGCGAGGGCGCAGCACTAGCCGTCGTTGCTAAGAGAGACGGGAAGCATGAATAATATCTGTCGCGAGCTGTGTGCAAGAATTCGTTTGTTGGATTGGGTGTTGTCGACGATGTGTGGTCGGATTGCGTTGACACGATAGATTGCAGGGACGGAGACGGTGAGCAGGAACGTTCTCTGTCGCGTGCTTGGTTAGGGGTAATTGACCGCACGGGCTGCTCTGTAACTACAGAGAATAACGCTTTCCTCATCCAACGACGCTCGTTTTGCTCGCGTTGTAGCTGGGCACAGCTCTCGCTTTGACTCATTTGGGGTGTTCAACAGCTCTGTTTCATCGTTTCATGTTTCAAACTTGAAACGATTAGCTCGTGAACTGCGTTTTGGGTGTCAATGCGTTTCATGTTTGTGCAGTCAGCTGTTGTTTGTTTACATAATATTCTTCAATTTTTGTCACTGTTGTATGCTATGCGATGCTTTAACAAAGCAAGTTATTAGAGAAATAGAGGATATTGAAGGTGAGAAGAGCTCGTTGTTTGAATTAGTTGCTCAATTACATGCTTTTAACATTTGGCGGCCATTAATCATATGTGTTCATACTTTTTTGCATAAAAATAAAACAAATATACTAAAAAGTAATGAACGTCGATAGCAAATATCGACTTAATATCGTGCTCTTCCCATCTTTACTTTGTTGAAACTTGAAACACTTTTTGTATACATAGGCTGGGGTGTTTCAACGTTTCAAGAAATTTTCTATGTATGTTGTTGCGGAACGTTTCAACTTTGAAAGTGAAACGATGAAACGAGCTGTTGTCTAAGCACGGCAGCCACCACAGGCACAGAGGGCCGCATCCCGCAGAAGCAGCTGCATAAATATTTATTTATTTACACCCGTCACAATATTTATTACTGCCTTATTTATTTACTTATTATGATTTAATTTATATTTTATTTATATATTTATTAATTCTTTCTTTGTTTTCTGTTTATTGTTTATTTTGTTTCTCGTTTATTAGTTTTTGTTAAGTTTTGTTAATATTTTGTTTACTCGAAGTTTGTAAAAGGTGAGGAAAGGGGAGGCTGGGGGCAGTTTGGGTGGGCGAGCCATCCAAATTTTTGATGCATATCTATGTGGAATGTCAATTGCTATCTTCATACCAAATTTGGTGACTCAAGCTCGAAGTTTGTAAAAAGTGGGGACAGGGGGCTTGGGGCGGTATGGGTGGGCGTGGCATCCAAATTTTTGATGCATATCTTTGTGGAATTTCAATTGCTATTTTCATACCAGTTGCATTGTGACAGCCAAGGTGATCGGACGTGATCACGGACGACAGCAAACTTCGCAGCCAGTTTTGTTTACAAAGTGACACAATACCACTTTTTTTCAATCGCGTGTGCTAAACACCAACAACAACAGAATTAAATCTCTTTAAAGCAGACAATCGTTGATAAGCAGCAGCAAGAACCGTTGCTTTGCTCTGATTGGCCAGCCAGTTAAGGCCGAGCCCCAAAAAGTGCTGCCTACTTATAGGCTGTGCATTAAAAAAGATACCATTGCATAAGCTAAGGCTGTGCGATTAAATTCCGTTTCTAGGAAAAGTACTGCATACCCCCAGGCGAGGCCAGAAATCCCAAGGAAAACAAGCTGTTCCGCTGACGCTGTTGTTGCCTATGAAGGGCACAGCACTCAGCATGGAGCCGTCAACATCAGACAGTGCCAAAGTGAGGTGGCAGCTGGCCCCTACCAAGTTCAAGATAATGGCTGTGGTCAAGCAGACCAAAGCCAAAAGAGCTGCTATGGCGAATGCTATGGATAACGGCTCGGACAGCTCAACTGGAACGGAACCGGTGGAGGTCAGACGTAAAACCCCCAACCGCAAAGTCCACCCTAAGTCGATAACGGACAACTCTAACCAGTTTGCAATGCTCACTGATGATAGCGACGACAGCGACGACAAAGACGACGACATGCCTCCGGCATCCACTGTTCCCACTGCAAGACAAGAGGCCGCTACTGCTGCACCAAGGACCATCAAACCTCCCCCCA
This sequence comes from Scaptomyza montana, assembly GCA_018904305.1. Lineage (NCBI taxonomy): Eukaryota > Metazoa > Arthropoda > Insecta > Diptera > Drosophilidae > Scaptomyza > Scaptomyza montana. Next base: position 720,392 of record JAEIGR010000055.1, on the reverse strand, counting down.
TTTTTATCCCGGATGTGGGTGATATTAAAGGGCTATTAACCGATGTGGAAATTGCAGTCGGCAATTTAAAATACGACTATAAGTCAGGGAGAGACGGAAGAGTGCGGATCACCCTAGACGACAAAGACGGCTACTCCAAACTCAAGCATTATTTAAATGGCAATGGAATCCGCTACCAAACGTTCCAGCCCAGGGACGAGCGTGCTTACCGTATAGTGGTCAAAGGACTCCACCACTCCACTGACACCGATGAAATCAAAGACGCATTGGCTGCGCTAGGGCATACAGTTCGTGGCAACGAAATCAAAAACGCCATCAGCCGCAATACAAATACGCCAATGTCCATATTTTTCGTTAACCTGGAACCTGCCAGTAACAATAAGGATGCCTTTAACATCAAGCGTTTGGGTCGCTGCGTGGTCTCTGTTGAGCAACCAAATAAAACCAGGGAGGTTTTTCAATGCTTCCGCTGCCAGGGATTCGGACACTCTCAGCGTTACTGCCGCCTTGCTCCTTAGTGCGTCAAGTGTGGAGGAGACCACAACTCAGTGGAATGTTTGAAGGCCAAGGACACCCCTGCCTGCTGCACCCACTGTAATGGGAACCATGCAGCGTCCTACAAAGGTTGCAAGGTCTACCAAAAGGCCAGGGTACTGCACTTCCCAAAACCAAGGGTAATCACCCAGTCAAGAAGAGACACTGCATAAGCCACACTCGTGCCCGGCACGTCCTTTGCCAGCATTATGCGTAGACAGCAGCAGCCACAGCCACAGGACGAAAATGTCCCATCCACCTCCAGCCAAACAACGTCCAGAATGGACAAACTTGAGGCCATGATGGAGAAGCTTATGGACCAGTTTGCAGCAATGACCAGCCTCCTAACGTCACTGATCGCAAAACAATGCAAATAAGTCTCCATATAGTCCTATGGAATGCGAACGGCCTGTGTAACAGCAGGCCAGAGGTAGACCTCTACCTTAAAACAAACAAAGTGGACATTCTTCTAGTTTCCGAGACCCATTTCTAACAAAGATCATACTTTTCAATATCAGGTTACGACGTGATAGCAGCTAACCACCCTAACGGCACTGCCCGAGGAGGAGCGGCCATCATCATAAAAAGCGGCATTAAATTTATTGAGCTACCGGCATTCCAGCAACAGTGGGCACAGTGTGCAAAGGTTAGAGTATCGGGTCCGTGTGGAGACCTGACCATCGCTGCTGCGTACTGTCCACCTCGACATATTATTGAGCAAAGACAGTTCCAGGAAATGTTGGACAGCCTTGGCCCTAAGTTTATAATAGGTGGCGACTTTAATGCCAAGCACATCTGGTGGGGATCCAGGCTTAATAACCGCAAAGGCAAAGCGCTGTTCAATTGCATCATGGAGAAACACCTGGAATGCCATTCATCAGGTGAGCCGACGTACTGGCCCACTGACAGCAACAGGGTTCCGGATGTGCTCGACTTTGCCATATCAAAAGGTATAGCCAGGCACAAAATCACCAGCTCAACTGCCAATGATCTCTACTCCCATCACAGCGCTGTCACACTCTGGGTTAACTCACCGGCAGATACAAAGGCGAAAACTACCAGGCTGTTTAAGCAAAACACCAATCTTGAGCGGTACCAAAGATGGCTTGAGCATAAACTGGATCCTGAGGTTATCATCGAAAACGGCGACGATCTGGACAATGCCGTAGAGGAACTAAACAAGGAAATCCATAACGCCGCCCGCTATGCCACCCCTGCTCAGAGACCGCGAAGCACAGTGCCACACAGAGACAAGCATCTCTGGTCTCCTAATGTTGCTGCCATGGTTGCTGAAAAGATGCGTTTACGACGAGTATGGCACATTTCTCGTAACCTGCGCGACAAGACGGAGTACAACAGAGCAGCCAAGGCCTTGAAGGAGCTGCTCCAGAATCTGAGGGGAGAGTCCCTTGAGCAGTACCTGCTACAAGTGGAACCTTGCCAACCTGACCACAATCTATGGCAAATCACCAAGGGGATCAAGAGACCCGCAAGGAGAGTGGAACCTGTGAAGGATGTATCCGGTTCCTGGTGCAGAACTGAAAAAGAAAGGGCCTTAGCATTCGCCGAACACCTCTAATGCTCTTTCTCCCCCTTCACAAGGTGCTCTCCAGAAGACGAGGAAGACACTATCCGTTCCCTAGATATACCCCTCCAAATGTCTCTTCCCATCCCGGAGGTAGAATATGACGAACTCCTTGGTGAAATAAAGCAGCTCAAGTCCTCTAAATCGCCTGGATATGGCAGTATCAACGTTCCAGCCATTAAAGCTCTACCGCCAAAGGGGATTTCCCATCTCCTCAAAATCACCAACAAATGCTTCCAGCAAGGACATTTTCCCACCCAAATGCGCCGAGGTGATACTGATTCGAAAACCTGGGGAACCTGCAGCAAATCTCGCCTCCTATCGCCCGATTAGCTTATTGGCCGCACTCTCCAAAGTAGTTGAGAGACTACTTATGCGTAGAGTTAGACCAATACTGGAAGAGGCCGGTTTGATACCACATCACCAGTTTGGCTTCAGGGAGCTGCATGGCACACCGGAACAGTGCCATAGGATCGTTCACAAAATTCTAGAAGCTCTTGAGGAAAAGGAATACTGCTCGGCCGTCTTCCTAGATGTCAGGCAAGCTTTTGACAGGGTTTGGCATATAGGATTGCTCTACAAGCTGAAGCTAGCGCTACCAGCCCTTCACTATCTGCTGCTCAGATCTTACCTAACTGGTAGATCTTTCTACGTTAAATGCGGCGAGGAGAGCTCAGCAATAAGAGAAGTCAGAGCTGGAGTCCCACAGGGAAGTGTATTGGGCCCGACGCTATACACAATGAATACAGCAGATATGCCAACCATCAGCGACCCTAGAATGCTCACTGCCACTTATGCCGATGACACCGCCTTTTTAGCCAATTAAAAGTCCCCAATCGTGGCGTCCAGCATAATCCAAACTCAGCTGGACCGCTTAAACTCATGGCTAAGACGGTGGAATATTGTAGTCATCCCAGACAAATCCACACACATTACGTTTGCCCTGAGAAGAGGAGACTGCCCTGCCGTCAGCCTGGATGGCGTTGCCATACCCAGCAGCGTTACTGCAAAGTACCTAGGCCTGGTATTGGATAGGCGCTTAACCTGGAGAAGTCATCTCACACAAAAACGTTCCCAGTTGAACGTAAGGTTTCGCAAGCATCTGTGGCTGCTAGATAGAAGGTCCACCATCAAACTAAGGGTCAAACTCCTCATTTACAAAGCCATACTTAAACCTATGTGGACGTATGGCATAGCACTCTGGGGCACTGCAAAGAGAAACAACAGGGAAAGAATCCAAGTCTTCCAAAACAATGTTCTGCGCATTATTTCTGAGGCGCACCCATATCAAACAAATGCAGAAATTCACCAAGAACTAGAAGTCCCTCGCATAAGCCAGGAGGTGGCTAGGCTCACGAAGGTATATCTGGACAGGCTGGACAATCATGTCAACCCTCTGGCTATAAACCTGCTGGATAACAGTACAACGACTCGGCGACTGAAAAGGCTACACCCCCTGGATTTGCCACACACATACAATTTTAAATCCTCTTCTCTCCCCCAACACCCCCCAACCCCCCCACCGCCTTTTTAAATAACAATAACAACTCCCAAGTCATGGAATAAAATACAGAAAAGTCTATGTTATGCAGTACAATTCGCTGATATTCCCCATAGGGACTGATTGCAAATAAAGACTATAAATTAAAAAAAAAATAAAAATAAAAAAAATTTCATACCAAATTTGGTGACTCTAGTTCAAAGTTTGTAAAAGTGGGGAAAGGGGGGCTGGGGGCGGTATAGGTGGGCGTTGCAGCCAATCTTTTGATGCAGTTTTTGGGGAGTCATCATAACCTATCTTGGCACCAAATTTGGTGGCTCTAGCTCAAAAACTGTGGGAGATATAGGCTTTTTGACTTAAAAATGCGGGTGGGGGGGGGGGGCTGGGGCGGAATGGGTGGGCGTCGCTCCAAAATTTTTGATGCAGTTTTTTGGAGGTTGCTAGTAGCTATCTTCTCACCAAATTTGGTAGTTCTAGCTGTAAGGATGTGCGAAATATGTGAATTTATCGGTTTTGATTTTGGTTCGATTTGCCAGCCCCCCAGTTATCGTAGAACCAATCTTGACACTTTAATTTACTATCCCATAGATAAAGAGAATTGCAAACTTTCAAGTCTCTAGCTTGAAGGGTGTGGAAAAAAGTTGCGTTCATACAGACGGACAGACGGACAGACACCATGACGGACATTGCACAAACTCAATACACTCTTTACCTTCGGTATCGAGTATACTGAGTGCACGAATGAGCGGCAGATTTGCAGAATAACAAAAGCAGACTCTAACAACCACACAGAACTGACGCCGCAATTGTTTAAATATTATAATTAGCAAATTAAACGACGCACAACAAGAAGCACTTTGCACAGTTTAGGTAAGCCTATGTTTAACGAACAGTAGACTGCAAAAAATAAATAAAAAGCCTGATAAACCGCACAAAATTAATAAGTTGTTCGGAGCTTAAGTGAAACACGTCAATCACACTTAAACTGACATCTCTCTTTTATAAATAAATTATTGTTATAAGTGTTTATGTAAACATGTGTGAGTAGAGATTTATGTGTGGGTGGGGCGAAGATGTGTTGATGTCGTGTTGTTGTTGATGTTGTTGTAATATGTTTAGGGAGTTGGCACAAAAATATAGGTAGGCCAATTCAAAGGTAGGGGGGGGCACATATTGGGGGTAAACATTAACAGCTGTTTATCTCATATATCCGTAAATTGTCCGAATTCGAGCAGAATTGCTGCTAGTCCGTTTGTTGTTAGTTTCTCGTAAAAATATAAATTTTTGTTAACCCGGCTCACGCTATATGGAGGTCGTATCCATCCCTGGGAAACCGATTTGCTAGCTGGCTATCGATACAGTGTTGGGAAAATAAGGCCGGATCATAACAAATGGCGCCCAATGGAAAACCCAATAATAGGAAGCTAGTGAAGTCGCAGTTCAATTTATTGTTTCAGTTTATATGTTGTGTTAGTTTACTAGTTTTAACTCTTTATATGTTCCATGTTCGTCTCACCCCGTTTATATATGTTGTTCGTATTTATTTAATAGAAACAAAGAAAGAAAAGTTAGGTTGGGAAAGTAAGGGAATGAGGAGAGAAACAAAATACATCGAGGAACAGAGAAAAGTTATGCGCAGTGCAAAGTTTAATCGAAGTAGAGGGGCTGAATCAATGGCTCCCACAACTCGGTCAAAGTCACAGACCCAAGCTGATGAGTCCAGCATAGCATCCGGTATTCCATCACCAGAGGAAATGGACATCTCGGATGCAGGAGCAGTAGGTGGTTACCTAGAGCACAACAGCCTAGGAGCGGTGCAGAAAAGAAGTTCGTCGACGATGCCACAACAGCAGCAAGTGCCACTGGACCTGCACAGCGAGCTGACAGCAGCCATCAACACAGCGCTGTCGGAGGCAAGGGCAACTTTGCACGCAGTTATGGCCACCGGAATGGCCGAAATTCAGGCTCAGAACAAACGATAAATGCTGGAGTATGTGCAGGCAATCCGGAATAGCAGTCTCTATACGCAGCTATCCGGTCCGAAGGAGGCGCAGCAGACTCTACACCCACAGTCGAACCAGAGTGCCCCACCGAAAGAGCCACCAGCAGCACAGGGTCGCTGGTTCGATCAGAGAGCCCTGGAATCAGAGCAGCGAGAGCAAGCGGAGCAGTCGTGGTCCCGAGCACGTGCCGAAGACCAGCCGAGTGTTGACTCAGGGGAACGCCGACCATTTAGAGGGACGGAGTCCCGGCCGGAGGCGATACCAATGCGCCGATGGGGTCTCATATTTGATGCTAGTCCAACAGGAATGCCGGTCGGAGAATTTATCTTTAGGTTAGACTATTTAAAGCAAACGTTCCAGGTGCCATGGGCGGATGTGTTGCGAGATTTCCACACCCTGGTGGAAGGAAGAGCCAAAGACTGGTACTGGATGTTCCTGAGGACGAGTGGAGCAACGGATTGGCCAAATTTGCGATACGCGCTAAAGCAGCGTTTTCAGACGCGCCGATCAAATTTCGAACGCGAACAGGAACTTCGCGAGCGCAGTCAGAAGTCGGGGGAGAGTATCGACGAGTTTTGCAGGCCATGTTCGCTCTGAGGTCTAGGTTAGAGGTGCCAGTCAGCGACCACGACCTGATTAAGATCGTTAAGGTAAATATAAGGGACGCAATTTCTCGGATAATTTACCCGATTTGGATCACCGACCTGGAGAAGCTGCGAGAGGAGTGCAATGAAGCAGAAAGGTTGCTCTCATCCCGCTGGTCTAGGAGCCAGACCACAGCAGAGCCAACGAGCCGACCCAGGGAGCGGTTTCAAGTGCACGAGGCACACTACGAGGAAAAGGAGACCATCCAAAACGAGGCAGTTGATGCACTGTACAGGCCAAGGATGGAAAATGGTGACAGCAAGCGCTGACTTGCTGGAATTGTGCACAGAGAGGGCACACGTTTTGGGAGTGTGAAGCGACAACGCGTAACATTTACTGTTACCGATGTGGGCTGCCAGGTGTTGTCTTACCCAAGTGCCCTGAATGCCAGTCGGGAAACGGGAGGCGGAGCATGACGCAGGCAGAGGAGTCGCGCTCAGCGCCACCGGGCAACCCGTAAAGACCTCGCTAAATTGCATCTTAGAGATAAGCACTAGGGATAAGGATTGCATGGTAGTTAAGGATATCGTTAAGAAGATCAACAGAGACCACTCACCGAGGTTCAAGTGGTCGATACGCCAGCCGTTGGAGGTGCGCACTGCTGCGTACGAGGAAGCGAGAGCCCGCATCTCAAAAACAGAGCAATAGGCCCCAAGTTCCGAACGACCAACGCTACGCGGGAAAGAACGAAGGCGCGTTTGTGAGGCACTCAGTTCTCTGCTAAAAGACGACGATCGAGCCTTTGCCAAAGTGCAAATCAATGGACACTCCGTGAAAGGTCTTTTAGATACGGGTGCGACAGTAAGTTTGATCGGTGCTGGAGCAGTCGAACTTATAGAGAAGCTGGGGATAGCATGGTATCCACAGAAGTCTAAAGTGCGAGCTGCAGGAGGTGCGAGCTACACAGTCTTGGGAATATAGTAAAACAAACTCCGGCTGATAATTATTTTACAAGACATTTGACTTTGTTTGCAGTTCTTTATTTAATTAAAAGAATTCTAAGCCTAAATACATAATTGGGTTGCTTATGTATAAGGCTCTGTCGCAGCAGAGCGGCTTATGTATATGTATGTTTGTGTATTAATTTGATCGCCGGCTGCAGCAGTCAAGAGAGAGAGAGAGAGTTGTAGTATATGTATGAATGTGTATGCAGAAGGCAAAGAATGCATATACATTTAATATACATATATAAGGCAAGCACTGGCTCGTAAGGGCTAAAGCGCTTACGTTGCGGATCCCACACTTCGTGGTGGTTGATCAGATTTCGAGTGCGCTGACCGTTTGTGTAGTTGCGTTACATTTGTATATACGTAGCAACAAAGTGTTACTATGTCTGAAGGTTACATACCCTGCAATATAGTGGGCGTATGACAGATTGTCATGCATACTACATCTCCCTCCTTTTGAAAAATAACGTAACTTAGTTTTTTTATTTTTTATTTATTATTATTTTTTATGTTGTAAGTAAGTTTTTTTTTTTTTTTTAGTTTTGTTTTCTTTTTTTTCATTTTATTTATATATATATAAATATATATATATATATATATATATATATATATAACTAAAAAAAAAAAAATTATATATATATATATATATATATTGGATGAAAATGATTAATTAATAAAAAGTTTTAGCCTATTTTTATGTACTTTTTGTACCTTACCCTTTCTATCCTTTATTATAATATTTTCTCTATCATCTATTTGTTCTTCTGTATAAGGGCTTAAATATGCTGATTCTAGCTTATGGCCAGTTTCATTTCTTAATAAAACCATATCTCCTACTTTTAATTCAAAATTAATTATATTTTTATCGTAGTATTCTTTATTTCTGATTTTATATTTTTCAAACATAATTCTAGCTCTTTTATAAGCTTGTTCTAATATAAATTTACTTTCTTTAGCATAATCTTCTATATTGTACAGTGGATTAATATTATCTATTGTATTAAAATATTGTGGCAAGTTACTTTGTTTGCCAAAAACTAATTCATATGGACAATAACTATGTGCCATAGATGGGGTCGTGTTGAAACAGTATACAAAATATTTTAGCCATACATCCCAATCAGTTTTGTCGACTGATATGTATGAACGAATATATTCGTTAAAAGTTCTATGACTTCTTTCAACTGTTCCAGACCGTGGTGGTGTGCTCTGGACGTTATGTTGTCGATTTTTAAATATTTGCACATGTCATTTATAATGGTATTTTTATATTCGGTGCCCATGTCCGTAATAAACGTTTTCATGGGGCCAAATTTTAAAATGAATTGCTCAAATATTGCTTTTGCAACAGTGTTGGCTTTCTTGTTTGGTATTGGAATGGCAACGAGATATTTAGTTAAATCACAAATAAGTGTAACTGCATATTCGTTACCATTCTCGGATCTGGGTAATGGACCTATAGTGTCAACAATTACTCGATCAAAGGTGTGTCTGTTATTGTCAAAGGAGTTTTAGTATGAACTAATGTTTTTGACATCTGGCATTTGGGACATCTACGTATGTACTCTTTTATCTGACAAGTCATATTTTTCCAATAGTAGTGTCTTTTTACTTTGGCCAAAGTTTTTGTTTTGCCCGTGTGTGGGATTATCATGAAATGTAAACAAAATTGCTTCTTTTTCTGTATCGCTTGATACAATGGTCACCGGCTTGAGTAGCGCTACTCTTAATAATCTCAATGTATTATTGCCCATATTTATGAAATTATCTATTGAAACTTGTTCAAAGATGATTTCATGCGGTGCCACTTTTAGTTGGCGTAGTTGGCGTTCCTTTTCGAGCCTTTGGAAAAATTGACCTAAGTCGATAACTCCATTAGTATACAGATCGCTAACATTTATTCTTGAAACGATTTTATTTCCGTGTTTGAAATAACACAGCTTTCCTTTCATATGCAAGGCCACTACTTTTCGTACATCGTCATTTGTGATGACTTCATATACGTTGGGCTTAGTAGCTTCTTCAAGATTTTGCCTAAGCAAAGGTTCTTGTTCTTTTCCTGCGCAGGATTTATTTTGTCTACTTTGTTGCCTGGTAGTGACTTTCAGGACTTTATTTTGTAAATCTTTCAGATACTCGACTGTAAAGTCGTATTCTTCTAATTTAAGCCGCATGCGTGTAAGTTTGGAGCTAGGGTTGATCATAGAAAATAAATATGTTAATGGTCTGTGGTCAGTTTTCACTGAAAAGTGTTTTCCATAAATATATGGTCGAAAATGCACTATTGCCCAGTGAATTGCAGCTAATTCTTGTTCTGTTGTGCTTTTATTACTTTCACCCTTTGTAGACGAACGTGATGCGTATGCCACTGGACGTTGGAGTCCATTATAGTTTTGAGTTAAAACTGCTCCACACGCTTGCTTACTAGCATCCGTTATTATGCAAAACTCTTTGTTGAAGTCTGGTTATTGTAGTAATGTTGGTTGAGTTTGCTTTTCTTTAAGGTATTCGAATGCATTTTGGCATTCAACTGTCCATTCAAAAGGAACATTCTTTTTACATAATCTTGTTATGTGCCGTGAATATTCGGCGAAGCTGTTTATAAATCGTCTCTAATAGTTGCAGAAAGCAACGAATCTTCTAGCGCTGTCCGCATCATGTGGGACTGGGTAGTTTTTAATGACGTCGTATTTTTTGTCGTCTGGCAAGATTCCTTTATCTGTGCATTTGTGACCGAGGAAGGTTACTTCATGCATGAAAAATGAACATTTTTGTGGATGTAATTTAAGGTTGTATTTCCTACATTTGTCAAAAACATCAGTTAAGTTTTTAACCATAAGTTTTTCGGAACAACCAATAACTATTAAATCATCCATATAAAGGAAAGCTTGCGAAGAATCAAGGCCAGAGAACGCTATAGTCATCATTCTCTGAAATGAATTTGGCGCTATTTTTAAACCGAATGGTAATCGCGTGAAGCGATATGAGCCATTGCTCGTTGAAAATGAAGTTATATTTCTTGAACTTTCTTCGATTCAATTTGATGAAAACCTGACATTAAGTCAAGGCATGAGAAATATTTTGGTCTACCTAGTTGATATAATATATATCATCAATTCTAGGCAGTGGAAATTTATCGGACAGTAATTTTTTATGAATTTGATGATAGTCAATTACTAATCGCCATTTTTTATTTTCTGAGCCTGGAAGGGCTTTCTTTGGGACAAGTAAGAGGGGGCTGTTGTATTCTGACACAGACGGTTCGGTTGTCGCTGATCAATTTTTCAACTTGTTTTTGTATTTCTTCTGTATGGCTATGCGGGCTTCGATAGTTCTTAATGTACACTGGTTCATTATCTTTTAGTCTCAGTTGTTGTTTATAGAAGTTATTTGTTGTGATTGATTCGGTTTCAAGACCGAATATGTCACTATATTTGTTGCATAAATTGGTTAATTCTGACTTGAATTGTGGGGGGAATTTTTTTGCTAGCTGAGATATGACAGTTTTTTCTCTATATTCTTGATTTGTGTGAACTACGTCGTAATTCGAAAATGATTCATGTTTTAAGTATTTATTGTAATTTATTGATCGGTACTAGTGTTATTTAGTAAACGGACGAACGTATTTTGATATGTTGCAACTGTGTTTGCAACATATACACCAGGTTGAATTTCCTGATTTGGAATAAGTACACCATCTTCTTTCGAAGTTAGCTGGACTTTTGGCAGAAGTATTGAGTTTTTACCAGAGTCATATGTTATTGAAACATGGATCGGATATTATAGATAATTGGGTCTAATTATAAACCAATCTTCTGATGGTTTGAAATCTAGTTGACAATTGAATTTTTTTATAAAATCAATTTCTATTATTCCATCACATGGTATAGCGAAATCTAAATCAACTATGTGATAATTGTGTGGAATTATATATTTTCCTGTCTGAACCTCTATTGATGCTAGACCTTTGGATTTTAATATCTCTTTACTTATGCCTGGAATGTTTATTACATTATTAGGCTGGATGTCATGAAAGACATCAGAAGTTTCTTTAAGTATTGAGATGTCTGCACCTGTATCTATTAAAAGTAAAGTTTTTTACCTGTTGACACGTGGTCAAATGAAACAAATATATTGAGACTAAAATTTATTGTCTGAACTTTAGTGTTTTCTATTGTTGGGTATCTAAAGGTTGCTCGGAACAATACAGCGTTGGATTGTCAAGTTACTTGTATCGCATCATTCATGTTATTGAATGTGCCAGCCTTCATGATAAGTTTTACCTTATCGTTAGCACAGTTTTTGGTCATTGCCTTAACTGCTTCGGCTGTACTGTAATTATTGGCCAGTTCCGGCGGTAAACCATCGTTTATATATGCGCCTTCCAAAGCTCTTGTTAACTGCTCAACCTCTTGTGTATACTGGTTGGCAGTTTTGCTTCGTTGTTGCAATTTGAGTAATTTGGCTGACAATACTTCTACTGACTCGCCTTTTACTGTGCTTGATAGTTTTGCAATAATTTGAGCGATCGTTTGCTCATTGCTAGTCAAGTTTCTTGCGTAGCCTTTTAATTTTGTCTTTATAAGTTGTATGGCCGTTGCTTCGTGGTCACCTTTAATGGTGTCTACTAGACTTAAAGCGTCTTTGAAGCTTTGTAGATTTTCTGCTTTACAATCGTACTCAAATAGAAGAGACGAGGCTGTTTTCAGAAAATCTACCACAGTTTGGGTCATTTTTATTGGTTTGATTTCTTCTTCAGAATCAAAATCAATGTCAATTTCTTTGCCTGGCATTCGATCGTCTAATACGGATGGATCGAATGTTACCGATACACTTAGTACCGAAGGAAGAAATAGATGTAGGTCGTGTTTTGTGTCCAATGTAATTAACGCGGATCTTAATCTGTCGATAATTTCCCTTGCTTGTAATTTGTGTGGACTTTTTAAGTTGTCATAATTTAAATGTATAAGTTCCCGACATTCGTTGTATGTTTGTACTAATATTTGGGTATGCTTGATTATAGTTCCGATTCGTAAAGGAACATTCTTATTTAAGGACTTGTACGATTTAATGAACTCAACGCGTTTTTGTATAATAAGCTCTCTGAATTCTGTCCATTCCATAAGTTACTAATATTTATCGATGCAATCGCACCATTAGTTTAGTAACTGGACCCAAGAAGACGTTATCTTCTGCTATTTCTTTTACCATCACATATGACAAAGTGGATAGCACTATACCTTTTACTTTTATACTGCAGTGGTATTGTGGTTTAGTAATTCTATTGTACGAGTCCACGTAGGCGTACTCAAAATCAGATATCGAAATTAATTCGTGAAATTGATTTATTACACAAATTGCTCGTATAATGAACTCTGGGTCTCTTTCGAATGTTTCGGCTACTGCCGCATGCATTTTGAAATACTTATTATGTGATATGTATCTTGTGCATTCAATGAACGGACATTTTTTGTTATATGTCTGCGTATATATCAGATAGTTGTCTGGTACTCATTGGCTCCATAGATAATATTGCCCATACTTTGTTTGGGAAATCTGGGTCTTTTTTTAAGCATACGTTGTAACAGAGTTTTTATTCTGATACTTTGATGTATATCCATCATACAATAATATATATATATATATATATATATATAAATTTAATTTAGTCCAAACTTTATAAGTATAGTTTTTCTTTTTTTAAAATAATTTTCATTATTATATTTTTATTTTACATGTTTTTATTTAACTTGACTTGTCTGTCTGTTTGTTTGTTTGTTTGTTTGTACCGCATTCTTGTAATCAAATTTTCACCAAGTTCCCGACTAGCTAGAGCTCTAAAATTTTCAGCAAAGATGTGTTTTATATGACAATACATGTTTTTAAAGTTTTTGGTATGATAAAATATGTAATATCATGTAAAAACCACGAAAAACAGTTTTTCCTTTTACTTAAATTACTTATTTGACTGATATAATTGGGATTACTCTGTTGGCATGAAGAGAAGACTGCCGCTTCGCAGGCCGAAGGTCGTAGGTTCGATCTCCGACCGAAGCTTATTTTTTTAATGTTGTTTTTTACATTTTTTATTATTCCCAATAAAAGATTTTCATATCATAATTTGTTGATGGTTAGCTATATTTTTTTTTTTTTGGCTTAAAGTTCTCAACTGGCTCTAGCCTTCTGAGCATTGTATTAAACCTTCACAACTGGACTTAACTTCCCACCTGTGCTTAACTTTGTCAGCATGGTATGAATCATCCTAACTAGAAATATTGTATTTCCTTTCCAAAAATAACAATAGTTCTTACTACTTGTTGAAGAAAACGCGATTATTTTTTTTCTTAGGGCATTTTTGTTTATATTTGTTGTTAACATGCTAGTATGAATCGATATTATAGGATTATTATTTTTAAATAACAATAATTGTTGTTAAAGTAGCAATGAGTTTCTAGAGTTAAGTTATGGTATTAAAGTACCTGATTTTTAGCACTTAAAACTCAGAAATAAAGTCGAGCTAAAAATTCTATCACCACTGCTTTATTTTCGGCAACCGCAAGGCTGCCTAAGAATCAGCAAGTTTAGCCTTGCCGTCACATTTTATTACAAGAACTGCCAATAGGCATTACACAAGTCACGGAAAACGAGTCCCTGAAAATGAAAAATAAAGAGACTGCGACACAGCGAAAGCGACGTCTGGAAAAAAAGACGGAAAAACGCAACGAAAAGATCGCTACTGAAAGTCCAGCAGCCAAACGTGAAAGATTAAATGATGCAAGATTACAAAAAGCTCAAAAACGATTTAATGAAACAGATGAGCAACATGCCGCTCGCATCGAACAAGTTAAAGCGCAAGTATCACAAGCTAGAGCCGCAAAAACACAGCTGAGCAACATGCCGCTCGCATCGAACAAGTAAGAGCGCAAGTATCACGAGCTAGAGCCGCAAACACAGCTGAGCAACATGCCGCTCGCATCGAACAAGTAAGAGCGCAAGTATCACAAGCTAGAGCCGCAAACACAGCTGAGCAACATGCCGCTCGCATCGAACAAGTAAGAGCGCAAGCATGATGAAATAATGTAAGGTGGTCTCGTCGGCAGCAGAGGCTCGCTCGTTTTGAGGGCTTATCGACAGTGCATGCTTGCTTGTCGACGCGAAAGGTTGTGTGCGCACGAATTTTTTTCTGAGCATTTAACCCTTTAGTGGACACAAACAATTTTAAAGAGCATTTTAATTTAAAAAATAATTTTATGCATAAATTATTAATTTCGGCGCAAAATGTTGACATTGATTTGTGTGTCAAAACTTTGTATTTTCAAATTAGATATTAGAATTTATTTTAGAATTAAGAACCTTAACAAAAAAATTTCCATTCAAAATCAAAAACAAAGGTTAATTGCAAATTCAAAATTATTAAAAATAAAACTATAAAAAATAATCACTTTGTATTATAATTGGCTATTTTACAAACCACGGACCAGTCTAGGGTTAATCAACACACTGTACAGCCGTTTCGCTTACACTCACTGTAAAGTGTGCGTTTCACTCGCACTCATTGCTATGATAGATAAGCCCTCAAATTTGCCGACGAGACCACCTCATACTTATTTCATCATGAGCGCAAGTATCACAAGCTAGAGCCGCAAACACAGCTGTGCAACATGCCGCTCGCATCGAACAAGTAAGAGCGCAAGTATCACAAGCTAGAGCCGCAAACACAGCTGAGCAACATGCCGCTCGCATCGAACAAGTAAGAGCGCAAGTATCACGAGCTAGAGCCGCAAACACAGCTGAGCAACATGCCGCTCGCATCGAACAAGTAAGAGCGCAAATATCACAAGCTAGAGCCGCAAACACAGCTGAGCAACATGCCGCTCGCATCGAACAAGTAAGAGCGCAAAAATCACGAGCTAGAGCCGCAAACACAGCTGAGCAACATGCCGCTCGCATCGAACAAGTAACAGCGCAAGTATCACAAGCTAGAGCCGCAAACTCAGCTGAGCAACATGCCGCTCGCATCGAACAAGTAAGAGCGCAAATATCACAAGCTAGAGCCGCAAACACAGCTGAGCAACATGCCGCTCGCATCGAACAAGTAAGAGCGCAAAAATCACGAGCTAGAGCCGCAAACACAGCTGAGCAACATGCCGCTCGCATCGAACAAGTAACAGCGCAAATATCACAAGCTAGAGCCGCAAACACAGCTGAGCAACATGCCGCTCGCATCGAACAAGTAAGAGCGCAAAAATCACGAGCTAGAGCCGCAAACACAGCTGAGCAACATGCCGCTCGCATCGAACAAGTAACAGCGCAAGTATCACAAGCTAGAGCCGCAAACTCAGCTGAGCAACATGCCGCTCGCATCGAACAAGTAAGAGCGCAAATATCACAAGCTAGAGCCGCAAACACAGCTGAGCAACATGCCGCTCGCATCGAACAAGTAAGAGCGCAAAAATCACGAGCTAGAGCCGCAAACACAGCTGAGCAACATGCCGCTCGCATCGAACAAGTAACAGCGCAAGTATCACAAGCTAGATCCGCAAACACAGCTGAGCAACATGCCGCTCGCATCGAACAAGTAAGAGCGCAAGTATCACAAGCTAGAGCCGCAAACTCAGCTGAGCAACATGCCGCTCGCATCGAACAAGTAAGAGCGCAAGTATCACAAGCTAGATCCGCAAACACAGCTGAGCAACATGCCGCTCGCATCGAACAAGTAAGAGCGCAAGTATCACAAGCTAGAGCCGCAAACACAGCTGAGCAACATGCCGCTCGCATCGAACAAGTAAGAGCGCAAGTATCACAAGCTAGAGCCGCAAACACAGCTGAGCAACATGCCGCTCGCATCGAACGAGTAAGAGCGCACGTATCACAAGCTAGAGCCGCAAACACAGCTGAGCAGCATGCCGCTCGCATCGAACAAGTAAGAGCGCAAGTATCACAAGCTAGAGCCGCAAACACAGCTGAGCAACATGCCACTCGCATCGAACAAGTAAGAGCGCAAGTATCACAAGCTAGAGCCGCAGAAACAGCTGAGCAATATGCCGGTCGCATCGAACAAGATCGCCTACGTAATGCAGAAGCTAGAGCCGCAGAAACAGCTGAGCAACATGCCGCTCGCATCCAACAAGATCGCTTACGTCATGCAGAAGCTAGAGCCGCAGGAACAGCTGAGCAACATGCCGCTCGCATCGAACAAGATCGCCTACGTCATGCAGAAGCTAGAGCCGCTCGTATTGCATCTGTAGAAAAATTTGAAAAATCAATTGATAAATTCAGTGATCAAATATGCGAAATTTGCGTACAGCGCGCTGCAGCGTGTCTTATGTAACGGTGACTGACAATATGAAAGCATACTTCCCAGATGAATTGGCTGAAAAAGAAAAATTGCTACTATGCAACCGATGCAAAACATCTGTGACGAACAAACGGAAAACTACGGCCCCATCAAAAGCTTACTGGAATAATCTTGATCCAGGGATAATTCCAGATGAATTGAAAGATTTGACACAAATTGAGTCCCGGCTATTGGCAAGAATCAATCCATATACTAAAATTATTAAATTCAATGGTCGCTTTGGTCAATATGGTTGTCGAGGATTATCAGTTCTATTTGCATTGGACATATTTGAACTAACTGAAAAATTGCTAAATATGCTTCCACGCTCTGTTGACAATACTGATATGATAGTAGTTACAGAAGAATTGGAAAATTTGAGCATTGTAAGACAACTAACAGTTAATCGAGAGAAATTATTTAATGCATTAAGATGGCTAATTGCAAACAACCCTTTATACAATGACGTCGCCATCGACAATAATGCTCAAATAGATGAACAACAAATGAGTCGAGTTATTGAGCGAACAGCACCTGCTGAAAATGTGATTGAAAATGAACCAAGCACATATATGCCAATCAACAATATATCCAGAATTGTGCGCGCCACTTGGCATCAAGGAAATCCTATATTTTATTATGCTGGTATTCAATGTTGTGCAATGGTGTTAGCCAACATTGTTCGTGCAGCCATTTTTCCTCCAGAAAGATGGACAACAAATATCATTGATAGAAATTTGCTCGAGGGCGATGGTATTTATGAAACAGTTCAAATATCCACTGAACACCCCGAATATAGGTGTTTTAATGGATATCCAATACCTGAAAGTGGATACTTATTAGTAAGAAATTTTAATGTCATCAAGAGAGATTTTATAATGTATGATAATGCATTTTCCATTGAATACGAAGATGATCCAACTTTCTTTGGAAGCTTAAAAGATAGCAATAATACTATCGCATTGAAAAGTGCTCTCACAGATTTATTTACGAATCACAAAACTGGTATTCTGATTGCTCAGCAAAAATCTCTTGGAGTTATGAATTATGATGGAAAATATTACTTTACCGATTCTCATGGTTGTGGCGAAAAAGGTGCCCCTGCAAGAAAAACTGAAGGCAGAGCTTGTGTGATTGAATGCGATACTATTGATGAACTAGTTCGCCTCTGCAAAAGAGCAACAACTTCAAATAATGTGCAATTTACAATTGACTATGTTCAAGTACATGTCAAAGATAATATCATTAACAATCCACCTATGCTAGAAGAAGAAGAGACAGAAAATGTGACAATGGAACAATCAAGTAAATTGTTCATTCCAGTTCAAACTTCTTTAATGGCACCTATTGATTCTAGACAGCCTGATGTTGAGGAAGAATTGAATGTGTCAGAAAATGTTAATGAAATAACACGAAAGACAAAAGATAATATTGTTAATACGACACACGAACTTAAAGCCGAAGAATTCGCTTGGTATCAGCTATTTCCATATGGAGTTAATGGATTCAAAGAACAAAGAGAAGTGCCAATAACACCACTTGATTATATTCAAACCAGAATACTTGGAAAGGATGCAAGATTTCAAGGTAATGATTACCTATTTTATGGTTTATCATTGGTTGAATATCATAGAATACAGTCGACAATTAATGCATGTGGCAAAACTGTGAAAGGACAAGATGGTCATGTAGAAGATTTACATCTATACATAAGAGGATCTGCAGCATATTGGCGCACAGATTTAAATGAATTAATTGCACAAATTAGATGCCTCGGTCCACCAACATACTTTGTTACCTTGAGCTGTAATGACTTGCACTGGATAAATATGCGCAAAGCATTATTAATAGCAAACGGTCAATCAGATGTTGATCCGACTTCACTCAATGTGTTAGAAATACAGCGCTTAGTTGAACGCTTTCCAGTCATTGTCGGCCGTCATTTCATTTTTCGTTTCAATGCGTTTATGAAATTGATTAAAAGCAATAACGAAATATTCAGAGGCACGATTGTTGATTACTTTTGGCGAATTGAATTCCAAAATCGCGGGAGTCAACATGTACATATGGTTGTCTGCATTGAAAATCATCTATCATTCGATACACCTGAAGGAATAACGCTGTTAGATCAAGTATGCTCATGTCAATTGCCTGATGATGATGAGTAAAGAGAATTGGTTAACAAATATCAAAGACACCAGCATACAGAAACATGTACGAAAAATCAAAATACAATAACTTGTCGTTTCGGCTTTCCAAGAGCTCCATGCGCTGAAAATCATATGGTCGCTTATTCGTCGGATGAGTTCATTCGAAATAATGGTAGAATATGCCTGCTTAAACAACAAAGCGAAGAAAAATTTATTAATAATTATAATCCTACAATGCTCCAAACATGGAAGGGTAATATGGACATTCAAGCATGTGGTTCAAATGAAGCGATAGCGTATTACGTCGCCAAATATATGTCGAAATCTGAACCAACAGATTTAGACTCAGGTATTGCACAAGCTATTTGCCAGATTCGAAGTGAAGAGGCAACAAACTTCCATCGAAGACTCTTCCGAATATGCATGAGAATAATGAAAGAGCGTCAAGTATCAGCTTGTGAAGCTGCTTTTCGATTATGTCACTTGCAATTCAGAGACAGCTCAAGAAGGTGCATATTTCTAAACACACAAAAGCCTGAACTAATATACAGAGTAATACGGTTTGATGATGCAGGTCAAAACACTGGATTCTGTAAGAATATATTCAATAGATATGAAAGACGTCCAACGCTAAATACTGAAAAATACAATTTTGACAATATGAGCTTGATCGAATTTGCAATGTTATGCGAACCTGACTATCAAAAGAAACAAAATTTTGATGATGACGAAAATTATATTAATGATTATGAAGAGGAAAAAACGCGCTCAAGAAAGAGACAGACAATCACTCTCACTGATGGCACTAAAATGGCTATAAGAAGCTTTCCAGCTGTAGTAAGAACACCGCATTTTATTGTTGCAAATGATACAGAAAATTATTACTACAGTCTTCTTCTACAATACTTGCCATATAGAGAAGAAAATCAATTATTGTTGAAAAACAGAGCAACTGGTGAATTATATAATAACGCGAGAGAAGCATTCTTAGAAAGAGAAGAACGACTTTAGGAGACAAGTATTCATACGATTCAATTTATGAATCGTGATCGAGCACTACAGAACGCATTTTGTCAAGTCCATGCATTCGAAATTCTCGTTCAGCCAGAAATGGTTCCAGAAGCTGATGAAGAAGTAGAAGAGCCACAGCAACAAATGACTGATGAGCAGTTCCAGTCAGCTCGAAGAGCTACTAATGGTGGCCAGCGTGAAGTAATAAGACGCATTGTTAGAAGCATTGATGCTAAATTCAATGGAAGTGAAGAAAGTTTAAGACTATTCATCACCGGAAACGCAGGCACGGGAAAGACTTTCCTTTTCAAATTATTGACAAACATAATCAATCGAATCTATGGAAAGAATGTAGTAAAAGTTTGTGCATTAACTGGTGTTGCAGCAAGATTAGTCGGCGGATCTACTTTACACAGCACACTTAAATTACCAGTTCAGAGATATGGCCGATTAGGAAACATGCCAATGTTAACTGGAAACTATCTTAGACTCATGCGATTAGACTGGAAGGGCATTGACTTTATATTTATAGATGAGATATCAATGGTCCCACATGAAATGCTATGCATGATTGATTCACGATTGAAAGAGCTAAAGAACTCTGACGAAATATTCGGTGGAATCAACATAGTTGTATTTGGCGATTTAATGCAGTTACCACCTGTCAGAGGCTATCAAGTGTTTGAACAACCACAGAGAATGATAGGAATACATTTGTGGAAAGATTTATTCAGTCTTGTGGAATTAACAGAAAATATGCGTCAACAGGGAAGCACAGCATTTATTGATGTTTTAAATGCCTTGAGAATTAGAGAGCTTAAATCTGAACACCTTGCTGTGCTATTAAATAAACTTAGCAAAGAATTTAAAGACGAATTCAGCACTGAGAAAGCTTTAAGAATTTATCCTACAAACGATCAAGTCAATAAACACAATAATGCGGCACTTGGGCATTTTAGAACAAAAGGAGTAGAAATGTTTAAGATCGTTGCTCAAGATCAGTTAGTTGATGCAACACGAAAATTAAATGTTAGTCTTGACACAATAATACCATTAGACGTAAATAAAACTGGTGGTATGCCAAAAGAAATTGTAATATTTGTTGGAGCCAAGATTATGTTGCGATCAAACATCGATGTGTCAAAAGGTTTAGTTAATGGCGCAATTGGATTTATAACCGAAATCATGTGGCCAAATTTCCGTCGAGGCCAAGCATACGATAAAGACATACCAACAGTAAGAGTAGATTTCGGTAATGATGGCATTCACATTATTTAGCCAAGATCCATTCAGTTCCCGTCAAAATATAGTAATGGAACTGCTGAAAGAAGAATGTTGCCATTCGTTCTCTCATGGGCATCTACAGTGCATAAAATGCAAGGCAGTACAGTTGACAATGCTGTCATATATCTGGGATCGAAATTATTTTAAAAAGGACAAGCTCTAAGCAGAGTAAGATCTCTTTATGGACTGCTTATAGAGGAATTAGACAGCTCAAAATTAACAGGCAAAACACCATGTAATGATAAAGCTTTAGCTGAAATGGAGAGATTGCGATCAATGGATAAATAAAATAAGAAGAAGAATAATAAGAAAATAATAAGGATAAACGTAACGAGGGAGGAAATCAAAATTAAAGATTTTCAAAGAGTGTTAATGCGCAATACATGCAACGAAATTTCTGACACGTGAATTTTATATATGTATTAGAAAGATAGATTTATTATCTTTAATTACAAAAACATGTTTGACATTTGGGTATTGCATGGATGATAGTAAAAAATCGAATACAAATTTATGCAAGAAAGCGTATAAAAGCATGTCTTCAAAATTTTTTTTGATTTACTCGTTTTACATGCTTTTACTTAACAACCTCAACCTCTTGTGTATACTGGTTGGCAGTTTTGCTTCGTTGTTGCAATTTGAGTAATTTGGCTGACAATACTTCTACTGACTCGCCTTTTACTGTGCTTGATAGTTTTGCAATAATTTGAGCGATCGTTTGCTCATTGCTAGTCAAGTTTCTTGCGTAGCCTTTTAATTTTGTCTTTATAAGTTGTATGGCCGTTGCTTTGTGGTCACCTTTAATGGTGTCTACTAGACTTAAAGCGTCTTTAAAGCTTTGTAGATTTTCTGCTTTACAATCGTACTCAAATAGAAGAGACGAGGCTGTTTTCAGAAAATCTACCACAGTTTGGGTCATTTTTATTGGTTTGATTTCTTCTTCAGAATCAAAATCAATGTCAGTTTCTTTGCCTGGCATTCGATCGTCTAATACGGATGGATCGAATGTTACCGATACACTTAGTACCGAAGGAAGAAATAGATGTAGGTCGTGTTTTGTGTCCAATGTAATTAACGCGGATCTTAATCTGTCGATAATTTCCCTTGCTTGTAATTTGTGTGGACTTTTTAAGTTGTCATAATTTAAATGTATAAGTTCCCGACATTCGTTGTATGTTTGTACTAATATTTGGGTATGCTTGATTATAGTTCCGATTCGTAAAGGAACATTCTTATTTAAGGACTTGTACGATTTAATGAACTCAACGCGTTTTTGTATAATAAGCTCTCTGAATTCTGTCCATTCCATGAGTTACTAATATTTATCGATGCAATCGCACCATTAGTTTAGTAACTGGACCCAAGAAGACGTTATCTTCTGCTATTTCTTTTACCATCACATATGACAAAGTGGATAGCACTATACCTTTTACTTTTATACTGCAGTGGTATTGTGGTTTAGTAATTCTATTGTACGAGTCCACGTAGGCGTACTCAAAATCAGATATCGAAATTAATTCGTGAAATTGATTTATTACACAAATTGCTCGTATAATGAACTCTGGGTCTCTTTCGAATGTTTCGGCTACTGCCGCATGCATTTTGAAATACTTATTATGTGATATGTATCTTGTGCATTCAATGAACGGACATTTTTTGTTATATGTCTGCGTATATATCAGATAGTTGTCTGGTACTCATTGGCTCCATAGATAATATTGCCCATACTTTGTTTGGGAAATCTGGGTCTTTTTTAAGCATACGTTGTAACAGAGTTTTTATTCTGATACTTTGATGTATATCCATCATACAATAATATATATATATATATATATATATATATATATATATATATATATATATATATAAAAATATATATATATATAAATTTAATTTAGTCCAAATTTTATTAGTATAGTTTTTCTTTTTTTAAAATAATTTTCATTATTATATTTTTATTTTACATGTTTTTATTTAACTTGACTTGTCTGTCTGTTTGTCTGTTTGTTTGTTTGTACTGGATTCTTGTTATCAAATTTTCACCAAGTTCCCGACTAGCTATAGCTCTGAAATTTTCACCAAAGATGTGTTTCAGATGACAAGAAATTTTTTTAAAGTTTTTGGCACGATAAAATATGTAATATCATGTAATAACCACGAAAAACAGTTTTCCTTTTTGCTTAAGTTACTAATTTGACTGTCTAATTTGACAAGCTTTGGTGGCATGAAGGGAAGCCTGCCGCTTCGCAGGCCGCAGATCGTGGGGTCGAACTCCGACCGAGACATACTTTTTTTTTATTATTTAAACTTATTTATCTTTTTTTTTAAACAATAGAAACATGTTTGATATTTAGGTAATGCATGGATGATGGTAAAAAATCTATTAAAAATGTATGCAAGAAAGCGTATAAAAGCATGTTTTTAAAATTTTTTTTGATTTACTTGTTATTCATTCGATTCTAGATTTTATCTAGATCATTAGCCTTGCTAAGATATTTTTTTCTGAGACATTTGTTGTGCAGCTTATATAGTTTAAACAACATATTTGCACTCAAAATAACAACGATAATGTTAATTAATAATTATTAATGTCTGCGAAGCTAGTAATTCTGACAGGATTCCAAGCCGCGACTTTAATTTTTTTAATTGAATACACCAAAAGAAAAGCGATAGCAAACATCGGTTATCGGAAAATTTTATTTTTATTCAAATTCTGCACATAATTATTTATTTATTTTTATTTATTTATTGTCAGCTAAGAGCAGCTGACATTAAAATGAAATCAAAATTAATTTAAATATAAAAATAGTTAAAATAATTTAAAATAAAAATATAGATTAATATATAAATCTGAAAATATAATCAAAAGTTAACGTTAAAGCTCTGGGAAATTCAATAAAAATTGAGTAGTTCAACATTTGTTGCGAGGATTGTGAGGAACTAATTTAACGGCTAATTTAGTCAAGTTCCAAACCTAGCTTACGAGATTTAGCTTTTGAGAGTCTGCTTAGTCTAAGTCTAAGGTAACCTTGATTAGCTGAAATAACATAAGCTAATGTCAAATAACCTGAGCGGTAAGAAGAGAGACCCCAATAGGTATTGTAACTTCCTGGGTAGATTCTTTCCAATCGATCCACCAAAGGAATAAGACGTGTGTAGTTTTTTTTCTATACCCACACAGCGTGGTGGATAGATATATTTAATCAGCCTAAATATTGGGCATCAGCGCAATTACAGCCTTGATGATAAGGCCTAAAAGTATTTTGGATACTTTTCTAAGGTGTATTGCAATTATTTCGTGAGTATTAAGCCCTTAGTGTAACTTGATACACATGGCTGTACTTATTATATAATTTGCAATTATTCTTACAGCGTCTGGTTGTTAAAAGAAACAACAAATCCTTTCTTTGGTCCAGTGGATTGTATTTTATGAGAAGATCCCAATCAAATAAGGTAAACCTACATATACCCCATAAAGTGTTCATATTCATGACACTTATCAGTCTCTATTTCTTTGGTTTTATTAAAGGTTACATATTTATGATCCTCGCTTCGTGTGCTTTCTATCTTCTCGCGGTGCTTTATGGTAGCTCGCGGAAGCACAGCGAAGCGCAGAAACGTTTTAGTTGCGATCAACACGGGTCCAAGGGCAGCAGAAGTTTTATTGAGCGAGATCCAGCTAGCCCCAAAACTCCCGAACCGGCGAATATATATAATGTGAAAGTGCGAATAGAAAAGCAAATTCGCCTATAAAAAAACAATTTAAAAAAACATTGTGCGTGCATAGCGAAAAGCTATATAACCATTGAATTAGGGCGACACATGCCAACACTGTCAGGGAGCAGCATAAGTGCAGAAAAACTAAATTCGTTAATCTAATATATTTTCTTAAATGCGCTTAAGCAATTGAGCTTAAACCCATGTACATATATTTATAAAATGAAAAGTGATTGCATATGTAAAGTTTCTCATTTGGCATATAGTGTATATTTTTTTTTATAAGCATACAGAACAAGTGCAAGAAGATATGTATGACCATATGCTACCCTATAAAAGTTATTAAACCCACTCCAAAATTAACTAAAACTGTATGTTAGTAATTGCTACAACCAAACAACAATTTAAAAGCGTTCCTATAATGATATCGCCCAAACATAAAAATTATTATCGTATAACCTAATTCAAATACACAACATCATCGCTCTACGAAGGCCTTCGGAGCAGCATCAGATGGGTGAGTTTGTTAAAACAAGTATTTATATATACATATATTTATATATGTTAGGTGATAAAGTGTGGCAATGCATGGCAGCTAAACCAAGAAAAATAAATAACCAAAAAACAAAGAGTAATTACTCAAGTGCATCTTCTTATCTTATACGTAGGTACGTACATACATATGTACATACCTACGCTTTAAATACCTATGCTTATGTTGTGATTTTCGTTTTGCGCGTATGCATTGCTTTGCTTTAATTATTAGCCAAACATATTCCGTTATCATATATTAACGCTGCGTTTGTTTTGATTGTGCGTATGCGCTAACTATAACCTACCTTTATTACCGTGGTACGAGACCTAATAAAAAGTTACCGAAATGCTTAGTTTTCATGTATAAATAAATAAATTTGTAAAAAATAAATGTTTGTATAAATAAATAAAAAACGAAAAAAAACATTTCTTCTTTCCACTTAAACTTTATTTAACTAAGTAGGAAAAAAAAATATTAATTCCAAATCTAGATAATTTTATATCCCGTCTAATTAAGGCTGTTAAAATTTTGCTATTAAATTAAATTAAAATATTATTAAATATACATATGCCACACGAGAAAAATTACCTATGACTAGTAGCTTAATGAAATTGTTGTTAAATTCGAATATCTATTATTATATCCCTTGAAGGATTAATCTTGTTATTTTTTTAAGTTAATATAAAGTAAATTTCTGTTTGCAATGAAGCATTAAAATGAAATTGAAGGCAACTTTTATGGAATCATCTCGCTTATTTTCATTATGAATAAAATTTGTTAAGCCATGAAACTCTAAATTAATTATTATTCCTTGGATGTAGGGTAACAGGTGTATAGGATGTCGTAAACAAGTTTGGGATTTTCCTATCATATTTTTAGGCAAGGAGAATCATAGGAAGGGTGGGTACAGAGCCAAAGCTACCACAACATCTAGTAGCGTAATCCTGGTGTAATAATGAAAACCTATTTTTAAATTCTTTAACTCCGACAGGTAATTTCTTTTTAAATTTAAATTCTGACATATAAGAGCACAGGACTCATTGTTTATGTTTATTTATCTGCAACGAAGGCGAGTTTTCTTGTGTGACTTAATCAACGAACCCCCCTCCCGATTGTTTGCTAGCCGATGTCTCGAGTCCTAGTCCGATTGGTTGCACAATGAAAATAGGTACGATCTCGAACTGTAAGGTGTCGAGATTCGAACCCGAAGCTTAGATCAAAGCAGCTTGTCCGTTACAGAGAAATTGGCGCCCAAAACGTGGGGCCCGAGCAACCCGAAGAGTCCACCCTATATAGAATTCGTCTCCCAAAATATAGGGCTGTATCAATGCACATTAAGCAGGGTTGAATGGTTCCCTTAATCGTAAAATGAGAACTTTCTTCTGCTATTATATATTTTCTTTTCTTTGGTCTATTGGAAATTAATGATCTGTGCCCGACTGTCTGTTGTGGAATCACAGGATCAAAACATATCCTTAACAAGGACTCACTAACAACTAAATTTCGCTGAATACAAACTTATTGTCAGGAATTGTGATTCGGGGCAAGACCTAGAAAACGACCACAATATAGTAAGGTATTTGGAGAAAGGAAGATCCATTGTTTGCTTATTAGAATAGTTTATTTAAACCAAGGTTTTTCGGTTACAGGAGCTAATGTAGGCTTTAGCTGGAATTATGAGTTTTGGCGAAGACCGAGATTTCATCCGCTAGGCAGGCAAAAGCAAATGTTTTCGTCTGACCGTGGAAACACATCAACATTTTTATGATTTTTTAGAACGGAGTTTAGTACTGTTGCTTAGTCTATTGTTTTTCTTTCTACTGGAAATCGAAATGAGTTGGCAGTACGACGTTTTCAACCGAGAATACAAAGCATAGGTTTCAGCAAGAAGCGCTTAATTCCGATATAATAAATCCCTACGAGTAGAATCAAAGGAAAGCACGAAAGTGTTAAGCGACTTTTATGTAGAGCAGGAATTACGGGACCATTGACTGGATCAATTGTCCGTCCGCTTAGAAACAAGGCCGCTAAAGCATAAAGAGTTTTCTTTGAGATAAGCTTACTCCAAAAAATAATCTAAGCCAAGCAAATTCTGTGAGGTTTAGTTCTTTCCTTTATTCATTATTCATTATTACACCCTTCATCCTGTCACCGTTTCTTACATTACAAGGAACATTTTATAAATATATCAGAAAACTATATAAAAAAAAAAAAAAAAAAAAAAAATATAAATAAAAACAAAAAAAAAAAAAAAAAAAAAAAAACCAAATTTGGGAAGTAGTCGAGATTCCTGATTAGTATTATTATCTTTTATATACCAATATTGTGAGCATGGTAGTTTAACCCACTTGTCATAAAATGCGGTTGGCGCGTAGTTCAGAGAGTGTGAGGCAGCCGCATAATTGTGGTATTTGTGCTCAAGCCCTGCAGGGGACTCAAGAAGTTGTAACCAGCATTTGCGAGCATAATTTTCATCGAGATTGCTTCTCAACGTATATAACCACGAAAAAAGAATGTCCCAGTTGTAAATTACCATTACAGTTGACTGATCTGGGAACGCATATAGCAAATGGAGCTGTTCCATTAGAGAAAAAAGGGGCAATACCAGGGACACATAACACTAGAAGTAGAACCCGGGCAATGTCGCAGAGTGTTCAAGATTTGAGGAGTAGAAATATAGAGCAATCCGCTAGTTTAAATACTACATTAAACTCAAATTTAGAGGCGGAGGCAATAAATGAGATTGCTGCACCAAGGCGTGGTCGACCCAGAAGACAAACTAATTCTCGGTTTAGAAATGATAGACCAGCAACACAACTTCGGTATCAACAGACTCGAAACGTTGCGGAACGAACCGCTACAGCGGCACCATTTGATATGAATAGTATATTCGAGAGAATAGAAAGTTTAATTGAGCGTAAATTTAACAGTTTACAAGTAAGGAACCAAGAGGCACTCGAGCACCAGACAACGAGACCTCAAGCTAACGCAAATATCACTGCATCTTCACCAAGGTCAGGATCATATTCAGCATCTTTAATACGGCCTGAAAAGGCTACACAGCTAATACAAAGCTGGGGAATAAGGTATGATGGCTCAGTAAAAGGTCCCACCGTTCAAGAATTTTTATACCGTGTCAGCGTGCTTACTGCCGATAGCCTGCAAAACGATTTTTCTTTACTTTGTAGGAATTTGCATATATTGCTATTGGGAAGGGCAAGGGAATGGTATTGGAGATATCGTAAGGATAATCTTGATATTGTTTGGGAGGAGTTTTGCGAAGCTTTTAAAAATCAGTACGCTGATAACAAAGATGATGATCTTATATATGAGGATATGAGAGCTAGAAAGCAGAAAAAAGGAGAGTCGTTTGATGTCTTTTATGACGACATCATGACGATGGCATCTCGCCTATCCATGGCAATGGAAGAGTATAGGCTTGTGCAGTTATTGCAACGTAATATGGTCTCTGATATGCGAGAAGCGCTGTTATATGTTTCTGTTGCTTCTGTGGCGCATTTACGTCAGTTAGTACAAAAGCGTGAGCAACTGCTCAAAGAAGACGGATATAGACGATTAGACAAAACTAATGTAGTCGGAGTTAAAAGAGTGGTTGCAGAAATCGAAACAGAGACACCCGCAACGGTTACGGAAAGTACGGGTAGCGAAATAAACGCAGTACAAGCTAGGAAGTTGATTTTCTGGAACTATGATAAAGAAGGACATGCGTGGGACATGTGCTTAGAGGAGAGAAGGATTTTCTGTTATGGGTGCGGAGCAAAGAAAGTGTATAAGCCTCAGTGCTCGAAATGTCAGCAACGTTCGGGAAACTTGCAACAGGGACCTTCGATTGGAAACAGTCGAACGGCCCCAAACTAAAATATGAAGATAGACATAAAATGCTTTTGGCAGAAACGCCAACTGCACCGGTTTCTGTGATAACCAAAACAGATACAAAACCAATAATAGACAACAAAGAATCAAATTTTACTATTAATCTTTACCCAATTCGTCCTTTACATGAGAGATATGAAAACTATTTAGCAGCTAAAGATAGAATTTTCGGATCATCCGTTGAAAGCGTAAAATTTCGTTTTAAGCGTTCCACACGACGTATGCGCCATTTTTGGAAAAGGGTTACGTTGACCCGAAAATTACTGATTGCATCGGTAATTAATGAGGCTTCGGATGGTCGTTTTTATACTCCGATTTCGTTTTTGGATTTTAAAGAGCATGGCTTATTAGATACAGGTGCAAATATTAGTTGTATTGGTACAGACCTTGCAAAACAAGATTGGTCTGCTTATCCACAATTTCGTAAAGTGACATCAGATGTCAAAACAGCGGTTGGCAGCAAGCATCCTGTTGTAGGCTTGCTCAAGGTAGATGTTAAATTCCGAGAAGAAAAGAAATCCATTACCTTTTATATTATTCCTTCAATAAAAAAAAGAGTTATACTTGGCATAGATTTTTGGAAAACGTTTGCACTGGCTCCGGGTCTAATTTCGGCTATAGAGTCAGGAAGCGAAAAAACGTTGAATTCTGATACAGTTAGCGAGGAAAAGAAGTTTCCCCTAGACGCTTATCAGCAAAGGCGGCTCGAAGCAGTAGAAAGATTGTTTCCAGATTTTGAACAACAGGGTCTAGGTAGAACTGCATTGATTAAACATGAGATTAACGTAGGTAACGCTACGCCAGTCAAGCAGCGTTTCTATCCAGTGTCTCCGGCTGTTGAGAAACTTATGTTTAAGGAGATTGATAGCATGCTGCAGCTGGGCGTCATTGAGAAATCGAGTAGCCCATGGAGTTCGCCTATGCGACTAGTTGTGAAGCCCGGGAAAGTTCGCTTGTGCCTAGATGCACGTAAAATAAATGAGTTTACTAAAAAGGATGCTTACCCTTTGCTAAGCATTGAGAGTAATTTTGCACGACTTCCAAAAGCCAACATTATAACAAAAATAGACTTAAAGGACGCATACTGGCAAATTGCTCTAACAGAGGAGTCAAAAGCCATCACCGCATTCACTGTACCTAGTCGTCCCTTGTACCAGTTTACTGTAATGCCATTCGGCCTTTGTAACGCTCCGCAAACTATGTGTCGTCTGATAGATGAGCTTATCCCAGCAGATCTTAAATATTGTGTATATGGGTACTTAGACGACTTATGTGTTGTATCGGAAGATTTTGAGACCCACTTGTCGACGCTAGTAAGGTTATCCGAGCAATTTCGTAAGGCTAACCTAACGTTAAACATAGCAAAGACGAAATTTTGCGTCACAGAAGTACCTTATTTAGGCTACGTTATAGGTAGCGGTGGTATTTCAACAGATCCGAAAAAGCTAGAGGCGGTATGTGCTTGGCCTGCACCAAAAACGTTAAAACAAGCCCGAGGTTTTATGGGAGCAGTGAGCTGGTATAGGAGGTTCATACAAAACTTTTCGGATATATCTCTTCCTATTACTGATTTGCTGTCAACAAAAAAGAAATTCAAATGGACTGATGAGGCACAAGAGGCGTTTGAAAAATTTAAGAAAATTTTGACTTCTGCACCTGTCTTGCAAAATCCAGACTTTGAAAAGAAATTTTTCATTCACTGCGATGCTAGTGATTACGGTATTGGAGCAGTTCTGGTACAATTGTCCGGAGAGGGAGCCGAAAAGCCAAAAGCTTTCATGTCGAAAAAATTAAACACCGCCCAGAGAAACTATAGTGTGACAGAGCGTGAGTGTCTAGCTGCTTTAGAGGCAATAGAACGTTTTCGATGCTACGTCGAAATGCAGGAGTTTGAAGTCATAACTGACCATGCAAGCTTGGTGTGGTTAATGCGGCAATCCAACCTCAAGGGTAGACTTGCAAGGTGGGCAATGAAATTGCAAGGATATAAATTCAACGTAAGTCATAGACGAGGGAGGGATAATGTCGTACCAGACGCACTGTCGCGGATGTTTGCTGATGAAGTTGCTGTGCTAGAGAGAGTAAATCCAGAAGTGGATTTAAGCTCACCTAGCTTTGACGAAGCCGAATATGAGCAGTTAAAGACTCGAATTCGCGAGAAGGAGTCCTCTTATCCTGATATAAAAGTTATTGATAGATTTGTCTATGTTCGTAGAGAACACGACAAGGGTACGGAACAAAGTCGTCAAACCAGTTGGAAACTTTGGATTCCAATAGCTTTGACCAACGAGGTCGTTAAAAGAGCTCATGAAGATATAGTTTCTGCTCATGGTGGAATGGCTAAAACTTTGGAACTCATACGTAGATATTTTTATTGGCCGGGGATGGTGTCACAGGTTCGGGATTATGTTAGAGCCCCAAATCATACTTTAAAGCCTCCAATGGGAAAGCCAGCAGTGTCTTTGAGGCCATTTCAGCGACTATTTGTCGATATTTTGGGACCGTATCCACGCAGTAAACGCGGTCATATAGGATTGTTGATAGTGCTTGATCACTTGTCAAAATACCACTGGCTATGTCCATTAAAAAAGTTCACCGCGGGGGTAATTAAGGAGTTTCTGCAAGATCACATATTTTTTCAATATGGAATACCAGAGACTATTGTTAGTGACAACGGCTCACAGTTTAAATCCGTTGAATTTAATGCATGGCTAACTTCGCTTGGAATTAGACATGTGTATACTGCATTTTATTCTTCTCAAGCAAATGCGTCTGAGCGGGTTAATCGATCTATTATTGCAGCCATTCGAGCGTATTTAAAAAATGATCACCGAGAATGGGATGCGCATATACATGCAATCAGCTGTGCCTTGCGAAACGCGTATCATTTAAGCATAGGGTGCTCTCCCTTTCATGCACTGTTTGGCTTAGATATGGTGACCCATGGATCCCAATTCACGTTGCTAAGCAATCTGCGACAGCTTGAAGAGCCGGAAAATGTTCTTGCACGCGATGACCAACTTCAATTGTTGCGAAAAGAGTTGAGACAAAACATTGCGCTAGCAGCGGAACAATCCGCAAAGCAATATAACCTGAGAACCCGTGAGGTGACTTTTAAAGTTGGTCAGGAGGTGTATAGGCGCAATTTTACCCAAAGCAATTTTGCACAAAACAAAAATGCTAAATTCAATCCACAGTGGATTAAATCGCGGGTAAAAGAGAAATTAGGCAATAGCTACTACATGCTCGAGGACTTACAAGGCCGCTTGCAAGGAACTTTTCACGCAAAAGATATTAGACAATAAAATGGTTTTACAGGTTAATCCTCCGGGTCATGACCCTAGAATTATCCTGTGCTTGTGAGGAACTAATTTAACGGCTAATTTAGTCAAGTTCCAAACCTAGCTTACGAGATTTAGCTTTTGAGAGTCTGCTTAGTCTAAGTCTAAGGTAACCTTGATTAGCTGAAATAACATAAGCTAATGTCAAATAACCAGAGCGGTAAGAAGAGAGACCCCAATAGGTATTGTAACTTCCTGGGTAGATTCTTTCCAATCGATCCACCAAAGGAATAAGACGTGTGTAGTTTTTTTCTATACCCACACAGCGTGGTGGATAGATATATTTAATCAGCCTAAATATTGGGCATCAGCGCAATTACAGCCTTGATGATAAGGCCTAAAAGTATTTTGGATACTTTTCTAAGGTGTATTGCAATTATTTCGTGAGTATTAAGCCCTTAGTGTAACTTGATACACATGGCTGTACTTACTATATAATTTGCAATTATTCTTACAGCGTCTGGTTGTTAAAAGAAACAACAAATCCTTTCTTTGGTCCAGTGGATTGTATTTTATGAGAAGATCCCAATCAAATAAGGTAAACCTACATATACCCCATAAAGTGTTCATATGCATGACACTTATCAGTCTCTATTTCTTTGGTTTTATTAAAGGTTACATATTTATGATCCTCGCTTCGTGTGCTTTCTATCTTCTCGCGGTGCTTTATGGTAGCTCGCGGAAGCACAGCGAAGCGCAGAAACGTTTTAGTTGCGATCAACACGGGTCCAAGGGCAGCAGAAGTTTTATTGAGCGAGATCCAGCTAGCCCCAAAACTCCCGAACCGGCGAATATATATAATGTGAAAGTGCGAATAGAAAAGCAAATTCGCCTATAAAAAAACAATTTAAAAAAACATTGTGCGTGCATAGCGAAAAGCTATATAACCATTGAATTAGGGCGACACATGCCAACACTGTCAGGGAGCAGCATAAGTGCAGAAAAACTAAATTCGTTAATCTAATATATTTTCTTAAATGCGCTTAAGCAATTGAGCTTAAACCCATGTACATATATTTATAAAATGGAAAGTGATTGCATATGTAAAGTTTCTCATTTGGCATATAGTGTATATTTTTTTTATAAGCACACAGAACAAGTGCAAGAAGATATGTATGACCATATGCTACCCTATAAAAGTTATTAAACCCACTCCAAAATTAACTAAAACTGTATGTTAGTAATTGCTACAACCAAACAACAATTTAAAAGCGTTCCTATAATGATATCGCCCAAACATAAAAATTATTATCGTATAACCTAATTCAAATACACAACATCATCGCTCTACGAAGGCCTTCGGAGCAGCATCAGATGGGTGAGTTTGTTAAAACAAGTATTTATATATACATATATTTATATATGTTAGGTGATAAAGTGTGGCAATGCATGGCAGCTAAACCAAGAAAAATAAATAACCAAAAAAAAAAAGAGTAATTACTCAAGTGCATCTTCTTATCTTATACGTAGGTACGTACATACATACATACCTACGCTTTAAATACCTATGCTTATGTTGTGATTTTCGTTTTGCGCGTATGCATTGCTTTGCTTTAATTATTAGCCAAACATATTCCGTTATCATATATTAACGCTGCGTTTGTTTTGATTGTGCGTATGCGCTAACTATAACCTACCTTTATTACCGTGGTACGAGACCTAATAAAAAGTTACCGAAATGCTTAGTTTTCATGCATGCAATGGACTTAATGAAATACAAGTAGTGCTGTATAAATAAATAAAAAACGAAAAAAAAACATTTCTTCTTTCCACTTAAACTTTATTTAACTAAGTAGGAAAAAAAAATATTAATTCCAAATCTAGATAATTTTATATCCCGTCTAATTAAGGCTGTTAAAATTTTGCTATTAAATTAAATTAAAATATTATTAAATATACATATGCCACACGAGAAAAATTACCTATGACTAGTAGCTTAATGAAATTGTTGTTAAATTCGATTATCTATTATTATATCCCTTGAAGGATGAATCTTGTTATTTTTTTAAGTTAATATAAAGTAAATTTCTGTTTGCAATGAAGCATTAAAATGAAATTGAAGGCAACTTTTATGGAATCATCTCGCTTATTTTCATTATGAATAAAATTTGTTAAGCCATGAAACTCTAAATTAATTATTATTCCTTGGATGTAGGGTAACAGGTGTATAGGATGTCGTAAACAAGTTTGGGATTTTCCTATCATATTTTTAGGCAAGGAGAATCATAGGAAAGGTGGGTACAGAGCCAAAGCTACCACAACATCTAGTAGCGTAATCCTGGTGTAATAATGAAAACCTATTTTTAAATTCTTTAACTCCGACAGGTAATTTTTTTTAACTTTAAATTCTGACATATAAGTGCACAGGACTCATTGTTTATGTTTATTTATCTGCAACGAAGGCGAGTTTTGTTGTGTGACTTAATCAACGAACCCCCCTCCCGATTGTTTGCTAGCCGATGTCGCGAGTCCTAGTCCGATTGGTTGCACAATGAAAATAGGTACGATCTCGAACTGTAAGGTGTCGAGATTCGAACCCGAAGCTTAGATCAAAGCAGCTTGTCCGTTACAGGATTGGGAAAAACCCAGAAAAACCCAATCAGACCAGCATTAGATTAGTAGTTAGTGGCTACGATTAGATAAAGCAAAAAAGGATCGATCTTTTTAGTACTGGAGATGAGGCCTGCAAGGAGACAAGAGAATAAAGTTTGTTATAGTCAGAACATATAACACGAAATGGTTCATGAATTAAATAGTTGCTGAAGCAACGATCAAGGCTAAGGGGTAAAAAGTTACGTGAAGATCTAATTGGGACATTAAATTTAATTCGACTCAAAAGAACTGATGAGTCGATTTCACCATTAAGTAGGTTAGTAATAAATAATACTCCATGCATAGTTCTACGGTTTAACAGGGAGGGAAGATTAATCAAAAGGATTCTACTTGAATACGGGGGTAAGTCTACTCCAGGAACCCAGTTAAAACTTCTAAGGGCAAATAGAAGAAATTTCTTCTGCACAGATTCAATTCTATCCTGGTGAATCGAGTATTGTGGGGACCACACACAAGATCCATACTCCAGGATGGGACGTACTAGGGATGTATAAAGCGTTTTAGTGGTGTAGGGTTCGTTAAACTCTTTCGACCACCGCTTGATGAAGCCAAAGACATTAATGGCCTTATTAACCATAGACGAAATATGAGAGTCAAACTTTAGCTTAGGATCAAGAATAATGCCTAAATCTTTAATTTCAAACACGCGGTCAAGTGGTGAAGCATCAAGCAAGTAGTGAGCAGTATGAGGGGTACTTCTACAAAAAGACATGACTTTACATTTTGAACAGTTTAAATTGAGTAAGTTAAAGCGACACCAGGCCGACAGCGCACACAAATCCGACTGTAGTAAGTTGCACAGAGAAGCATCATTGTAGGTGAAACATAGTTTTACATCATCAGCAAACATATAAACAAAAGAGTTAGTAATAACAGCTGGAAGATCGTTAATAAACAAATGAAATAGCAAAGGACCAAGGTGACTACCTTGGGGAACACCAGAGGTAACTAAAATAGGTTTAGATACAGACGACTTAAAAACAACTTTTTGTGTTCGGCCACACAAGTACTCCGAAAGCCACAATACGAGTTTTGATGGAAATCCAATAATTTTTAATTTTTGAAGCAACAGAGAATGACTAACAGAACCAAATGCCTTACTAAAATCGGTGTAAACAACGTCAGATTTCATTTTTTCCTGAAACCCTTTGATAACAAGCGAAGTGAATTCAAGAAGGTTAGTGGTAGTAGATCTACGCCTAACAAAACCGTGTTGATAAGGCGATATAATTGAACTACATGTGTGTTGCAGTTGAGAACATATAATTTTTTCAAAGACTTTAGGAATGGCGGACAACTTGGATATGCCTCTATAATTTTTAACGTTAGACTTAGAAGAATTTTTATGGAGTGGAATAATAAAAGATTCCTTCCATATAGCAGGAAACACTGTTGAGTCAACCGACAAGTTAAATAATTTATGTAAGGGTTTACAAAGTGAATCCGCAATGTATCGAAGTATACAACCTGCCACTCCATCAGGACCAGGCAGATAGCCTGGTTTGATAGAGTTAAGGTCACTTAGAAGCGTACACTCAGTTATAACTGGGATATATATGCAATTTGACGATTGAACTCGAAAAGGATAGGAATTACTGCAACTATGTAAATTCGTTGAATATACTGATTGAAAATACTCAGCAAATAGATCGGCTACTGCCTGATCAGAACTTGCTTTTGTTTTATCAAAGTATACTGAGAATGGCAAGCAAGAAGACTTACGTTTAGAGTTAACAAATTTATAAAACTGTTTAAGGTCACGTGAAAAGTTTAGTCTACAACGATTAAGATAATTATTATAACAAGATGTGTTAAGAGAAAGAAAACTAGATTTTGCTACTAAATACGAAGATAAATCTAAAGTAGTTCCCGATTTTTAAAATTTTTTATATGATCTTGTCTTCGCGTTTTTCAATTTCGATAGTTCCCTCGTAAACCAAGGTGATTTATTAACACTTGAAGAACGAGTGAGGGGAACACAAATATCCAAAAGCGAATTCAAGGTCCTATAAAATATGGCAATGGCAGTTTCTATATCACTACGGGTTTTTAATGTATTATTAGATATTGAACTAGGGTTAAGAATTTCGATGGATAGTTCTAAGGTTGGATGGTAGGTATCTTCCGGAAGCACTAGAGGGGGTATTCTACAAGCATTACTGCAATCTGAGTCAGAAACAAATATTAAGTCCAACATTCTACCACTACAGTTATGCACCCTGTTAACTTGCGATAGGCCTAACTCCAGTAGGCCATCGATAAAATCATCAGAAGTGACTGGTAACACCGCCGAAGATGTGTCATTCACAGACCATGCAACATGTGGCAGATTAAAATCACCAACCACTATCAGATTATCCATATCTGTCAAAAATGACGAAACAAGTTGCAGGGCA
Organism: Scaptomyza montana; assembly: GCA_018904305.1. Classification (NCBI taxonomy): domain Eukaryota; kingdom Metazoa; phylum Arthropoda; class Insecta; order Diptera; family Drosophilidae; genus Scaptomyza; species Scaptomyza montana. The sequence continues at coordinate 682,899 of JAEIGR010000055.1, read as the reverse complement.
CTCAGATGGGATGAGTAAATGTTAATATCAGATTGAGGAGGAATATAAGAGCAAGTAACATAAAGTGAACGGCCGTTTAGTAATATTTTAGCACATAAAAACTCTATGTCCGGAAGATCCTGAGAAAGAATCTGTTCAGAGGAAATACAGGAGTCAACAGCAATGAGAACACTACCCCCTTTGCGGGAAGTGCGATCGCATCTGTACAAGTTATATTTAGAAGGAAAAACGGAATAATCAGAAATATCGGGTTTTAACCAGGTTTCCGTGAGTGCAACTATTTGTGAATCAAAAGATAGGCTGTTAACATATAATTTGGCAAGTTTAGTGTTAAGGCCTCTAACATTTTGGTAGGCCAAGCTAATTAGTTTTTTGCCGACGACGTGGAGGCCACAGGGTGGCTAACAGGCTGTGCACTAGTAATCCTAATACCAATTTTATTAAAATTATCATTACGCCTATTCAACTACTCCTTTACAACGAGCTGTGGCGGCCAAAACTTTTCAGAACAAATCGTCGTGAAAAGTTCGGGCGGAACACTCAACTTAAAAGAAGATATGCTTCGGGCGTGTTTGAATTTAAATTTTTCCACCCTAATATGTGGGGACTCGATATAACTTTTAATGTAGGCACTAACATCATCCGATGAAGTATCGGATGCTAGCCTAGACACAAAGATAAATTTGTTGATAGGCACAACCACAAGAGGCTTGGGAGTGCCGGCTGTACCTACAGTAGGATTACTAGGCACACAAGCTGTAGGATCAGAGGGCACTTGTAAAGGATTGTTAGCTGTGGTTAAGTTATAAATAGGATTTCTAGCTGGCGAGTTAAAAACCATTAATGGGCCAGCAATAGGCCCCGATGTGGGATTATTACTTGGCACCAGTAGTGGCTTGGTTGGCAGGACAGGTGGGACACTAGGTGGAAAAGGACCCGAAGTCTTTTGCGCTTCGGAGATTCCGTCATGATCTTGCCATTTTTAAAATTCGCCTCAAGCTCCTTGAAAGCCGTATGCAGATTATTAAACGCTTTGTTCATAGATACAAAGCTTAGGTGAGTCTGCCTTATGAATTGAGCAGTTTCTTTCTCAACCTCATTGCAGGACTCACAATACCATTTCAGGCCAGAGTCAGCAACTAAGCAGTCCCTTATTTTGGCAGTAAAGCCAGCACATTTCATATGGATCGCGTTGTCACACAATCTACATAAAATAAAGTCTTGGTTGGTTGTACCAACCGTTTTACAATTCTTGCTGCAGCAGGTAAACATATTGAAAAATGTAAACAATGAAATAAGCAAATCGAAATGCTAAAACAAAACAATGAAGAGTGCAAGAATATATGTATGTATTAACGTTTCAATGCAATGAGTACGTTGAAACGGTAAAAAATAAAGAGAGCAAGAGAGCGTGAGCAGATAGAACCGTCGGATAAGAGCGGACGAAAGCGGACTGATGCTGAAAAGCGAGAGTAATAAAATTGACAAGCTGTTTGTTGTTAGTAGACACAGAATAAGCAAATGCAAATATATGTATATATGTATGAACGTATGTTTTCTTTAAGTAAGGCACTGCAGCATCAGTTAAACTGCAAATTAAAGTGTATAAAAACTTGGCAAAGCTTTTTTTTTGCAAACGTAAATAAGTACACGTATATTTGCAATCCCTGTCAGAATTATTTACCAGATTAAACAAATTTAAACACCGTAAACACAAAACAACAATAAATACTTGAGAGCACGTAAAAACACGACCGTCACCAACAAAAGACAAATTGTTATTATTATGCTCGGTTTAGTTAATATGCCTTTGGCACTTGCCATGAAAAGAGAATGAGTTTGTAGAATTGTCACTAGCGATTTCAGAATATTGCGTATTCTGATAGGATACCAGTACTGATTGCTTTGGGATATATTTGAATTCTTTTTATTCTAGAACTGAACAGTATCGAAAGTATGCTGCCTAGCGTGTCCTTGCCGATTTGTGTAACTACACAATTGCAAATTTGCTGACTTATTTTCTATTCACTAGTTTCAATAGACCCAACCGTTTCGTCCTTTGTGAATTTATATCGCCTTAAAACCTTCACATTCGTCTGCGCTTGATATAAGCCAGAGCACCAACCCTGGAGTCGCCGTTCTCCTTAGCGCCAATGTTAATCGAAGGAGAGGTAGACCATCTAGGGAACGCAATAATAATCAGTGTAGTGTTCCGATAGGTTATGTCCTGATTCAGACCATGATTGAACAAACGGTCTCCAGAGTAGTGTCTTCGCTAAATATTAGTAGTCGTTCTGCTCATAGTGAGACACAAGCCCCATTGGTCCCCAGTTGTTCGATTTTATCGCCAACTAGATCGTTACAGCCTAACCTTAGAGCCGCTGAGATTATCCAAAAATGGAATCTGCAGTTTGATGGATCTGCTGATGGTTTAGGAGTCGAGGAGTTTATCTATCGCGTAAAGTCTCTCACAGATGAAACCTTAGGTGGCAACTTCTCAGTGCTATTCAAATATATTCATGTACTTTTCGCAGGAAAAGCTCGCGATTGGTACTGGCGCTATCACAAGCAAGTAGATAGAATTATGTGGTCAGAATTGTGTGTTTCTCTTAAACAGCAATATCGAGACTATAGATCTGACTTTATGAGCAAAGAACTAATTAGAGCGAGAAAGCAGAAACAAGGTGAATCTTTTGCTTCTTTTTACGACGCTGTTGCTGGTTTAATGGATAAATCTGCCGTGAAGATCGAAGAGGATGAACTTATTGAGATTCAAAAGAATAATTTTCTGCCTGAGACTCGACAGAAACTGCTTTTTCAGCCGGTGCATTCTGTTGGCCATTTGCCCCGTTTGGTGCAAATGAGCGAGAATTTGTCGTACGAACTTTCCTATCGTGGTGAGAACGTAGTTAAGCTCAAAGTCATTCCTCTTCGAAGACAAGTGTATGCCCTGACCGAATCTTGTCCAGATAATGAGGAAGAACTGTTGGTTGAGTCGGAAGTGACTGCGATTCGTAGTGCTGTTAAATGTTGGAACTGCAATGAGCCAGGTCATGTTTGGAATATGTTGTTTGGCAGAGAGGCGCATCTTCTGTTATGCATGTGGTGCCCCAAACATAAATAAGCCCCAATGCCAGAATTGTATCCGTAAACGAACGGAAAACCGTCAGTCGGGTGCACCCGTGCAAAACCGGATGCCCCCGAAAAACTAAGTAATGAGTCAACTCTGAAGTTACCTAACTCTTTGTCAGCTGCGTTTAATCACGAACTGATAGGTGTTAGCCCCAGTGAGTCAACTACTCACAGTATTCCCTTGCATCAGCAGCCTTATGCAGCACGACTGCAGAATTATAATGAAGTTAAATTCCGAATATTTAATAATTTAGAACCTAAGGATAAAAATCGTACAATCAGATTGAAAAAATATTATCAAGAAGTCAAGAAAAATAGAAAATTGTTTGTATCCACTATTTTTAATAGTCAGCAGGATATGCGTAGCTATGCTGAAGTTTCGTTTCTGGAGTCTACAGAATTTGGTCTGTTAGATACAGGAGCAAACATAAGCTGCATTGGTTCCTCGCTGGCGGAGAAAAACTTTGGAAGTTTCCCTGAGTTCAAACCCCTGAAATCATACGTTAGAACCACGGATAGTGCAAGTCAAGAAATTGTTGGATTTTTAGGGGTCGAGATGACGTACAAATCTCAGAAGCTACCGATGAAGTTGTATGTTATTCCTTCAATCAAGCAAAAATTAATCCTTGGTCATGATTTTTGGAGAACGTTCGCACTAGCTCCGAATATTATAAGTTCTCTTGAGTCCCAAACCAAAGCCTGAGCCGTTAATACAGAAAATGCATTTCCTTTGAGTCCTCATCAAAGTCAACAACTTGAGCTCGTCAAACTGTTGTTTCCTAGTGTTGCAGATAGCCTAGGCCGAACTACGCTGATACAACACTCTATTGATGTAGGAGACTCAAAGCCCGTAAAACAAAGATTCTACCCAGTAAGCCCAGCAGTAGAAAAACTGGTATATTACGAGCTGGATAGACTGATACAACTGGATGTTATTAAGCCTTCTGTTAGTGCTTGGATTTCGCCATTACGCTTGGTAGTTAAGCCTAACAAAGTTAGAGTTTGTCTAGATGCTAGGAAATTGAATGACGCTACAAATAAAGACGCATACCCATTATCCAGCATTGATGGTATCTTTTCAAGATTACCAAAGGCTAATCTAATTACAAAGCTTGACCTTAAGAATGCATATTGGCAAATCGAGTTAAGTCCCGAGTCAAGGCCTCTCACAGCATTTACTGTTCCCGGACGTCCGTTATATCCGTTCAAAGTCATGCCATTTGGGCTTTGTAACGCCCCGTCAACGATGTGTCGCCACATGGACGAGGTTATACCAGCTGATCTCCGATACTGCGTATTTGGATACCTTGATGACTTGTGTATCGTGTCAGAAGATTTCAGTTCTCATTTACTCGTTTTAGTGCGCCTTGCTGAGCAATTTCGCAAAGCCAACCTGACGCTTAACGTGTCTAAAAGTCAGTTCTGTGTCACCAGCATCAACTATATTGGATATGTTATCAATTGTAGAGGTATTTGCACAGACCCGTTAAAAATTTCTCGCATCCTAAATTGGCCACTGCCAAAGAACCTTAATTAAGTTCGCGGGTTCTTAGGTGCGTGTGGATGGTATAGACGTTTTATCCAAGGTTTTTTCTATAACCGAAGTATTGTCAACAAAGAAAAAGTTCTGTTGGACCCCTGAGGCGCAAGAAGCTATGCAAAAGCTCAAACGCATTTTAACGTCTGCCCCAATCCTTACGAATCCTGATTTCGAAAGAGAATTTTTCTTGCATTGTGACGCAAGTGACTATGGTGTAGGAGCCGTTCTTGTTCAGTTGTCCGATGAAGATGAAGAAAAACCAGTGGCTTTCATGTCGAAGAAATTAAGCCGCGCTCAACGTAATTATAGTGTTACTGAACGTGAGTGATTGGCGATAATTCTAGACATTGAGAAATTTAGATGCTATTTAGAGCTTCAAGATTTCGAGGTCGTTACTGACCATTCCAGTTTACCGTGGCTTATGCGCCAGCAAAATGTGTCTGATCGTCTCGCTCGATGGGTGTTCCGTTTACAACAATTTAAGTTTACCATTTCTCACCGAAAGGGTAAAGACCATGTAGTCCCCGACGCACTTTCTCGGCTAGAGGAAAATGAAGTTGAAGAGTTGGATGTGAACCCCATTATAGACCTCCAATCTGATGCCTTCCTTAACCAAGAGTATACATCCCTCAAAGATAGATGTACTCAAAATCCAGCTAAGTTCCCTGATTTAAAGATAGTAGATCAGTTCTTGTACATTCGAACAGATCACTCTATTGGCGATTTGGTACAGGATCAACTATCGTGAAAGTTATGGGTTCCCGAACAGCTTCGCAAAGATGTCCTTAAACAAGCACACGATAGCCTCAGGTTTTCTCATGCAGGCATGCAGAAAACCATATAGAAGTTGAGACGTCATCTGTTTTGGCCAGGCCATGCAAAGGATGTTCGAGATTATGTTTGCAAATGTGAAGTTTGTAAACAAACGAAAGCTCCCAATTATACTTAACGTCCACCAATGGGAGCTCATAGTCCCACCCGCCGCCCATTTCAACGACTGTATATAGACCTTTTAGGACCTTATCCGCGTAGTAAAAAAGGCCATGTATGGTTGCTAATTGTTCTTGATCATTTTAGTAAATTTCATTGGTTGCACCCTCTGAAAAAATTTACTGCAAGTGTGATACAAGAGTACCTGTTAAAAAATATTATTCAATGCTATGGCGTACCAGAATCTATCGTTAGTGATAATGGTACACAATTTAAAGCCAATGAGTTTAATGCCTTCCTTACAGAGTTAGGTATCAAACACATTTATACAGCATTATACTCACCGCAACGAAACGCGACTGAACGTGTAAATCGCTCATTGCTAGCTGTAGTGCGATCATATATAAAGAACGATCAAACTGAGTGGGATGTTCATTTGACAAGCATTTCATGTTCTTTAAGATCGGCGCATTACCAATCACTCGGATGTTCCCCATATCGTGCGCTCTTCGGCATTGATATGATTACTCATGGTGATGATTATAAGCTACTCAAAGAATTAACGCTCCTTGAGGAATTTGTGGTTACTTCCTCTCGAGAAGATACCTTAGCTCTAATGCGCTAGGATATCCAAGCAAATATACACCTCGCTCACGAACGCAATGTGAAACAATATAATCTCCGTTCCAAACCGGTTGTCTTCAAGGAAGGTACAGAAGTATGTCGCCCTAACTCTGCACTCAGCAACTTTAATAAAAATGTAAATGTGAAACTCGCTCCCCAGTTTCTTAAATGCCGTGTTAAAAGAAAGGTTGGAATTAGAGAACTTGCAAGGGAAAGAAATTCGGAACTTTTCATGCCAAAGACATACGTGTCTAATTCCCGCTAATATTCCGTCAAAAGGTGGGATATTATCGGGTGGTGCAACGGTCGTTAGGTTGAATTCAAACGTACGCTGCAACACGGTTGTTTTTTTTCATAGCTACCAGCTTTGTGTCGTGTGTGCATGCAATTATCAAAAATTCTTGCCGATGCACTAAAGCGCCGACGCGCACGCTGAGAGCGCAACTCACTTCGCTTATGTCACTGCATAAAGCTCTCTCAGCGTATAAAAGGTCACGCGTGCATGAAGATAACCTTCTTCTTGAAAAATACTACTATCCGCCGCGAGTCGCCCAATAAGGAGGCCAAAATTGTGGTTAGGTTTGCACATGTGCGACAAGGCAAAAAGTAAAGCCTCAATTAAATCCGCCATCATCCCCGTCTTCACATAGTGATTGCGACCGGCAAACGCTATCGTTTGGCCGACCAATAATTTGAGTACGTGCCAGTGCAAGTATTTGTGAAAAAAAAGTGCTAAACCTTTATTTCGCTTTAGGAACTATCTCCCCCAAGAGCCTCAATTCACCGTCATCCAGGCCCACACGAGTATACCGCTGCTGCTTAAGCCTACCGTGTTCGGGGTGGACGCAGCAGTGTTTTTTTTTTTTTTTTGCATTTGGAAGAGTCTTTAAGCTGCTGGTGACCCAAAAGTCTCCTAACATGGTGGAGAGCTGTGCAAGCTGTGCCGCTGGCGGAGCACCGACACCACCCTGGGTAGCCTTCGAGCCACAAGTTTCGATTCCTAGTCTGCGCGGGAATTGAACAGCTCAGCGCCAAAAATCGGCAAGCCCAAATTCGACCACTGTGAAGAACAAAAAAAAAACCTCTCTAAAAGAGCAAAAAAAAAAATTAAAGTAGCAATTGATAAGCGAGTTAGAAAAAAAAAAAAAATCCGGTAAAATGGCAAAAAAAACAATCAACAGTATAAAGGAGAAACAATAATCCAGTGCAGTGTAGCACAACACTTAGTGCCTTATATAAAGACTCGAAAGTGCAAAACAAATCAACGAAAGACTATAACCCCAACCCGATCAATTTACCCAAAAACTGGTGGGTGAAAACCAAAAAAAAAACAAAAATCCACAAAAAATATAAAAGACAATCTAAAAAAATAAAAATAAAATAGACAAAACCACCGCATCCCGAAGATACGTACAGCTCTGTGAAAGGCCTTTCAGCGAGGAACTGTACACGTAAGTTCTCTGCAAGAAAAAGTGATAACATAATTGTGGTTGCTGGTTAAATACAAAATACAGCAACAGCAGCCAAATCAGCTGTTCACCACCAGGGTCAAGGAACCCGTGTATGGGTGTTTGAGCTTCTCTCACACACTATTTGCTGCGCAGGGGAAGCGCTGATATGGTTGCGTTGTAATGCGTGACAATTTTTGTGGAAGCTTTGTATTGTATGTACGGTAACCCTTTAACGTAATAGGTTTAAATGTAAAATCAAATAACATAGAGAAAGAAATAAATATTTTTTAAATATCAAACCAAAATTATTAATTTGAAAAAAAAAGTTTCGTTTGGTTCTGTACAAATCATGCTTATATTATTTACATAATTTTTTTATATAACCATTAATTCTGCACTAACCTTTAATAATTATTATTATTTTTCCCAATTATATTTTTGATTGTTTTTTTTTTTTAATTGCCATGTTTCGTTATCTTGATTTAATTTCATTTGTTTTTTTATTTTTTTATTTTTACTAACTTGTTAATTAATAGTGTTGGATATTAGTATTTAAGTTTTGGTATTTGGTATTATTGGAATATGTAAGAAGGGTCACACAGTGAAAGAAATGTAAGAAGAGACAATGAAGACACCGCGTGCAGATTTATTAATATAAATACACTACAAATTGGCGACGAGTACAAAACGACTGTATAAAACAAAGAATTCAACCCATCAATATGGAGCGCAGCTGCAAATGCAGATTGTAAAAGAAAGACAAATATCTTGATGTCACATGTTACTGCAAATAATACATATATACACACATCAACATGGCGACACCCGAATCAAAATCACCAAATTTTTATCAAATGTTCAACATAGCAGAGTTTGCACCCAATAGTGAAACATTTTGCATTTGGAAAGAAAAGTTGGATATACACTTTTGTGAAGTTAACATAACGAAGGAGAATGCTAAGAAATCCACATTACTACGATCAATTGGAGCAGGTCCGTACAGTGTATTACACAGTCTTTGTAGCCCTGACTCTCCAGTATCAAAAACGTATAAGGAACTTTGCGAAATTCTTAAAACACATTACACCCCACCCACAATTGTATTTCGTGAACGCAAGAAATTTCACACTGCAACCAAAGCAGATGCTGAAACTGTAGCAGAATGGTATGCACGAGTAAAACAATTGGCATTGAATTGTAAATTTGGCGAACATTTGGAAGCGTTTGTTTTAAATCAGTTCATCATGAGTCTCCCAACCACGATCTTCGAGAGATTCTGCGAAGAAGATGAAAAGTTGTCATTGGCAAATGCATTAAAAAAGGCAATGATAATAGATACGAAAATGGCAACAAAGAACACAGAAGACAGCATACATTTCATAAAAGGCACAAGAAACGGCGGGAAGCGAGCAAACGAAAAGAGAAATAACCAGAACAGCAATCGAAGTTTTAAAGGCACTTGAAAGAAATCAGCCGGCAGCGATGACGATAACGATAATGGCAAAGGGAAGAAGCAGCACAAATGTAAACATTGCGGTTGGAAAAATCACAAATCAGATTATTGCAAATTTAAAGAGTGCACTTGTCATTCATGTGGGAAAATTGGACACATAGCATCAATATGCAGATCGAAATCGCAGAAAGCAGTAAATTATGTATCAAATTCAGATGATAGTTACAGTTCAAAGAGTAATTGTTTTGATTTTTCTATTTACAGCGTGGCTTCAAAATCTTCTTCTAGTGAAGTTTATTTGCTGAATGTTGTGATTGATGGATGTTCGACGAGTATAGTTTGCGATACCGGAGCACCATGCACATTGGTTTCAACTTCATTTTATGAAAATTTAACAAACAAACAACCAATTAGAAAATGTCAGGTCCCATATGTAAGTTACAATGGAGATGAAATTAACGTACTTGGTGAATATGATTCAACAATTGAATATCGAGGTGTTTCAAAACAAATAATAGTTGTTGTTACTAGAACTAACAGTCCACCTTTGCTTGGCAGGACGTTTTTGAGAGCATTTAATTTTGAGTTAACGCAAGTTAATCATTTAAAAGAGCAGCATTCACTTATCACTGATCAGATAAAACTAGAATTTGCAGAAGTATTTCAACCTAAATTAGGATTATATAATATTAGTAAAGTTTTATTGTCACTTGAAAACAATTCTGTTCCGATATTTTTTAAACCAAGACCTTTACCATTAGCATGGAAAGATAATATAGAAGTAAAATTACGAAGTCTAATACGAGAAGGAGTATTAGAACATGTTGATAATTCTGAATGGGGAACGCCTTTAGTCCCGATATTAAAACCAAATGGTGACATTCGTATTTGCGGCGATTATAAGGTCACCCTAAACAAATCATTAATAGATGTCAAGTATCCGTTACCCAGGATTGAAGACATTTTTGCAGCACTTACAGGAGGAGAGCTGTTTACAAAACTTGATTTGACTAATGCATACAATCAGTTATTGTTAGATGAGAAATCTCAATTGCTGTGCACATGGAGCACACACATAGGATTATTGAAAGTTAAACGATTACCTTTTGGAATCAAATCAGCAGCAGCTATTTTTCAGAAAACCATGGAAAGTTTATTTCAGGGAATTCAGAATGTTGTTGTTTATCAGTATGATATAACCATCACAGGAAGAAATCTTCAAGAACACATATGCAATTTAAAAGCAGTATTGAATAAGCTAAAATCAGCTGGCTTAAAAGTCAATACGAGTAAATGCGAATTTTTAAATCAAAAATTTGTTACTTGGAATTCACTATAGATAAACAGGGATTAAGCAAAAATAATGAAAGAATATCAAGTGTGTTATTAGCACCAAGTCCAAATAATGTTTCAGAATTAAGAGCATTTATAGGTATGGTAAATTATTATTCCAAACTCATACATAACTTTGCACAAATTATGAATCCTTTATATGAATTGTTACAAAATTTGTTAATCAAAATTTGTTTGGAATTCAAATTGTCAGAAATCTTATGAGCGTATTAAAAGAGAAATCACATCAGATCAGTTGTTAGTTCATTACAGCCCAAAGCTACCAATAGTACTAACAACAGATGCTAGCAGCAGTGCGGTTTCAGGCATATTATCACACAGGATCGACAAAGAACTAAAACCAATAGCGTATGTTTCAAGATCATTATCGAAAAGCGAAAATAATTAAAGTACGTTAGAGAAGGAAGCGTTAGCTATAATATTTTGTGTTACAAAACTAAGACAGTATTTACTGGGGAATAAATTCATTCTACGCACTGATCATAAACCTTTGCTAGGTATATTCGGTGAAACAAAAGGATTACTTTTGATGGCTTCAGCACGTATTCAGAGATGGGCAGTAATATTGTCAGGTTTTGAATATACAGTAGAACATGTTAAAGGAAAATTAAACATTGCTGATGGACTGTCAAGAATGCCACAATGCAATCATTCCAAAGACGTTGAGGAATTCAATTATGTAAATTTCATACAATCGAATAATATGTTTAAAATAAGTTTCAGAGACATAGCTCCAGAAACAAGGAGAGATTCTCTATTAGCAAAAGTCAGTGATGCTATTAAAAATGGTACAATTTCAAAATTAAAGTCAAAAGACTTCTCAGCTTATATAAGCAAGTCAAATGAATTGACAGTAGAATTTGACTGTATTCTATGGGGTTATCGTGTAGTTATTCCGACGAAACTCAGGAAACAAATACGTGAAGAATTTCATAAATCACATTTAGGTATCGTTAAAACTAAAATGTTAGCAAGATCATACATCTGGTGGCCTGGCCTTGACTTAGAAATTGAGAGAATGATTAGAAATTGCATTCCTTGTCAAGAATTGCAACCAAGTCCAGAGAAAAGTTCACTCATTCCATGGAAATCAACTGACACAGTTTGGAGTAGAGTTCATATCGATTTTGCAGGACCAATAAAAAATCATTATTTGTTCGTTATCATAGATTCTTATTCCAAAAGAAATAACGACAGCGTTTACTATAAACAAATTAAGAGAAGTATTTTGTCGATATGGTTTAATAAACACAATCGTGAGCGATAACGGAAGGCAATTTACGTCTGCAGAATTTAAAATGGGCAGGCAGAAAATTTTGTTAAAACAATAAAAAATCTATTTATGCAAGTTTAAAACAAGACGAAAGATGTGAATTTGACACTATTTTAAACAGATTTTTAATTGATTATAGGAACACTATACATTGCACGACAGGAAAATCACCAGCGAAATTATTTTTTGGCAGATCATTAAAAACTCGGTTTACAATATTAAAACCACCAATGATGTCTGAACAAATATTAAATAAGCAAGATAGAAGTACATCAGATTATAAGGGCAAAAGAAACATAACCTTCTCAAAGGGTCAGAAAGAAATGGTTAGAGATTACAAAAATCCTAATAAGCCAAGTTGGACTCAAGCAACTATAAGTAAGCAATTAGGCCCTGGCGCATATTGTTGTGTTTTAGCTCATAATAATCGTGAAATTGAAAGACATTAAGATCAATTAAGAAATGAAAATATGGAAAACAATGATGAATTCGTTTTATCCAAAGATACAAATGAAAATATTGATGTTGAAGAAAATGTTACTGAAAATGAAAACCAGAGCTCTAATCAAGACGACATCAATGCACAACCACAGCAATCAGCATCTCCAATCAGAAGGGATTTGAGACCACGTGAAGGAGGAAGAGTTGTCAAGAGAGTTGTAAAGAATGTTAACAAACAATGAAAATTGAACATTTTGTAAAGAACTAATGAAAATCAAATATGTATAATTTGTATAAGCAACAAGTATGTAACCAGAATTATGTATAATTTTATACGACACGAAGCATACATATGTTTAAAAGGTTAATAACCTTAAGAATAAATCAATTGTAATTGAAGAACATATGTACACATTCATAATACTTTGTAGAGTTTATATTGTAAGCAAAACAAACATAAGGAAGAGCATGTTGGATATTAGTATTTAAGTTTTGGTATTTGGTATTATTGGAATATGTAAGAAGGGTCACACAGTGAAAGAAATGTAAGAAGAGACAATGAAGACACCGCGTGCAGATTTATTAATATAAATACACTACAAAGAGAAACCCCGCTGCTTATCAGCAAATAAACAATTGAAGCAAATTTGTAGGAAATAATTATTTAGCTGCGAAATATTTTTTTGAAGATACTCTAAAGATGCTGAAGTATAACTGAATTTACGACCATAATGGTCCGAATAAATTTAAGTTATGTTAATAAATTTTCAAATGTTCATTGAAAGAAAAAAAATTATGAGATAAGTTATTTCGTTATTTCCTGCGGTTGAGTGCATGACAGTCTAACAGGGTAGGAGGAAACATATTTGGGGATCTTCATCAGTACGTTACCACGAAGAAACAGGTTGGGAGGGTACTGACAGCGATGGTCGCTCCACAGCTTAGACCTCGCATTTGGGCGAATATCTACCAAGATATGAAGCAGATCATTGTATCAGCTGCTAGTCTTTTTTTTTCTTCCTCTATTCGTAGTATTTTCGTATGTTTTTAAAAATACTGGTTTTATTTTTCTTTCCTATTAGCTTCCGTTTTTTTTCCTAGGGATCCTATTCATTTAATGATTGTGTAGGTTGGTCGATCATGGCACCGAAGTTTTTCATTCATTTGGTATCGCAGAGCCCAAACCTGCCACCCCCGTACTCACTCTTTGCAAGCAGAATTCTTGACAACCGTTCTTTTACTGGTATCAGAGTATACCATAGTCGTCCGACTGCAATGCTTATTAAGAATTAATTAATTATATTCAGGGGTGTGCCAGAAATCTCTAGAGATTTTGGCTCGAGCAGGTTTTCAAATCTCTAAAACAAAACCGTAGGTGTGCCAGAAGTTAGGGAGATTTCATTTTTCGGAGCAAATACGTAAAACGAAAATGGCCAAAAAGAGTTGCTACCTTTCAAAAATAAAAATTGCCTAAAATGTATTTGCTATTTATGTCATTGTTTACAAAATTGGCCTCAGGGCATTAGTGTTATATTTAATAAATCGTAAAATAAAAATATGTTAGGTCTTATCTCTTGTAATTCTTATACAAAATAAATATTTAATATTTTGCCCCCCAAGTAACTCATGTTGCTTGACAGCCCTGCCGTGATAGCTTGCTTGAATAGCTGTTCTACGTATTTCGTGAATGGCAAATCTGTTTTGTTTACATTTTAAAAGTGCAAAAGTAAAAGTGAAATTAAATAGAAATGCCTCTTGGAAGTTTTCTTTTGCTTGACATGCTTAGAAAAGAAGAGTTGGCGTAAGAAAAGGTTGGCGCCGGCTACTTAGAAGCGCATCGCATCCACTATCAACTTGTGACAGCACGTATATTACCTTATAAAAATAGGTTTGCTGCAATAACTTTGTTAAATTTACAACAAACTGTCCACTGCTCAACCATGCAATTTTGTTACCTAAAAATAAGATTTTTTTATGTTTATTTGTCACAAATAAGTGTCTTTTAAATTGACCTTTTAAAGACTTCGAATAATGGTTATTGTTAAACGAACAACATGGCACCTCTCTTGTTAGGGAGGGTTTTGCACGCTTACACGAAACGGCAAATAGTCTAAGAGATTTGTTAGAGATTTATTAACATCGAAAATCATGAATTAAAATATTTATAAAATTCAAATCTATTTGCAATGTGCAATTAAGCTTAAAATTAACTTTCGAAAAAGTAACACTTGTTATGCATTAGACATTTAATATTGCTTAAACTAACCAAATCTCTGACCAAATTTGTTGAGGTTTCAAAACCATCTCGAACTCCGGTCTGGCACACCTAAAACCAGATCGAGGTTGGTTTTAGGTTGGAATTCGGTTGGTTTTGATGGCTGGCACACCCCTGATTAAGAAATTTTCAATTGCAATATTGTATTGTTTTATTTATCCAGTAACGTCGCACAGTGGGGCCTTTGCTCATTTTATATTTAAAAAATCATCACTTCTAAACTTGTGAAGCGTTTTGAAAAATTTAAAAAGCAATTCATAGAAAATTTCTCAAGCTTTAAAATGAATGTTTGTCAAGAGTGCTAGGTATCCGTGGAGCTTAAATTTTTCAAAGTCAATAAATATTTTCGAGCTTATTGTACCTGTAAAATTTCTATTAAAAACGTTTGTTTTTATTCATAACTGAATATTTTTTTTATAATTTCAATGACTTTGTCGCACTTTTAGTTGTTGATTTTGCAACTTAAATACATAAAATTTAAATTCTTAAAACGGGTAAAATGGGTCTAATGGTTTTGTGCAATAAAAGTAACAGGCAGAAGAAAGCATCTCCGACCCCATAAAGTATATATACTCTATCTCAGCATCAACAGCCGAGTCGATATAGCCATGTCCGTCTGTCCGTCCGTCTGTCCGTCTGTATGAACGCGTCGATCACAGAGACTACAAGAGCTAGAGACTTCAGATTTTGAATATACATATGTTCTCCTATACCATAAGCAGAACAAGCTTGTTTCAAATTATCGATAACTATTCTGGTTTCCGATATACACATGGAAACGATAACAAAAAATATCGAATTTGCAAAATGTTAAAATGAGGGTTGAAATAATGGGTAATAATAATAATGGGTCGGGCTCTCGCGACTAGAGGCTTCTTACTTGTTAATATTTTCTATTGATGGCTGATTTTCAACCAAATAATCATCAACATTAAGACTATGTAGGTTAGTATCCAATAAACTTAACATTTCGGAACTATAGTTGCTATCTTCCAAATCATTTCGGGATCGCACAAGTCTCAGTGGTGCAAGAAGTGGATTCGATGAGGCTGCCAGCATGTTAAAAATGTCTCCATTTTATCGAACCCGAGAACTTTTGCACGTATTGGTGTATCTAAACTTTCTGTAGACCTTGTTTTTACATTCCTGTGCTTCTTTTGACAGCTCTCCAATAGGTAAGCACTGATATTCTATTAAGTCCTTTCCATGAGCCAAAATCCTATGTTCCGTGGGGGTAAGTTTTTTCTGAGGATACAATTCAGTCAAAAGTTGGGCTGTTTTTGATGCGTACTCGCCAAATTTTGCACCATTTATTATTTTTTTTTGCAGTTTATAACATTTAGGATAACAGCCAATTTTTTAATAATCTCGTGATTAACACCTGTTATCAAAGATATAATTTCATAATTCTCAAAAAATTTCCTCGAAGTATTTCCATCATTCGTATTCCCGTATCCGTGTTTTGGGCAGCCAACTTTTAATCCAAATTTCCGAGATAATTCAGTTTGTGTAACTTCCTTTCTACTCTGTATATCCTCACGAGGTGTGTTACCCGTATCTGTTTCTCCTGGCCGATGAAGTGTGTAGGCGGGCTTCAGAATAAATTTCATACACTTTATTCTGCAATGCAACGGATAAATTCGTCGCAGTTATCCTCACCCGTTGGGTCGTCTAAGCTGTGAAAGTTTTTTTGAGTTTCTTTTCAAATGGGACACCTCAAAGTTGAGGAGGTGTTTGTAATTTCATTTAAGACTTTCCCATCAATCATTGTCAGTCTTCAAAATTAACCGTGAATGTTTTCCCACTCTTGGTTTGAAAAACAGTAGGTTTCAGTTGGCTAATTTGATTTTGTATGTCGCTTACAGTTGATTTAATCAATGCAGAGGACTCCTTCGCATATTTGAAGAAAATAGGGCGCCAATAATGAATCGATGATGGTCGAAGATTTTTCCAATGTTCAGAAGTTTCACTCCTTAGGCGTAAGGAAACTACAGAAGCCATAAACATATATTCATCAGAAAAAGTTTCGTCATCTGTGTCTATAATTTGTTTGTATACGCTTTGTCCAGACGATCCATCAGATCCCCACTTATTGAGTAGAGTCAGATTTTCAGGTAGAAGCTCGACATCACCATCAGGCAAACTTTCCTAGAGTTTTACTTCTAGAGATGTCTCTGTTATTATTGTTTTAGGTGGCACTGCTTCCTTTTTGGCAAATACAATTTTTTTATATCCGGGAAGAAAGTTGAAGTTATGTTTTTTTTAAGGAGCTGCGTATATATATTTCTCCTGAGTCAACCCAAAGTCCATAAATTGGGAAAACGATTCTTCATAAGTGTACGTAATTTCGACTGAGTTTAGTGGCGTTGGAATACTTTCCTTTATCCTTTTCAGCCGTAAAGGACTGGCGATCTGCACAACTTTCGTAACTGTCGCTTTTGTCCTCTTTTGTTCCTTGACATACTTGGATGATAATGCATCGGAAAGATGTTCTGTTGTTAAGCTATCCGTTGCATACTCAAGCCTACGTTTCCTTGTAAAACCTGAACACTCTTCCATAGTTTTGTGCGGCCTTTCTCTTCCTCGGCTAGTCGATGGGTAAGCTTCTTCCTTTTCTGAATATCCGAATGTTGTAACCAACCAACCAATTTTCATGCTTTTTTATGAAAGCCGACATAATTCTATGGATCAAGTTCCATTTTCGTTTCAAGTTAGCGCGAATGAATTTAATTTGTGTCTGAAGCTTCCAACTAGTGTTTTCGAGTACGCCAATCTCTTTAAGCAATGCCATTTCAAAATCATTTATATTTTCAGAAGCACGAAAAACTTAAAAATCTCATTTTTTAAATCCGTTATTGCGCTTTTATATAAAAATTTCGTGAATTATATTGAAAAATACTATTCAATCGGAAAATTTCTTATACAGGGGTGTGCCAGCCACCAAAACCAACCGAATTCCAACCTAAAACTAACCTCAAGCTGGTTTTAGGTGTGCCAGAGCAGAGTTCGAGATGGTAACAAGTGTTACTTTTTCGAAAGTTAATTTTAAGCTTAATTGCACATTGCAAATAGATTTGAATTTTATAAATATTTTAATTCATGATTTTCGATGTTAATAAATCTCTAACAAATCTCTTAGACTATTTGCCGTTTCGTGTAAGCGTGCAAAACCCTCCCTAACAAGAGAGGTGCCATGTTGTTCGTTTAACAATAACCATTATTCGAAGTCTTTAAAAGGTCAATTTAAAAGACACTTATTTGTGACAAATAAACATTAAAAAATCGTACTTTTAGGTAACAAAATTGCATGGTTGAGCAGTGGACAGTTTGTTGTAAATTTAACAAAGTTATTGCAGCAAACCTATTTTTATAAGGTAATATACGTGCTGTCACAAGTCGATAGTGGATGCGATGCGCTTCTAAGTAGCCGGCGCCAACCTTTTCTTTCGCCAACTCTTCTTTTCTAAGCATGTCAAGCAAAAGAAAACTTCCAAGAGGCATTTCTATTTAATTTCACTTTTACTTTTGCACTTTTAAAATGTAAACAAAACAGATTTGCCATTCACGAAATACGTAGAACAGCTATTCAAGCAAGCTATCACGGCAGGGCTGTCAAGCAACATGAGTTACTTGGGGGGCAAAATATTAAATATTTATTTTGTATAAGAATTACAAGAGATAAGACCTAACATATTTTTATTTTACGATTTATTAAATATAACACTAATGCCCTGAGGCCAATTTTGTAAACAATGACATAAATAGCAAATACATTTTAGGCAATTTTTATTTTTGAAAGGTAGCAACTCTTTTTGGCCATTTTCATTTTACGTATTTGCTCCAAAAAATGAAATCTCCCTAACTTCTGTCACTCTGATCTGATTTACTCTGATTAGTCGGTCTTTTAGGCCACATTTCAGAGAATGGCATGTCTCTTCAGAAGAATCCATGTCCTATCACAGGATTATCCTGTTCAAACTTAAGGTCAATACGGATAGTAGTATACCAACTCGTAACCCCAGGAAAACGAACTGGGAAAAATTTAGGTCTACCCTAGAACTTAACCTAGCCACTGAAAACTCTGGAATACCCAGATGCACGGGTGAGCTAGAAAGAGTTTTTAGAAATCTAAATAGTAGCATTAAAAATGCATATGAAGAAAGCTACCCACTAGGGAAAACGCGTAAAGAAAAAGATGCCCGATGGTGGAATGACGGTCTTGAGAGACTGCGGATCACCACCCGTCACCTCTTCAATAAAACTAAGAAGGACGGGTCATGGGATACATACCGCGAAAGCCTCACCTCCTACAGCAAGGAGATTAGGAAGGCCAAGCGTAGGAACTATGGGGACTTCTGCGAAAGCATAACAAGCACAAGTGAAGGTGCCCGGCTCCATAGAGCATTATGAAAGCGGGCGCCGGAGGCTAATTTAGCCTTGAAGCGTAAAGATAATACTTATACGAGCATCAATATGCAAAGGTTAGAGCTTCTGTTTGAGACGCACTTCCCAGGAAGTATCCCCTGGCAACAGTGTGAATCGCTTGAAACAGAGGGTCAACACAGACCAACGGCCACTGACTGGGCATGTGCCAAGTCGGTGGTCACAATGGAGAAAATAAAATGGGCAATTGGAACCTTCCAGCCTTACATATCTCCTGGTCTGGATTGCATATCACCGGTATTCCTTCAGCAGGGATAGGGAATACTCCTACCCATTCTAAGGAAAATCCTGGTCAGTAGCCTAGTACTTGGTCATATACCAAGCACTTGGAGTAGAGCTAGGGTGGTCTTCATCCCCAAGATAGGGAAGACAGATACCACCAACACCAACCCAAAGTCCTTCAGACCCATCAGCTTAACATCGTTTTTGTTGAAAAGGTTGGGAAAGCTGTTGGATTATAACATTAGGAGTACTCTGCTTGCACAGAGTCCACTGTAGGCAACGCAGCATGCATACAGAACAGGCAGGTCTACGGACACTGCCTTGTATGAGCTGCACCGTACTCCGCGGGTGGCAGTAGTAAACAAAGAAGTAGCAGTTTGTGCACTTTTAGACATTGAAGGTGCTTTCGCCAACACATCACATGATGCTGTCAAAGCTACCTTGAATAGAAGAGGGCTGGACAGTTCAACTAGTAGATGGATTTCATCCTTACTAGGGTCCAGACAGGCTACGGCATCTATACAAGATAGTACCGTAACAGTAACAACCACAAGGGGCTGTCCTCAAGGAGGGGTTTTATCACCCCTCTTATGGAGTATACTAGTAGACGATCTATTAAGTAGACTTGCGAACAGGGGTATTCAATGTCAAGGCTATGCAGACGACATTGTGATAATAGCTCGGGGCAAGTATGAAGAAACTCTTTGTGATAATGTTCAACTGGGACTTAGGATTACGCATGATTGGTGTAGGGAGGTTGGTCTCAACTTAAACCTCACTAAAACAATCATCGTTCCATTCACCAGAAGATACAAGCTACAAAGGATGAGGGAGATTAGGCTCGCAGGGAGTCCAAAAGGAACAAGCAAGGAAGTTAAGTACCTTGGGGTCAATTTCGACAGTAAATTAAACTTTGGCACCCATGTTCAGAATGCGGTCGCAAAGTGCTGCAGAGCGCTGTATACATGTCGTAGCATTGCCCGGAAGTCATGGGGAACATCGCCAAAAATAATAAGATGGCTATACCTTATGGTAGTAAGGGCCATGCTCATGTACGGCGTGATTGCATGGGGGGATAAGGCACAGCAAATCACTGTGCAGAAGTAGCTTCAAAAAATACAAAGAATGGCATGTGTAGGAATCACGGGAGCGATGAGGACCTGTCCCACAACAGCGCTTGAGGTTCTATTGGAGATAACACCACTCCATCACACAATTAGGCTGCAAAAGAAGGCAACCCTCTTAAGAATGTCCGTTGAAGGAGTTGGGAGAGGACACATTCTAAGTCGAGTAGAGGCAGATATGCTATCGGGTGAACTTCCCCTACTGGCACAGCCAAGGGACGAAATGAAAGCCGAACACATGTTCGGTCAAAAGTTTCCTATAATAAAAAGGAGTGGACATCTCTGGAAGAGGTCCACAACATGAAGCCACACACCATAAAATGGTACACCGATGGATCCCTAACGCAACAAGGCTCCGGTCTTGGTGTGGTAGGCCCTCGGCTAATGTACCACGAGCCCCTAGGTATGCACACCAGCATATTCCAAGCTGAGGTATGTGCAATAGGGAGGTGTGTGGACTTTAATCTGAAGCGTAATTATCGGAATGGGGATATAGCCATCTTATCCGATAGCCAAGCAGCAATAATGGCACTTAGAAAGACCGAAATCAGGTCAAAGGTTGTTCGTGAGGTACTGGGATCACAAAATAGGCTTGCCCTTAGATGGGTCCCGGGACATGTCGACATAGCGGGGAACGAAGAGGCAGATAAGCAAGCAAGGCTGGGGGCAGCGACACCCCTAATAGGACCCGAGCCGTACTGTGGTATAGGAAGAAGCACAATACGGCAAGAGCTTAGGAATGAAGAGAGACTTCTGCGAAGGACGAGCTGGGCAAGGACACCAGGACTCAGACAAGCAAAGCTTCTCTTGGGTAGCTATAACCTCAAAAGGTTTAACCCTCCGTCCGACACCAAAAAATAAACCTTTTGTCCGACACCTGGGGCCTGGCCAGACCTATGTATTTACATGGGTTTATATAGGAAAAGTACTGTATGTGAAGACTAATATGTGAGGTTGAGGTATATATTATTTGTTTCTTAACTTTCCATTGCTTCGAGCGCATATTTAGCTAATATTCTATGTAAAAAAAATTTACAAAAAACTTTGGAACGAAAAAAATATGAGTTTTTGTTAACCTTTTTTCTCACTTTATTATGAAGCAAATCAATACTGTTTGAACAAATGAATAGGGATTACAACGGATTTTATTATGAAATACGAACTATCTTATGGGCTTTTTGGAATGCATGCAAAGCATGTATAATTGATTTTGGCATGCTGTTGACAAACTGACTTTGAGCAGACTGAACAAAAATAACGAGTTTTTCGTCGCAGCTTATCGCTTCCTTGCGAACAAAGTTGACAGTTTCTCCTGCTTCTAAGTGTATCAGGGCCACTTCGAGGCATGGTCAGCAGATTTGTTGAGATGTTTATTGGTTTTCCGAAGAACGATTCAATAGCAATTCGAGTTGAAAACTGAGAACTGACTTTTGGATTGTTCATACGGTTTTCAATGTTTGGAACAACCAATGTTTTGGCAAGTGTGTTCAAAAAAGTGCGACGAGCATCATGCCTTGTGATCCCATCTTTTTCCTTACAAATGATATAAGCAGCCAATGCCATAACATACAAAATGTTGTAAAAGAATGCCAAAGTCCATCGCTTGGTCGATCGTTTTGTTGTAAAATGTGTGACCATTTGATCCATGCAATCGACGCCGGCTTTGTTTTTATTATAAAACAAAATTGCCTCTGGTTTTTGTGCTTTGCCTTCACATATATTCGAATAATGAACGGTTGAAAGAAGAAACCAAATTATCGTGAAAACCAAACAGAGTTGAGAGTCATGGTCGCTGTGAATTCTTCTTCATTTCTGGTGGTAAACATGGTTTGTTGGCTCGAATTGTGCCGGCGAATGCGAGACCAATAGAAGACAGACGTTTGACTCCATCCAATGTTGTGAAGAAATTATCAGCAATAATTGTTCGGCCACTATGTTTGTAACGGTTTGACAATTCCAGCAGCACATTTTCGCCTTGTCTCACTTCACGCTGATTCCCGTCTTTTCCCGTGTACAATTTTCCTTGTATTGGATATTTTGTCTTGGAATCGCATGCCCACCAAACCTTGATTCCATATTTAGCTGGTTTTGATGGAATAAACTGGGTGAATTTAGTTCGTCCGCGATATGGAAACAGTTGCTCGTCAATAGTTACGTTTTCATGCGGTTCATAATTTTTGGCGAGGTTTTCATTCAAAAAATTCCTGTCGAGTGTAGTCTGATCGTGGGTGTGAGCGAGACAGAGACGTCTGGCTGTATGGAGAGTTCGACTAAGGAATGCACATTATGTGTGCTAGGCTAACATACATGTCACTCTGTGTATGTTATTACGATAAAAGACAGAAAAAAGCCAATACAGTATATAGGTCTGGCCAGGCCCCAGGTGTCGGACCAAAGGAGTACTTTTTTGGAATCCTTTTTTCGTCCATTTCTAAAAGGAAAAGGGTATTTTCTTATTTCATAGATCGATAGCCAATGAAATTTTAGGAGGGTACCTGGAAGCTCAAATCGCAAAAAAAAAATTTAAATATATTAAATTAACGTGCTAAAATGAAAAAGGCCTGGCCAGGTCATGGTGTCGGACGGAGGGTTAAGCAAGTAATTTCAATGGGTAAAAATAGACTCAGAATACTCACCGGTCTCTTGACAGGACATTGTAGACTACGGGGTCACCTGGCAAAGCTAGGTATAGTCAGCAGCGAGAATTGCAGATTCTGCGAAATGGAAGGAGAAACCTCCTTGCACATTATAGTAGAATGCGTAGCCTTAGTAAGGAAAAGAAGTAGTTTTCTAGGAAAACATAGTGTGCAACTTAGCAATTTAGAAACCATCGACCCTGGGCCTGATGGAAGAGCTATAGGCCAAGAAGGGGGCACAATAGATCTATTTGGTCGCAGTGTATTTACCCCAAATATAATAATGATAATAATAATAATAACTTCTGGCACACCTACGGTGTTGTTTTAGAGATTTGAAAACCTGCTCGAGTCAAAATCTCTCGAGTTTTCTGGCACACCCCTGATAGTGTTTCCTCTTATGAAGATATGAAATAACAGTCGCCAACAACTCAAATATTTTGCACTATATACCATATGGCGTTGATTTTCATTCAAAATAGGTAAACGGGGAAATAAAACACCCAAAAAACCAAAAAAAAAAAAAAATAGCCTGTAGTTCCGCAACTTTCCATCAACTACAATCATATTTACCTGCCTTCTCAGACCTTTTCCATGCAGGTAATTAGAAATTCAACATTTTTTAAAGGGATTTATAAAGACAGGTATGTATGTACTTATAATACAACAATTAGGAATATTTTCAATGAACAACACACACGCTGCAGCCAAATTTGCATGCGCTCTTCTCCATCCTTATACCTGCCGCGTGTTTTTAACGCGAGGTGTCCCTAGATTTTTGGTTTGCGTTTCCAAAATGCAGATTTTCGCAGATTTAGACTATATACATATGAAAGGTATATATTATTGCTATCACGTGCATGTGGTCCCGCGTTGACTCTGAGAGATACTTTTTATTTCTTAATCACGATAGCTCAAAAAATATCAAAATTTAGTGTATTTTTTAAACGATTCTAATTAAATAAGTATTTCAGCTATATTTAAATCGTATACAGAAAAACACTAACATTTAACATACTTTTCAGATAAAGTAAAAAGATCGAAGATTGGTTGTTTACATCGCCCAATACTCAGTTTGAAAGAAGTAAATTTTTGTAAAAATTGTCATTTATTCGTACTCACGAAAAATTTCTCAACTTTGAGGAGCTGTACCACCCATAATTATTAGCCGATTTAAAAAATCTTTTGGATCCATAATCTTCGAAGTATTCTCTATCGATTACATATTTCACTTTTGCCAAACGCGTTCATGAAAAAAAAGATTTATTATACGCTTTTCGGGCAGTGGCCCCACTGTGCGTCATCTTTATTATTATCCAAATCATATCGACATTCCAAAAACCACGGTGTACGTCATAATTTTGTACAGCAGTACAAAGCTTATAATCTTTTTGTGTGTCTGCCCATCCAACCATTATATTTTTCGCGTGGGTGTTTATCGGCATCTTCGTGAAAAGTGATTTTACGTAGTGATATTTGAATGTTCTTACTTTTGTCACTTATATACTCGACTAATTATAAGCCAGGTACCACAGTTAATGCTGATATAGATCTGAGTGGTGTTTCGTTTTTGTGTATTTTTGGCAACTTTGTCTTAGTTTTGTTCTTATGTACATATATTAAGACATTTTTGTTCAAATAGTAAACTATGATGTTGTTCGTGGTGTCTTTTTTCTGTTGTTTCAGTTTTCATAGTTCTGTGTGTTATTTTTTCGTTAATTAGCAGTTGAATTTTGTCATGATAATATAATATTACTGGATTGTTTCCCATAATCTGCTTTTGAAAAATGTCTTTATCATTGTGTTTTTTGAAGCTATACTTCTTATGTCTCGTCTGAAAATTGAAGGTAGCCTTTTTCAAAACCGTAAGAACTCAGTAAGTGCGACAAAAGCAAACAGAGCTTTTGCTTGATTTCAGTAAGAAAGGGTGAAATGGCAGATGGTCTATTGTATCATGTATAAGTGTAATTATCGTTTAAGTATTATGTACCAGCGCTATCTACATAATACATAGTTTTTAAAATCGTTACGCCTATTTTTTAACTAATGTTCATTGTTCTGAAAATAAATATATTCGTTATATAAGTGCTTTTTGCATAAATACGACTATGTTGGGCGAAAATGCTGCTGGAAATGCAACTCTGCTTATAATATTGCAGCTGAATAGCATTGCACATAAGGAATGGACATTAAACAAATACATCGATATTTTTTTTTTCCTAGGGTTATATTTATTTTTATACTCGTTACCGAAGGTGAAGAGTATATTGGGTTTGGATGCCAAGCCTACCAATAATGCCCTAGCCGCCCCCATCCGCCCCAAAGCTTGGTCAAAAACGGGAATGCGTGTATCTTCCAGAGTTGTGGCGCTAGAGCCACAAGGAAGATAGCTAGTAACGACCCCCAAAAATCTGCATCAAAGTTTTGGGGCCACGCCCACCCATTCCGCCCCCAGCCCCCCCGCATTGTGAAATCAGAAAAGCCTATATCTCCCACAGTTTTTGAGCTATAGCCACCAAATTTGGTGCCAAGATAGGCGGTGATGACCCCCCCAAAAACTGCAAAGTTTGGATGCCATGCCCACCAATACTGCCCTAGCCGCCCCCAGCTGCCCCAACACTTCGTCAAAAACGGGAGTGCGTGTATCTTCAAGAGTGCGTGTATCTTCCGTAGAGCCACCAAATTTGGTAGGAAGATAGCTGGTAACAGCCCCCAAAAATCTGCATCAAAGATTTGGAGCCACCCTTTCCCCACCTTTTTCAAACTTTGAGCTAGAGTCACCAAATTTGGTGTGAATATAGCAATTGACATTCCACGAAGATCTGCAGCAAAAATTTGGATGACACTCCCACCTATTCCACCCCAGCCCCCGTTCCCCACTTTTACAAACTTTGAGCTAGAGTCACCAAATTTGATATGAAGATAGCAATTGACATTCCACGAAGATCTGCATAAGAAATTTGGATACCACGCCTACCCATACCGCCCCCAGCCCCCCTTTCCCCACCTTTTACAAACTTTGAGCCAGAATCACCAAATTTGGTATGAAGATAGCAATTGACATTCCACAAAGATCTGCAGCAAAATTTGGATGCCACACCCACCCAACCCGCCCCCAGCCCCTCTTTTCATACCTTGTACAAACTTTGAGCTAGAGTCACCAAATTTTCAACCTAGACAGCTGGTGGCATCCCCATCTGCATCGGAGAATCTTTAAGGCAGCGTACACCCCTGCCGCATCCGTACCCCATTGCAATTAGGCCTCTTATTACCGGTTTTAATACTGGTAACGAGTATACCGCAGTCGGTTGCGTCCGACTGCAACGTTTCCACTTGTTTTTATGTGCTATTGTTATAAGTTAACGTCAATGGTCCAAAATCATTTCAAGATTTGAGAACAGTCAACGGTCACTTGTGTCAAACATATCGTGAAGCATGTCAACTCTTGCATTTGTTGGAGGATGATGCACATTGGGATTCAACACTTCATGATGCATCTACTTCAGCACATCAATAGAAAATACGAATGCTGATTGCCATTATAATATCAACACGTATGCCGTCAAATCAATTAGAATTATGGAACAAATTTAGACATTATTTGGCAGAAGATATTTTAATTCGAATGCGTCATCATGCAAGAAATCCTGATTTGTTAATTATCTCGGATAAGTACAACGATGCTTTGATAATAATTGAAGATATGAGTCTAACGATTGCAAATAAAGCATTAGTACAATTGGGTATGAGAGATGCATGATTTGCTTGATCGTGAATTGCAACGTGTGCAGGAATTCAATTCTAATTCTAATGCAAAACGTTCGTTACATCTATCATTGGATCCGGCTAGTATGCCACCGCATTGCTTAAATCTCAAAACTGGTTCTTTGATTTTATTATTGCGAAATATTAATCCACCAAAACTGTGTAACGGCACCAGATTGGCAGTGAAAAATTAATGCCAAACTTGATTGAAACTAGGATATTAGCTGCTAAATCAAAAGATGAAGTTCGTTTGATACCGCGTATCCCTATGATTCCAACTGATATGCCATTTGAATTCGCGATGTCCATCAACAAGGCCCAATGGCAAACACTTCACGTTTGTGGTGTGAATTTGGAGGAATCATGTTTCTCACATGGCCAACTTTATGTTGCCTGTTCCAGAGTCGATACCCCCAGCCGTTTGTTTATTTTTGCTCAAAATGGAAAAACAATAAATATTGTTTAGGGATCTTTCAAGTAATACGTAACGCAATTTTTGAAAATTTTAGACTCCCCCTCCTCCCTTGTAACTCACCGTAACTTTTTCTGTACCCTCCCTCTCCCTCTCATAACGTTATGTAACACTCAAGTGACAATTTTTACCCTAATTTTTATTTAAAAAAAGACAAAAATGTTACGTAACGTCTTGTAAGAAAGACCCCCTCCCGCCCCTGTAACGCATCGTAACGTTTTACGAGACCTCCCGTCCCCAACAAATTGCGTTACGTAATACTTGAATGATCCCTTATCCAAATGTTTTGGATTAGTTTTAAAACAGCTAGAAACTAATAACATATATTTTTGTTTGAATAAATGAAATTGGGAGTGACCACAACAATTTTTGTATTATTTCACTTTCTACGTAGCGATGCACTATCAAACTTCTCTGCCGTGACTCACATGCATAGCTCGCTGCCGTAACTCGCTGCCCTAACTCACTCAGATAGGCAACCAAAAATTTAAATAGTAGTATGTGGTTGTTGTACAACAGTTGTCTCTGCTTGTAAACGAATATGATGGTATTGGTGTTGCAGCACAGAAAAGTGGTCGTAAAAGACGAAGTTTCGCTCGTGAATTAACGAACGCAATGTCTGTTGCTTTTCATTCGCTTTGTTTTGTTTGTGCTTATTTGCAGAGATGGAGCCGACTGAGACGGTCCAATCACGCGGTTCTGCTTTTTATGTTATGCCCACAAATAATCACAAAATAAAATACTATTACGTACAAGCTTATTTATTTGTAGTTGCAGGGTTTCTGGGTTGGCAATTATTAATATATTAAGTTATAATAGAGAATAATGGGTTGGCAATAATTAAATTTAGCTATAATAAAAAGTGTGAGTTTGTGTGCATTCACAAAAGAAGAAAAACAGAAATGCACTAGACGAATGATAAATGTTGGATACCCTAATAATATATAAGTGCTATTGTGGATATGTAGTAATAGAATATGTTTGCAATAATTGCATATTTTGATTATTTTGATAAGCAATAGTTGGCGTTAGCACACAATTGAGAAATAACTAAAAACAGTTTAATAACATATCATCTTCCAACATTATAAGAGTATCCAACATCATTCTGTATTGCTTCTCTTGTGAATACACACACACACACACTTACAGACTCACATAGCGGACTTCTTTAATAAGAGAATGAACTGACGAATGATGAACACAAACTCAGAAATGAAAGCCCAAATTCAATAAAATATTATTTTTTTTCAAGAAAACGTGAGTAGTAGGGAACTGGGGATTCTACGACACAAAGGATGCCGATAATTTATGACCTCATTAAATTTTATGACCTCATTAAATTTTATGACCCTTTTCGACCCCTTGTTTTTTGACCCCTACAATATTATAATTTATGACCTTTTTTCAATGATCGTGTCCCTCCTTTGATTAAACCAGGGTGGAGAACAAAGGATTAACATTCCTAGGCCGCCACTTTATCAGCAGCATCTGTGAGAATCAGTGATCATAGGATTTGGAGTCAAGTGTGCGCCTGTTAAACGTGCATTGCATTGTACACCTGCAACACACGTCAAAAAATTAATGTTTATGATCATGAGTAGCAGTGTGCAAAGGAATTAAGGATAGAGGATAGAGAAAAGCGAACGCTTGTTCGATGTACGTTGCATTGTTATGGTCAACAGCAACAACAACAACAAGAACATAAAGATTCGTGGGGTTCTGTGAACAAGGGATGCAAATTTTCCTACGCAGCAGCAGCAGCAGTAGCATTGGCAGGATCAATACATTGATCTTTATGGCTGTGAGTATGACAGGATCAGTTTTAACTATTTAACCAATTATTGTTAGAGTCAAGTGTGCTCCTGTTTTTAATACGTTGCTTTGCACACGTGCATTGTTATTGTCAACAACTACAACCTTCGTGGGGGGTTATGTGAACAAGGGATGGGAATTTTCCTACGCAGCAACAGCAGCAGCAGCAAGATCAACACATTGTTTTTAAACAAGAGTATTGAGACTTGCAGATTTAGATTGGAATGTTAGAGGGGGAAGGTGTAAGAAGGGGAAAGTGTTAGAGGGAGAAAGAGAGAGTTAGTGTTAGAGAGAGTAAGTGTTAGAGGGTGAAAGTGCTATAGGGGGAAAGCGATCCTGCGTATATTATTATATTAAAACACGCTCCTTTATGCGATTCTATACACGAGCGTCTATGAAATGCAGGTGGTATGTTAATTGATTGTCCCTCTTTCTAACGCACACCCAACTTGTTCGCTACTTACGTTTCTAACCTTTATTTGCATACATCTGTTTTGATTATTGCACTGACTTCTGTTACTTTTATAGAGCTAATTAGTATAACTTTTTAATTTTTTTACTTTGTTAATAAACTATCAAATTATGCTTTTCTTATAGGTATGTTTTAATTTAATTTTATTTTTTTTCATAGATTTTTGCAGTATGTTAAATTTGAGAATTATATTAAGCTTGTTCCGTTGAGGGATAAAGCAAACACCGAACATTTTTATTAATGACATATAGTTATAGCCGGTAGAACACACAAGTCATACTCCATGATTTTTTTTCGGCTTGATAAAAAGCCTTTAAATTCTTTAAGGTAATCTTTAAGGCTTAACAAATAATCTTTTCCTTAACTTTCCGTCTGCTCGCTTAAAGATTTTCGTCAAATGACACTTTTCATATTTAAGATATCCGTCAAACTATTTCTTATTATTATTATTATAATTGGGGTAAAGTGCTCTGCGACCTAAAAGATCTATTGTGCCCCCTTCTTGGCTTAAAGCTCTTCCATCAGACCCAGTCCTTGTACAAAGGCAAGTGTATTTACTGGATCGATGGTCTTCAGGTCAGTGAACTGAATAACATGTTTTCCTAGAAACCTGCTTCTCTTCCCCACTAAGGCTACACATTCTGCTATGATATGCAAGGAGGATTCCCTTTCCATATCGCAGAATCTACATGTATCATTACTAGCGATTCCTAGCTTGGCTAGGTGACCCCTTAGTCTGCAGTGTCCTGTCAAAAGACCGGTGATTATCCTGAGTCTATTCTTTCCCATAATTATAATCTGCTTGAATCTTTTCAGATTGTAAGTTCCAAGAAGACACTTGTCTTGTCTGAGTCCTGGGGACTGCGCCCAGCTCATTTCACGCAAGAGTTTCTCTTCACTCCTAAGTTCCTGCCGTATTGTGCTCCTTCCTATCCCACAGTAAGGCTCTGGCCCTATGAGGGGTGTCGCTGCCCCCAGCCTTGCTTGCTTGTCTGCCTCTTCGTTCCCAGCTATATTAACATGTCCTGGGACCCATCTTAGAGCTAGCCTATTATGTAGTCCTAGAGTGTTTAGCTTGGTTCGCACCTCGCGAACTACTTTCGACCTAATTTCGATCTTGCTGAGTGCCATAATGGCTGCTTGACTATCTGATAATAAAGCTATATCCCCATTCCGATAGTTACGCTTCAGATTAAAGTCCACACACCTCCCTATTGCACATACCTCAGCCTGGAAGATGCTGGTGTGCTTACCTAGGGACTCATGGTATTTTAGCCGAGGGCCTACCACTCCAAGACCGGAGCCTTGGCTGGTAAGGGATCCATCGGTGTACCATTTGATGGTGTGGGATTTCATTTGGTGGACCTCTTCAAGAGATGTCCACTCCCTTTTGCTGCTCAAGTGAACTTGAAATTTTTGCTCGAACATGTGCTCGGCTTTCATTTCGTCCCTAGGCTGTGCCAATAGGGGAAGTTCACTTGACAGCATATCTGCATCTAGTTGGCTCAGAATATGCTCTTTGCCAACTCCCTCGACCGACATTCTTAATAATGCAGCTTTCTGTTGTAGCCTAATTGTATGATGGAGTGGGGTAATCTCCAACAGAACCTCTAGCGCCGATGTGGGACAGGTCCTCATCGCTCCAGTGATTCCTACACAGGCCATTCTTTGCAATTTATGTTATTGCCTCTGCACAGTGATTTGCTGTGCCTTGTCCCCCCATGCAATTGCTCCGTATGTGAGCATGGGCCTTACTACCATGAGGTATAGCCATCTCAAAATGTTTGGAGAGGTTCCCCATGATTTCCCCGCTATTCTACGACACGTGTAGAGCGCTCTGCAGCACTTTAGAATCGTATTCTGAATATGGGTCCCAAAGTTCAATTTACTGTCAAATGTGACCCCAAGGTATTTGACTTCCTTGCTTGTTACTATTCGACTCCCCGCGAGCCTAATATCTCTCATCCTCTGCAACTTATACCTCCTGGTGAACGGAACTATGAGGGTTTTTGTAGGGTTTAGGTTGAGTCCAACCTCGCTACACCAGTCATACGTGATCCTAAGTCCCAGTTGGATAATTTCACACAGAGTTTCCTCATACTTGCCCCGCGCTATTATCACACTGTCATCGGCATAGCCCTGGCATTGGATACCCCTGCTGGCAAGTCTGCTTAACAATTCGTCTACTAAGATACTCCATAAGAGCGGTGATAAAACCCCCCCCCTTGTGGACAGCCTCTTGTGGTTGTCACTGTTACGGTACTATCTTGTATAGTTGCCGTAGCTTGTCTGGACCTGAGTAGCGATGAGATCCATCTGCTAGTTGTCATGTCCAGACCCCTTCTATTTAGGGCAGCCCTGACAGCATCATGTGATGTGTTGTCAAAGGCGCCCTCAATATCTAAAAATGCACATATTGCTACTTCTTTGTTTAAAACTGCAGAGCGCAAAGTGCGGTGCAGTTTATAAAGTGCCGTATCCGTAGATCGGCCTGCTCTGTATGCGTGCTGCGTGGCTTGCAGCGTACTCCGTGTCAACAGAGTACTCCTAATGTAGTTGTCCACTAGCTTTTCCAACGTTTTCAACAAAAACGATGTTAAGCTAATGGGTCTGAAGGACTTTGGGTTGGTGATATCTGTCTTCCCTACTTTGGGGATGAAGACCACTACTCTACTCTACTCCAAGTGCTCGGTATATGACCGAGTGCTAGGCTACTGACTAGTATTTTCCTCAGGGTGGGTAGGAGTATGTCCTGCCCCTGCTGAAGGAATACTGGCGATATACTGTCCAGACCGGGAGATTTATAGGGCTGGAAAGTTCCAATTGCCCATTGTGTCTTCTACATTGTGACTACTGACTTGGCTAGTGCCCAATCTAGAGCAGTCGGTCTGTGTCTGTCTTCCGTTTCGAGTGTTTCGCATGGGCCACAGGGAATACTTCCTGGGAAGTGCGTCTCGAATAGAAGCTCTAGCTTGTCCATGTTACTGGTCGTAAAGGTGTTGTCCCTACGTTTCAGGGCTAGATTTGCCTCCGGTGCCCGTTTGGATAATGCTCTATGGAGCCGTGCACCTTCAGTCGTACTAGCTATGCTTTCGCAGAAGTCCCTATAGTTCCTACGTTTGGCCTTTCGGATTTCCCTGCTGTACAGGGTGAGGCTTTCCCGATATTTATCCCATGATCCGTCACTCTTGGCTCTGTTGAAGAGATGACGGGTGGATTTTCGTAGTCTCTCTAGACTATCGTTCCACCATGGGGCATCTATTTCTCTGCGCGTTTTGCCTAGTGGGCAGCTTTCTTCAAATGCGTTACTGATGCATTTGCTTAAATTCCGTACAACTCTATTTAGCTCACCTGTGCGTTTGGCTATTCCAAAACTTTCGGAGGCTAGGTTAAGTTTTAGGGTTGACCTAAACTTTTCCCAGTTGGTTTTTCTGGGGTTGCGAGTTGTAACGTTACTTTCCGTATTAAACTGAAGCTTAAAAAGGATGATCTTATGATCAGACATAGATTCTTCTGAGGAGACATGCCATTCTCTGAGATGTGGCCGTAAAGACCGACTGGTCAGGGTGATGTCTAAAACTTCCTCTCTTATTCTAGTTACGAATGTCGGTGTTGACCCGACATTTAAAATTTCTAAGTTATATTTGAATATAAAGTCAGTGAGGCATTCACCCCGTGTGTTGATGTCGCTGCTGCCCCATATTGTGTGGTGCGCATTGGCATCGCAGCCGATTAGAATTGGCAGCTTCTCTCTTCTGCAGTAATCCACCAGCTTTTCCACTTCCGGTGGAGGGCATGCCTCATCACCCGCGAAGTAGGCGGATACCACTACTATAGGGGGGGCGCTTCCTTTGCCTTTAACGGCAATGAGCACGCAGTCCCTAGTAAGGAATTCTGAAAGAATAGTAAAGTTAATGCCTTTTCTTACCATGATACATGTCCTAGGTATCGGATCTCTTTGGTCCCAGATTACCTTCGAATTAGCGGTGTACAGGCCTTTGACGCCATCGTTCACCCATGGCTCCTGTACAAGGGCCAGCCCAAGATGTTGTTTGATAAACATCCTGGCTAGGACGGCCGAGGCCGCCTTAGCCCGATGGAGGTTTATCTGGGCTAGCCCCGTGGTGGCGACGAGAGGCGTCACCATCACTTTACCGCCGCTCCGCTTCCTGACGATGAAGGCCCGGAGTTGCCCTCATCGTCGCTGCCCGTCATCGTCACGTCAGCTTCTTCTTCTGCCTCCATCTCTGCAGCCAGCTCCTGCGACAATATTGGCGCCTGCTCGTCTAGCCCATCCTCCAGCATTTCTGGGCTGAGCGTCGCGTCCGCCAGCTCCGAGGCAGCGGGAGGGGGGGGTATCACCTCTGGTGAGGGGGACGGTTTGGGTGCCGGTACTGGGGCGGGGGCGGGGGCATTTTGGCCGGCGGTCGACTTCTTGAGGCCACTAACGGGGATGGTCCCGTAGCGGAAAGAGACCTGGTGGCCCTTCTCCACAATGGCATCCTTGGAGGCTTCATCGATGCCGATCACCATCAGCGCACCTCAACCCTCCGTTCTTCTCGAAATTACCTTCCACGCCTCGGTCTCGATCATGTTCTGATTCCTCAGCAAAATCAGAAGTGACTCGGTAGACCGATCAGCGCTCCTTGGGCAAAAAATGGTGATGGTATGTGGCGAGGGGATATCCTCACCTACCCTACAGTCAAGGGGTACTCCCTTCCACGTCTGCAACCTCGACGTCATGGTCCTCAGCCAATCCGCGGAGCATTCGTCGGAGCACTCGATCACCAGGTGTCCCACCCTGAAATGAATGCCCGCGAACGCAACCGCGGTGCCCCATCCCGAGAGAATAATCTCATCGAGGATGGCCTCCTCCAATGTGGACAAGTCCCCGTGACTGAGCATTACCTGGGGATATTCCACAGGTAACACGGCCACTTTGACCCTTTTTGCCATCGTCGCGTAGGACGGGCGAGCCGCAGTGGGCACTGGAGGAGAAGGTTTCCTCACAGCCATAGGGACGGAAGCAGCAGCAGCAGCCTTCGACGTGCTTGGACGCTCCTCCTGACACACCCTTTTGGGGGCCTCAGTAGGTGGCGTCAAAGTGTCATTCAGGCGTTTGGGGGTTGGTCCCCTTGCCTGCTGCGCCGTCTCTCTGCCGGTGGTCGCCTTTTTCAGCGCCTCAGCAGGGGATAGTCCCTGCTGCAGATACCTGAGGTACCACTTCACCTTTGATCCACATAGGCCCTTCTTATTTGGATCATCTACACCCCGGCTCTCCTAGCTTCGGAAGGGTCTTCTTCGGCTGCTGACTCCCATGTGCCGCCTGACTGTGCCGCCTGACCGCATTAACCGTCGGCCGCGCCGGTAGGCGTATGCTTTCGGTTGCGGGGGCGGCGTCTCGACGGGGATGTCCCGTCGCGGCGCTGGTCGCCTGATGCCTCCTTTGCCTCTCCTTGGGGCGATGTGGGGTTGGTCCCACGCTGGAGGGCCGGTCTCCGTCAAGGAGGCGGTCCTCAAAGTGTCTCGCGACACTGGCGGCAGGGATATCCTGCCGTACTTTATAGTTGTTGTTGTTGCTATTATTTTTCATCTGTTCCCACGAGTTGCGGAGAAATTATGGTCCGCCCGGGCAGAGATCCGCCATACCCGGGTAAGGCTGGATAGAACAGGCGGTCGCCATCTGCCTGAGCCCACCGTTAGAGACTGGGCTAGTTTTTAATCCGGGCCCCCAGCCAGGCTGACTCTCGGCACGGTCCGATTGACACCTTAGCCCAGCCCGGATTGAGATGTGAGGGAAGGGATGTAGATGGGTATTTGTGGGGGAGTTGGGAGTGTGTGAGGCTATGATTGAAAGACGGCGACACAAGCGTCTTGTCAGTGCGATAAAACCTACCGCACCCGCTGTTTGTCCGGGACTGCTTATTCACGAGGATTTCTCGCTATTCGCAGCTAACCCCGAAGGGCCGTTCGCTATCCGCAACCCGCGACCCGCCTGGTGGCCTCAGCTTAGCCCCCTCCGAACCATCCCACAAGTTCATCAGACCAGGAACTATTTCTTATACTCGACTAAAAATTATTTCATCAAACTCACATATCAAATAAATTTCTAAAATAAAGAAAATGAAAACAGTAAGATGTTCTAAGCAGCTGGATTGTTTTTTTTTATACAAACGGATTTTACTATTCTCTTTCCCAGTACGCTACTTACGATAAAAATGTATAAAGAATGTGTTTTGCACTCATTTACTGACTTCAAAAAATCTTCTATTGATGTTGTCTGATACCCTATCTTAATTTGTGTAATTATTCATCGTTTTCATCATCTTAGTATTCTTTTGATTTTTAAAAATTTTATGTTATGTAGTTAGCTATTTTGACAAGGCTTTACGCATAAAACGAGATAGATTGTATTATTGTCCTTAACACGTTAGCTTAATTTTAACAGGGAAATCGATCGGACATTGATTTTTCACTTTATAATTGATTGCTTTAATATATTTTAACTGTCAACCTATATACCTTTCTACTTTCTTAGTGATTATGTTAGATTTTTATATTTCCAAACTCATTGCTTAAACTAAGAAAATTTCGTTATTAATTGATGGATGGTAATATTTTATTTCATTATTCTCCTCATTTTTATTACATTTAATAAGGAAGTGCATTGAACTAGCTTAACAGTTCGAGATATGAGTCTTACACTTTTTCGAAAAGTATGACTTCGCTAGCTGTTTTAATTTAAGGGTTAAGTATCTACTACTACTGTTCCTTAACTGTGATAGTTGCAGTTTTGTTAAATCTCACTTCCACATTTTTCTTTCTTTTATTTTATTTATTTATTTATTTATTTTTTTTCTTAGATGCTTAATTTTAATAAGAACAAAACCTTTTTGTTCTAGATGCCATGTTATTAGGTCTTATTTTTTCATTTAATTATTATAATTATTTCTTAAAGAGATTCATTTTCTTTAGTGCTCAAAACTTATTATCGCTAAAGGATTTGTTTTTCATTGATCTGAGATATTTCGTAAATTCATGAAACCATTGTAATGTGCTCTTTTCTTCTTGAACTTGCATTAATCTTGAATTTGGATGGCAAAATAAGGTTGTGATATACTAAAGCTCGAGATGACGTAAAAGTCGGTATTTTACATAACGGGCACAAAATAATGTACGTTTACTATCACCTGATTGGTTAATACCCACTAAATATTGGTATTTTCAGTTTTTTTTTCTTTCTTTGTTTTAATCGTTTTATACACCCTAGATCTTGTGTTTTGATTTTAGATTAGGGTCTGATTTTATTGTATACTGTTTGTGGAGGAGGCTCCAAAGAATAAGATTTGCTTTGGTAATTGTATGGTATGATTTGTTCTTCTTTTTTTTTGTGGTTGTATTGTAGAGCACTTCTTGTGTGTATGTTAAACTAATAAAAAGAGCGCAATCAAGTCATTTACAATAATTTTCACTAGCTTAGGATTAAT
Organism: Scaptomyza montana; assembly: GCA_018904305.1. NCBI lineage: Eukaryota > Metazoa > Arthropoda > Insecta > Diptera > Drosophilidae > Scaptomyza > Scaptomyza montana. The sequence goes on along the minus strand of JAEIGR010000055.1, from coordinate 645,991 downwards.
GGTCTTAAGACCGTTTAGGCTTCATGGTTAATAGTTTTTGCTAGGCTATTTTCTATTATGTTTCTTGTGGGTTATAATTCGTACATTAAAAGAACGAGATAAAGTTGATATTGTTTAGGTCCACAATCTATTTTCTTGGTCCATTTTCCTTGGCATATAATACAGCAGGGAGTAAGATTTAAAAGAAGCATGTCATTCCATTCTGGTAATATTATTATTTTGTTTTTATTATGTTGTTATTTAATTTTTAATTTTATTCCTTTATGTTATTTGACTTTATATATTGCCTTTAAATTAAAGGGTTTTGCCTCTCAATTTTTTAACCGAGACATAGTATTTTTATTTCTGTAATGCATAAACGAAAGCATCCTTGATCCCAGATAGTATGTTTATTCTTGATCAATATTTAGATCAGCACCGTAGGCTTCCTAGATCTGTATGTCTGTATCTATGCAAACTATTTTATCAGCTTTTAGGTATCGAGATTAAATTTTGCTCAGAATCTAATCGCTGCCTTAAACACATGAGTGTTACAACTTTCACACTTAAGGAGCATTAGATCTTTTCGTTTTCAAGAGTTTACTATTTGACGCTTTTAAGAACAATTTGCTTGCCTGAGCTTGGTAGGTAATACAGTTAAAACAATTAGTGGAAAGATGGAACTGTCTTATAGAATTTCTTATACATTATTAGTTGCTTCTTTCCCTATCGCTTATTCTCAAGCACTTTGAGATTATAGCATTACTTAATGGAATGTGCTGTATGTTCCTGATTGTTTGCTGATTATTGTTGTTAATTATTATTTTGTTTATTTATTTCTTTTACATCTCATATAGTATTTTTCTCTTATGTTTATTTTTTCGCTTCACTTCTATACTTACTTTAATAATTTATAATATGTTTCCTCTAATTTATATTCAATCGCCCTTTAATTGACAAAAACTGGGTGGCGGTAAGCTGTTAAAAACGGAAGGCAATTAATCTATAAAACTGATGGAACGGAATACTTGTGATTATTTTTCATTTAAAAATAAAAGTAGGCTGTTAAAATAAATATTTACTTATATTAAATTAAAATTTGAATTGATTTTTAGTAAACCGGATTTTTCTTTGAAAAGAATATATTAAGCTCATATCATATTTATTTAGATTTTCACATTGAGGTAACATCAGCCCAAGTCCCTCGATAGTGACCTACCGTTTACAGACGGTGAAATAAATGGGATGCCGCTTTGTCGTTTCTCATAATCACAGTTAAGCTGCCCAACGATGAAAATGAGTTCCTTTACGATTTACGTACTATCACTGTTTGCAGCAGCCTGGCGTCCTCCAAAGAGTCAAACACTCATCATCATCATTTGCCCCGCTACGGCGAAGCGATCCTCACCTGAACCATCACTCGTACACACATAAGTAACTTTTACCTAGATTAGGTACGGTTTGCGTTTAGCCGTCTTATTTGAATAGTTCTGTTCTACTCTGCACCGATTTTGGATCCCCTGATTTCTATTATTCCCAGCTACTTTCCTAGGCTCACACCTTTAACTTCTAACACACCAGCCCACATAACATGTTATTTGGATATAAAAACATTAGACAATGACTATCAAGTACCAAGAGCTATTAAAAAAATTTATAAAGTATTCGGGGGAAATTTGATCGAACAATGCATTACTCAAAATTATTATTATGGCTTACATTAAATCGTGAAGTCATAGTCGAGTCTACTACGTACTACACATTTTTCCATGAGTTGTTCCCATTTAACACCCCTATCAATTTATCCGTTTTTTCTTATTATTATTTTTTCAACCAAGTGTGTGCGTACCTGCTTTTTCAATTTTCTCTGTCTAGAAAATGTCTTTAAGTTCGGCACCCTCATCGTCATTCAATATGTATGTTATAGGGATTTTATTTTGTATTTCTATTATTGAAAAGTTTAAGTTTTCCGGTTTGGTGAGCAGCCCTTCTCATTAATATATTATGTTTGCTTATACACACATAATCATTTGCATAGATTTTTATATGACTAAAGACAATGTCTTAAAACATTTTAACAATTATAAGATTTACTTTTTATGTATGTAATTTTAGCTGTCCTATTATATTGCTGATTGTTCTAACTAAACAATTGATTGAACATTACCTCCATAATGTCTTTTAAACGTATCTTTGATTGAGTTTTCGATAATCACTACTCATTCAATTTTCTAGATCGTACCCGAGTCACGTTAATATAGCAGGGTACGACAAAATAAGCACGCAATCAAGGTTGAGGGCAGTGACACTCCTAAAAGGGTTTGAGCCGAAGTGTGACGTAGAAAAAGGCACAATAAGGTAGGAGCTAACGAAAAGCGAGAGTCTTTAGTGGGAAGCGAGCTGAACGAAGACATCTGATCTCAAGCAAGACAAATGTTTATCGGGAGAGAGAATCCTCCTTTCACATTATAGCAGTATGCGTAGCCTTTACAAGGAAACGAAGTTTCTTTTCTTAGAACAACATATCAAACGTATTAAAGGCTAAGAAACCCTCAACTCATCAAAAAATACTTGCTCTCGGACAGTGTCCATGTCCGATGGAAGAGTTATAGAACTAGAAGGGAGGCACAACAGACCTCTCAGGTACCAAATCATTCATCGACGATGAAGGTTAATACAGGCAGGAGACATATTATTCTATTATTAACTCCCCCTTTATATTTTTTTATTTAAAAAGAACATATCAATAAAGTTGTTACTTTTTACGGACTTTTACTGATTTTTTATTAAATTTTATATTATATTGGCTCAAATTTAATTTCCGTTTTTTTTTTCCTTACAAAGTAATTTACATCTGTCAGCAATGTCAATTCGTGATTTTTTTCGAAAAAATGTATGAGAACCGAATCTATTTTTTAAAAAGTGCTATAAATTTAATTTATTTAATTTTTTTCACCAAAAGCCAACGAATGTACTGACGCAATACTGCTGCGTTTCGTACTATAACTTTAATTTAACATCCAAATGAAAGAACAAGTCCACAGTCGTGTCGATAAAAAACCGGGACTTAAAAGTACGCTATTGAATAGAGTAAAGTACTCCCTGCAAAGTGAGGCAGCTGTCACCATCTTGCGTTTCCAGGCAAATATTTTCTCTTTCAACTCCAATTCTGGAACCCATCCAATAACCTTGAAAAGAGGTAAGCCCAAAAAACATGGAACAGGTGGCAGTTTAGCTGTTAAAAACCGGTTTTTCGGATTTAGGAACAGGTAATTATTTTGCTGTTTAAAACAGGGATCTGTTATTTTTTCCGGTTTTAAAAACCGGGGCTGTTTAGCTGTTATTTCGTGGTTTTCAAGAAACAGGTTGTTGTTATATGTACTGTCATTTTTTCCGGTTTAAAAACAGTTTGGGGGAGGGGGGTGTCAGTTTTGCTGTTAAAAACAGGGATTTTTCAGATTTAAAAACAGGTTGTTGATATATGTTTAAACGGAGAGCTGTTATATGTGAAAAATGCAGATATAACAGCCCACCAGTTTAACATCTATCAACAACTTGTTTTAAAAACCGGAAAAAATAACAGCTCCCTGTTTTAAACAGTTAAACAACAACCGGTTTCTAAAACCGAAAAAACATGTTTTTAACAGCAAAACTGCCACCTGTTCCATGTTTCTTGGGCTTACACGAATTGACATTGCTGCCAGATGTTTATTACTTTGTAAGGAAAAAAAAACGGAAATTAAATTTGAGCCAAGATAATAAAAAATTTAATAAAAAATCAGTAAAAGTCCGTAAAAAAGTAACAACTTTATTGATAAGTTCTTTTTAAATAAAAAAAATATGAAGGGGAATTAATAATAGAATAAAATGTCTCCTGCCTGTATTAACCTTAATCGTCGATGAATGATTTGGTACCTCAGAGGTCTGTTGTGCCCCCTTCTAGTACTATAACTCTTCCATCGGACATGGACACTGTCCGAGAGCAAGTATTTTTTGATGAGTTGAGGGTTTCTTAGCCTTTAATACGGTTGATATGTTGTTCTAAGAAAAGAAACTTCGTTTCCTTGTAAAGCTACGCATACTGCTATAATGTGAAAGGAGGATTCTCTCTCCCGATAAACATTTGTCTTGCCTGAGATCATATGTCTTCGTTCAGCTCGCTTCTCGCTTAAGACTCTCGCTTTTCGTTAGCTCCTACCTTATTGTGCCTTTTTCTACGTCACACTTCGGCTCAAACCCTTTTAAGAGTGTCACTGCCCTCAACCGTGCTTGCGTGCTTATTTTGTCGTACCCTGCTATGTTAACGTGACTCGGGTACGACATAGAAAATTGAATGAGTAGTGATTATCGAAAACTCAATCAAAGATACGTTTAAAAGACAGTATGGAGGTAATGTTCAATCAATTATTTAGTTAGAACAATCAGCAATATAATAGGACAGCTAAAATTACATACATAAAAGTAAATCTTATAATTGTTAAAATGTTTTAAGACATTGTCTTTAGTCATATAAAAATCTATGCAAATGATTATGTGTGTATAAGCAAACATAATATATTAATGAGAAGGGCTGCTCACCAAACCGGAAAACTTAAACTTTTCAATAATAGAAATACAAAATAAAATCCCTATAACATACATATTGAATGACGATGAGGGTGCCGAACTTAAAGACATTTTCTAGACAGAGAAAATTGAAAAAGCAGGTACGCACACACTTGGTTGAAAAAATAATAATAAGAAAAAACGGATAAATTGATAGGGGGTGTTAAATGGGAACAACTCATGGAAAAATGTGTAGTACGTAGTAGACTCGACTATGACTTCACGATTTAATGTAAGCCATAATAATAATTTTGAGTAATGCATTGTTCGATCAAATTTCCCCCGAATACTTTATAAATTTTTTTAATAGCTCTTGGTACTTGATAGTCATTGTCTAATGTTTTTATATCCAAATAATATGTTATGTGGGCTGGTGTGTTAGAAGTTAAAGGTGTGAGCCTAGGAAAGTAGCTGGGAATAATAGAAATCAGGGGATCCAAAATCGGTGCAGAGTAGAACAGAACTATTCAAATAAGACGGCTAAACGCAAACCGTACCTAATCTAGGTAAAAGTTACTTATGTGTGTACGAGTGATGGTTCAGGTGAGGATCGCTTCGCCGTAGGGGGGGAAAATGATGATGATGAGTGTTTGAGTCTTTGGAGGACGCCAGGCTGCTGCAAACAGTGATAGTACGTAAATCGTAAAGGAACTCATTTTCATCGTTGGGCAGCTTAATTGTGATTATGAGAAACGACAAAGCGGCATCCCATTTATTTCACCGTCTGTAAACGGTAGGTCACTATCGAGGGACTTGGGCTGATGTTACCTCAATGTGAAAATCTAAATAAATATGATATGAGCTTAATATATTCTTTTAAAAACTACATTTTCGAAGAAAAAATCCGGTTTACTAAAAATCAATTCAAATTTTAATTTAATATAAGTAAATATTTATTTTAACAGCCTACTTTTATTTTTTAAATGAAAAATAATCACAAGTATTCCGTTCCATCAGTTTTATAGATTAGTTGCCTTCCGTTTTTAACAGCTTACATATTATAAATTATTAAAGTAAGTATAGAAGTGAAGCGAAAAAATAAACATAAGAGAAAAATACTATATGAGATGTACAAGAAATAAATAAACAAAATAATAATTAACAACAATAATCAGCAAACAATCAGGAACATACAGCACATTCCATTAAGTAATGCTATAATCTCAAAGTGCTTGAGAATAAGCGATAGGGAAAGAAGCAACTAATAATGTATAAGAAATTCTATAAGACAGTTCCATCTTTCCACTAATTGTTTTAACTGTATTACCTACCAAGCTCAGGCAAGCAAATTTTTCTTAAAAGCGTCAAATAGCAAACTCTTTAAAACGAAAAGATCTAATGCTCCTTAAGTGTGAAAGTTGTAACACTCATGTGTTTAAGGCAGCGATTAGATTCTGAGCAAAATTTAATCTCGATACCTAAAAGCTGATAAAATAGTTTGCATAGATACAGACATACAGATCTAGGAAGCCTACGGTGCTGATCTAAATATTGATCAAGAATAAACATACTATCTGGGATCAAGGATGCTTTCGTTTATGCATTACAGAAATAAAAATACTTTGTCTCGGTTAAAAAATTGAGAGGCAAAACCCTTAAATTTAAAGGCAATATATAAAGTCAAATAACATAAAGGAATAAAATTAAAAATTAAATAACAACATAATAAAAACAAAATAATAATATTACCAGAATGGAATGACATGCTTCTTTTAAATCTTACTCCCTGCTGTATTATATGCCAAGGAAAATGGACCAAGAAAATAGATTGTGGACCTAAACAATAACAACTTTATCTCGTTCTTTTAATGTACGAATTATAACCCACAAGAATCATAATAGAAAATAGCCTAGCAAAAACTATTAACCATGAAGCCTAAACGGTCTTAAGACCATTAATCCTAAGCTAGTGAAAATTATTGTAAATGACTTGATTGCGCTCTTTTTATTAGTTTAACATACACACAAGAAGTGCTCTACAATACAACCACAAAAAAAAAAGAAGAACAAATCATACCATACAATTACCAAAGCAAATCTTATTCTTTGGAGCCTCCTCCACAAACAGTATACAATAAAATCAGACCCTTATCTAAAATCAAAACACAAGATCTAGGGTGTATAAAACGATTAAAACAAAGAAAGAAAAAAAACTGAAAATACCAATATTTAGTGGGTATAAACCAATCAGGTGATAGTAAACGTACATTATTTTGTGCCCGTTATGTAAAATACCGACTTTTACGTCATCTCGAGCTTTAGTATATCACAACCTTATTTTGCCATCCAAATTCAAGATTAATGCAAGTTCAAGAAGAAAAGAGCACATTACAATGGTTTCATGAATTTACGAAATATCTCAGATCAATGAAAAACAAATCCTTTAGCGATAATAAGTTTTGAGCACTAAAGAAAATGAATCTCTTTAAGAAATAATTATAATAATTAAATGAAAAAATAAGACCTAATAACATGGCATCTAGAACAAAAAGGTTTTGTTCTTATTAAAATTAATAAAGCATCTAAGAAAAAAAATAAATAAATAAATAAATAAAATAAAAGAAAGAAAAATATGGAAGTGAGATTTAACAAAACTGCAACTATCACAGTTAAGGAACAGTAGTAGTAGATACTTAACCCTTAAATTAAAACAGCTAGCGAAGTCATACTTTTCGAAACAGTGTAAGACTCATATCTCGAACTGTTAAGCTAGTTCAATGCACTTCCTTATTAAATGTAATAAAAATGAGGAGAATAATGAAATAAAATATTACCATCCATCAATTAATAACGAAATTTTCTTAGTTTAAGCAATGAGTTTGGAAATATAAAAATCTAACATAATCACTAAGAAAGTAGAAAGGTATATAGGTTGACAGTTAAAATATATTAAAGCAATCAATTATAAAGTGAAAAATCAATGTCCGATCGATTTCCCTGTTAAAATTAAGCTAACGTGTTAAGGACAATAATACAATCTATCTCGTTTTATGCGTAAAGCCTTGTCAAAATAGCTAACTACATAACATAAAATTTTTAAAAATCAAAAGAATACTAAGATGATGAAAACGATGAATAATTACACAAATTAAGATAGGGTATCAGACAACATCAATAGAAGATTTTTTGAAGTCAGTAAATGAGTGCAAAACACATTCTTTATACATTTTTATCGTAAGTAGCGTACTGGGAAAGAGAATAGTAAAATCCGTTTGTATAAAAAAAAACAATCCAGCTGCTTAGAACATCTTACTGTTTTCATTTTCTTTATTTTAGAAATTTATTTGATATGTGAGTTTGATGAAATAATTTTTAGTCGAGTATAAGAAATAGTTTGACGGAGATCTTAAATATGAAAAGTGGCATTTGACGAAAATCTTTAAGCGAGCAGACGGAAATTTAAGGAAAAGATTATTTGTTAAGCCTTAAAGATTACCTTAAAGAATTTAAAGGCTTTTTATCAAGCCGAAAAAAAATCATGGAGTATGACTTGTGTGTTCTACCGGCTATAACTATATGTCATTAATAAAAATGTTCGGTGTTTGCTTTATCCCTCAACGGAACAAGCTTAATATAATTCTCAAATTTAACATACTGCAAAAATCTATGAAAAAAAAATAAAATTAAATTAAAACATACCTATAAGAAAAGCATAATTTGATAGTTTATTAACAAAGTAAAAAAATTAAAAAGTTATACTAATTAGCTCTATAAAAGTAACAGAAGTCAGTGCAATAATCAAAACAGATGTATGCAAATAAAGGTTAGAAACGTAAGTAGCGAACAAGTTGGGTGTGCGTTAGAAAGAGGGACAATCAATTAACATACCACCTGCATTTCATAGACGCTCGTGTATAGAATCGCATAAAGGAGCGTGTTTTAATATAATAATATAAGCAGGATCGCTTTCCCCCTATAGCACTTGCACCCTCTAACACTTACTCTCTCTAACACTAACTCTCTCTTTCTCCCTCTAACACTTTCCCCTTCTTACACCTTCCCCCTCTAACATTCCAATCTAAATCTGCAAGTCTCAATACTCTTGTTTAAAAACAATGTGTTGATCTTGCTGCTGCTGCTGCGTAGGAAAATTCCTATCCCTTGCTTACATAACCCCTTACGAAGGTTGTTGTTGTTGTTGCTGTTGACCATAACAATGCAACGTACATCGAACAAGCGTTCGCTTTTCTCTATCCTCTATCCTAAATTCCTTTGCACACTGCTCCTCATAACCATAAGTATTAATTGTTTATGTTTTTCCTGCAGGTGTGCAAGGCAACGCACGTCAAACAGGCGCCCTCTCGACTCTCTCTTATCTACTTATTCATAGTTAAGAAACCTGCGCACAGTTGACTCTCTCTCTCTTATCTACTAACTTGTAGCTAAGAAAGGCAATGTACTTGGCTCACTGATCCTCACGGACGGTGGTATCTATAACACATGAGTCAAGTAATGTACTTGACCTTTGACTAGCGCACTTCAAGTATGCAAAAACTTGTCTCTAAGTCTTCTTACCCTTTCCCCCTCTAACACTTTCTCCCTCTAACACCTTCTCCCTCTAACACTTTCCCCCTCTATCCTTTCTCCCTCTTTCACCTTCTCCCTCTATCACTTTCTCACGCTAACTCTTTATAATCGTAATCTACAAGAATCAATACTCTTGTTTAAAAACAATGTGTTGATCTTGCTGCTGCTGCTGCGTAGGAAAATTCCCATCTCTTGTTCACATAACCCACCACGAAGGTTGTAGTTGTTGACAATAACAATGCACGTGTGCAAAGCAACGTATTTAAAACAGGAGCACACTTGACTCTAACAATAATTGGTTAAATAGTTAAAACAGATCCTGTCATTCTCACAGCCATAAACATCAACGTATTGATCCTGCCGCTGCTACTGCTGCTGCTGCGTAAGAAAATTTTCATCCCTTGTTCACAGAACCATACGAATCTTTATGTTCTTGTTGTTGTTGTTGCTGTTGACCATAACAATGCAACGTACATCGAACAAGCGTTCGCTTTTCTCTATCCTCTATCCTTAATTCCTTTGCACACTGCTACTCATGATCATAAACATTAATTTTTTGACGTGTGTTGCAGGTGTACAATGAAATGCACGTTTAACAGGTGCACACTTGACTCCAAATCCTATGATTACTCATTCTCACAGATGCTGCTGATAAAGTGGCGCTCTAGGAATGTTAATCCTTTGTTCTCCACCCTAGTTTACTCAAAGGAGGGACACGATCATTGGAAAAAGGTCATAAATTATAATATTGTAGGGGTCAAAAAACAAGGGGTCGAAAAAGGTCATAAAATTTAATGGGGTCATAAAATTTAATGAGGTCATAAATTGTCGGCATCCTTTGTGTCGTAAAATCTCCAGTTCCCTACTGCTAACGTGCTCATAGCAATAAATCAGTTACAAAGACACCAACCAACAGGTGTTAACTCATCGCGCGACAGTTCCAACACTCATTGATTTTATTTTTTTTATTTTTGGCTTTTCTGTTTTGTTGGCTATGTTTAATATGAATTTTGCATTTTGGTCGGATGGGTCTTGAATTAAAACAATTTTAGTTCACTTAGGTACTATCTTATGTTTAAATTTCTTGCTATAATGGCGCAATGTGCTTCCGACTTCAAATTTCCACTTGTTTAATCCTTCAATTATGGACCGGAGCTTTATCCGGATAACATCTGCTTGCCTTAATATAAAAATGTTTGTTTGTCAAAGGTTGAACGTGAAATTGCCATTATGAAACTAATCGATCATCCGCACGTACTTGGCTTAAGCGACGTGTATGAGAACAAGAAATATTTATATCTTATACTGGAACACGTATCTGGAGGTGAGCTATTTGATTACCTCGTTAAAAAAGGACGTCTTACGCCAAAGGAGGCGCGGAAGTTTTTTAGGCAAATCATTTCCGCACTGGATTTCTGCCACTCACACTCAATATGGTATGTAATTCTTTGTCAAAAAAATTAATTCCAATTCTGTGTTAACACTTAACTTGCAGCCATCGGGACCTTAAGCCTGAAAATCTGCTTCTGGATGAGAAGAATAACATCAAGATAGCGGACTTTGGCATGGCTTCACTTCAACCGGCTGGCAGCATGCTGGAGACTTCCTGCGGATCACCACACTACGCCTGTCCAGAAGTAATACGGGTAAATAACAAAAATATAAGAAACAGGGCTTACAAAAGTTATTTGAAACCAAAATAAACAACAACTATTTATTGATTGAAAAAATCACATAAAAATCTTTTGAATCAATAAACAAATTTCGTTCTGAATTTCATCAAAACAATTTTGTCTATTGAATTAATATCCTGCCACGTCAGAACTCTAAATATTATAATACATAATAGAATTTGCACGAGGAAAAACATTTGCCCTAAAAAGTCTTTGTGTAGCATGTAGCCTATATTATTTTAAACCTTTAAGCTACCCTGCACAGAGAAAATAAAACTAGATACACGAGTGCGGAAAGGCGATAGCTGCACGGCAAGTGTAGAAAATTATTTATTAGCATACATTTTTATAAAATCTAAATACATTTTGTGAATTTTAAAAATTATTTTTATTTTTTCGGCTGTTGATACAGGCACCCGCCGCATTAACGAGATACCGAATCTCGCCACGGCATGCCTAAGCACGAAAATGTATAATGGTTTTTAAAATTATACTCGTTACAGAAGGTCAAGAGTATATTGGGTTTGTGCAATGTCCGTCATGGTGTCCGTCCGTCTGTCCGTGTGTATGTTCGCAACTTTTTTCCACACCCTTCAAGCTAGAGACTTGAAACTTTCCAATTCTCTTTATCTATGGGATAGTAAATTAAAGTGTCAAGATGGGGGCTCTACGATAACTGGGGGGCTGGCAAATCGCTCAAATCGATAACTCAAAACCGATAAATCCACATATTTCGCACATCCTTACAGCTAGAACTACCAAATTTGGTAAGCAGATAGCTTATAACAACCTCCAAAAAACTGCATCAAAAATTTTGGATCCACGCCCACACATTCCGCCCCAGCCACCCGCATTTTAATGTCAAAAAAGCTTATATCTCCCACAGTTTTTGAGCTAGAGCCTCCAAATTTAGATAGGCGATGATGACCCCCCAAAAAATGCACTAAAAATGTTGATGCCACGCCCAACCATACCACCACCAGCCCCCCTTTCCCTACCTTTTCAAAATTTTGAGCTAGAGTCACCAAATTTGGTATGAAGATAGCAATTGACATCCCACAAAGATCTGCATCAAAATTTTAGATGCCACACCCACCCATTCCGGCCCAGCCCCTCTTTCCCCATCATATACAAATTTTTATCTAGTGTCACCGAATTTGGAAGGATGACAGCTGATGGCATCCCCATCTGCATCGGAGTGTCTTTAAGGCAGCGTACACCCCTGCCGCATCCGTACCGCTTTGCAATCAGGCCTTTTGTTGTACCGGTTTTAAAACTGGTAACGAGTATACTGCAGTCGGTTGCGTTCGACTGCAACATTTCTACTTGTTTTTCTTACATTTCTAGCTGAAGCCTTAGAATGATTGGCAGCAAAAGTTTTTATGAAATCACATGCAGGTGTGCAGCATAGTCAAACGTATGGGTAAAAACCCGACGTACACCTCTAGAAAACCGCGTGTAACTTTGAAGTTTCATAAAGTGGGCACAAATCGTTGTAGGTGCAATTTACACGTTAAGTGTTACTTTACCCAGCTGTGTTTTCTCAGTGTACAACTGTATTACAAAAAGGTCCCTATTTCAGATGTCTGGGAGAATGCCTGCATGTTTCCAGCCATTCTCCAATCGCATGGAAAATAAGGCGCTTGTGTTAACGTGGTTAAGTCGAAACTGAACCTACAAAGCTTTTTATATAACGGCGGAGGGAATAATGTGTGTAGTTTCAGTTATAAGGGTGGTGGGGCCTAGTCTTTTAAAATACATCCAGGCCAGAAAGTTTGGGAAGTCGGACGCAACCAACTGCGATATACTCGTTACCAGTATTCAAACCGGTAAAAAGAGGCTTGATTGCAAAGCGGTACGGATGCAGCAGGGGTGTACGCTGCCTTAAAGATTCTCCGATGCAGATGGGGATGCCACCAGCTGTCTTCCTTCCAAATTTAGTGACTCTAGCTCAAAGTTTGTAAAACATACAAATTCTTATGCAGATCTTTGTGGTATGTCAATTTATATCTTCAAACCAAATTTATTGGGGGTTGCTCGTAGCTATCTTCTTACCAAATTTGGTAGTTCTAGCTGTAAGGATGTGCGAAATATGTGGATTTATCGGTTTTGAGTTATCGATTTGAGCGATTTGTCAGCCCCTCAGTAATCGTAGAACCCCCATCTTGACACTTTAATTTACTTTTCCATAGATAACGAGAATTGGAAATTTTCAGTCTCTAGCTTGAAGGGTATGAAAAAAAGTTACGAACATACAGACCAACAAGTATGAAGCTCTTAAGTAGCTGTTTGATGGCGGCGCTTTATGGGTTGAAAGTAGCAAATCAAAAATAAATAGTCATCTCAGTTTTTCCTTCAACCGACAGATTCTAAAATATAATAGATAATATTTATACGCTTAGAAACAACGTGGCTCAATTCAATAGATCCCGAGGTAACTCATGGCAACCACACTTTCCCTATTAATGTTATAGTATATAATAGTAAGTATATATAAACATAGTTACATAACTTAAGTATCGATCATTGTAAAACGATTTTGTGATATAGCTTATTTCTGTACTACTTTCCACAAGGGTGAGAAATACGATGGACGCAAGGCGGATGTGTGGTCATGTGGTGTTATACTGTATGCACTATTAGTTGGTGCTTTGCCGTTTGACGATGACAACTTGCGACAGCTTCTGGAGAAAGTAAAGCGCGGAGTTTTTCATATTCCCCACTTTGTGCCACCCGATTGCCAAAGTCTTTTGCGTGGCATGATCGAAGTTGTTCCAGAAAGGCGATTAACGGTAAGTCATTAAAATCAAATACATCGGGTTGCGTTAAGAAATGGTTTGATGCAGATATTTTTTTGGTGCGTCACCAGCTATTTTTCTATCAAATATGTTGACTCTGGTCCAAAAATTGTTTAAGATATAATTATTTCAAATTTTAAAAGTTGTGGGAGGGGTAAGCTGTTATGGAAGTGGTAATAAAACTTTAAATACAGAACCTTGGAGGACATTTCCAGCTAACTTGACATTAATTTTGATGTTTCAAGCTTATCAAGTGAAAAATTTGCTATCGGGCTTAGCGGACGGCGTTATACTCTGGTGCCAGTATAAATATATGTGATAAATAAATTTTAGCAAAGGGTGGTAAGGGAGTAAGTCTTTGAAGACGTCGCACAGTCGGGACATTTGAGTTTTTCGTTGCAAAAATCATAATTTTTGAACCAAATGAGATAATCGATCAATTTAAAAAGCATATGATAATAAATCAACATTTAAAATGAGGTTTTTGAGCTAGAGCCACCAAATTTGGTGCCAATATAGGTGATGGTGACCCCCCAAAAACTGCATCAAAAGTTTGGGTGCCACGCCCACCAATAACTGCCCTAGCCGCGCCCATCCACCCCAACGCTTCGTCAAAAACGGGAATGCGTGTATCTTCCAGAGTTGTGGAGGTAGAGCCACCAAAGTAGGAAGATAGCTGGCAACGACCCCAAAAAATCTGCATCAAAGTTTTGGAGCCACGCCCTCCATTTCGCCCCTCTTTCCACACCTTTTAAAAACTTTTAGCTAGAATCACCAAATTTGGTATGAATATAGAAATTGACATTCCACAAAGATCTGCAGCAAAAATGTGGATGCCACGTCCACCCATACCGCCCCCAGCCCCCCTTTCTACACTTTTTACAAATTTCGAGCTAGAGTCACCAAATTTGGTATGAAGATAGCTATTGACATTCCACAAAGATCTGCATCACAAATTTGGATGCCACGCCCATCCATACCGCCCCAAGCCCCCCTTTCGCCACTTTTTACAAACTTCGAGCTAGAGTCACCAAATTTGGTATGAAGATAGCAATTGACATTCCACATAGACCTGCATTAAAAATTTGGATGCCTCGCCCACCCATACCGCCCCCAGCTGCCCCTTTCCACACCTTTTACAAACTTCGAGCTAGAGTCACCAAATTTGGTATGAAGATAGCAATTGACATTTCACGAAGATCTGCATCAAATATTTTGATGCCACAACTACCCATACCGCCCCCAGCCCCCCCTTTCCCCACCTTTTACAATTTTTGAGCTAGAGTCACCAAATTTGGAAGGAATATAGCTGGTGGCATCCTCATCTGCATCGGAGAATCTTTAAGGCACCGTACACCCCTGCCGCATCCGAACCCCATTGCAATCAAGCCTCTTTTTTCCGGTTGAATACTCGTATCGAGTATGCCGCAGTCGGTTGCGTCCGACTGCAACGTTTCCACTTGTTTTTTTTATTTTTATTGTACTGCCTTATTTTTTGGAAAATATTCATCAATATCCGTTAAAGAAGGTATTTATAAAAGACTTATCATGTCTGAACAATAAGTATTTATACTCGATACCGAAGGTAAAGAGTATATTGAGTTTCTGCAACGTCCGTCATGGTGTCTGTCCGTCCGTATGAACGCAACTTTTTTTCAACATCCTTCAAGCTAGAGACTTGAAAACTTCCAATTCTCTTTACCTATGGGATAGTAAATTAAAGTGTCAAGATTGGGGTTCTACGATAACTGGGAGGCTGGCAAATCGATAAATTCGATAACTCAAAACCGATAAATCCACATATTTCGCATATCCTTACAGCTAGAACTACCAAATTTGGTGAGAAAATAGCTACTAGCAACCCCCAAAAAACTGTATCCAACATTTTGGGCCACGCCCACCCATTCTGCCCCCAGCCCCCCCGCATTTTGAAATCAGAAAAGCCTATATCTCCAACAGTTGTTGAGCTAGAGTCACCAAATTTGGTGCCAAGATGGCCCCCCAAAAACTGCATCAAGAGATTGGATGCCACGCCCACCAATACCGCCCTAGCCACCCCCATCTGCCCCAACGCTTCGTCAAAAACGGTAATGCGTGTATCTTCCAGACTGCGTGTATCTTCCGTAGAGCCACCAAATTTGGTAGGAAGATAGCTGGCAACGACCCCCAACAATCTGCATCAAAGTTTTGGAGCCATGCCCAACCATTCCACCCCCCTTTCCCCACCTTATACAAACTTTGAGCTAGAGTCACCAAATTTGGTATGCAGATAGTAATTGACATCCCACATACATCTGCACCAAATATTTGAAAGCCACGCCCAACCATACCACCCCCAGCCCCCTTTTCCAAATTTTAACAAACTTTGAGGTAGAATCACCAAATTTGATATGAAGATAGCAATTGACATTCCACAAAGATCTGCATCAAAAATTTGGCTGCAACGCCCACCCATACCGCCCTCAGCCACCCCTTAACCCACTTTTACAAACTTTGAGCTAGAGTCACCAAATTTGGTATGAAGATAGTAATTGACATTCCACAAAGATCTGCATCAAAAATTTGGATGCAATTCCACCCATACCGCCCTCATCCACCCCTTAACCCACTTTTACAAACTTTGAGCTAGAGTCACCAAATTTGGTATGAAGATAGTAATTGAAATTCCACAAAGATCTGCATCAAAAGTTTGGGTGCCACGCCCACCAATATGCCTCAGTGATGCAATTAGTGGATCGGAAGATGCTGGTAAGACCCCTTTTACATGATAAAGTTTTTGCATGGAGTTTTTTTTCATTCTGTTTTTAAACTTCTTCGCAAATCTGGTCTCATTTACACGATGAAGTTTTTTCATGCAACATATTCTTTGTAAATGCAACTCTGATGCTATACATCAGATGGTCGATAAACATACATATTTGCCATCGAGTGTATTATTTGTTAACATATAATTGATTTAAGAAGTAACAAGTAAATAAAATGGATTCAGCGAACATTTCTATTAATAATTTCTTAACCAAAACAATGTATTTACTATAGGCGCTAATATTTGCTTGTGCGATATTTCGTTTCGATAACTTTATTATTCACATCAAACACTGTGCAACTCTGTGTTTACATGCAATCGGAATAAGGCAAAGCAAAATGAGAAAAATAAATCTTTGCTACAAAAGTCATGAAGCATTGCTTGCAGCTGTTTCCCCTCTACACCCTTTGCCTACAAACGAATGCTTCAGAAGCAAAAACTTCATCGTGTAAAAGGGGTCTAACATGTTCAAGAGGTCCTCATTTTGTCTCACCCTTGATGCTTTGAAAGTGTTTATCAATCTGTATTTTTCATAAAATTTATTTAAGGACACCTGTGCTTATTCAGAAAACTCTCCAATAAGCAAAGACTGATTCTCAATTATATCTTTGCCATGCGCCAATATTTTATGGACTGTCGGGGTCAGCTTTTTCTGTGGATATAATTCTGCTAAAAGTGATGCAGTTTTCGAAGCATATTCTACATATTTTCCAGAATTTACTTTTTCTTTGCTGTCAAAACATTTAAGATCGTCCCCAATCTTTCAATGATTTGATTGTTTATTCCAGTGATTCGAGTTACAGCCTCATCATTTTCAAAGAATCTCCTCGAAGTGTTTCCATATCCGTACTTGGGGCAGTCTACTTTAAGTCAAACTTGTTTGAAAAACGCATCCTGTATTCGCTTCTTTCTGATCTTTTCCTTATATTTGTTTGACGTTTTTTGCCTGGATTTATAAAAAACGCCATTTAAAAGAGTTGAAGATATGCTATGCGATGCTTTAGCAAAGCAAGTTATTTGGGAAATAGAGGTTATTGAAGGTGTTAAGAGCTCGTTGTTTAAATTAGACTCGAAAAGCCAGCGTTTCGTTTGCAATTGGAGTTTAGTGTGCTGTACTCTGCACAATATTTTACTGCAGGGTAATGAAACAGAAAATTAACAGGGAGAAGTGGATGAAAACTCTGTTGGACAAATTGATGCAGAGTCTAGTGGTGTTAGCTGCGTGGCGTCAGAAACAAAAAGGCAGTTTTTGTATAATATGTTAAGTAGTTATTTTGCCGAGGTACAGATCTCAGTCCGTCCAAGGCCCACGTCACTAGAAATATTAATATTTAATCAGCGACGCTTCATGAAAGTGTCGCGAAATCGCTTAAAGTTGGGTTCGGTTTGCCGGAAAGACTGGGTTACTAGAGCAACATGCAGTGCAACCCTCTGTACAAGTACCTCTAGTCGCAGGTTATATTGTATGTATATATGTCTATATATCTTTATGCGCGAATCAATGCCTTCAGGCCGAAACAAATGAGCGTACTCAGTTCTACATTAACTACTTTTACATTTCCTTTTATTTCCTTGTTTGATACGTTTGCGTGTACTTATACTGTGTGTTAATCGTCTTTATTAATATATACACATATTCCCGATAACTATCCGCTGTCGGCGCACAAGTCCGGTGCCGCTTTTCTACTATTCTTATTTGCCGACGATTCTTAACCCTCCCACCGCCGCTTATGATACCCTTAAGGTCTGGTCATCAAATCCTTCTTCTGTGGGACACGACCCCACGCTTTCAACTCCCGCTATCAACTAACTTGCCGATCCCGCGCTCAACCTGAGCGCACCAGTTCACTTTTTGTGGCTCGCGACATTTGGACTGTGGGTCGCGAGCGCGCACCCGACCTCCGCTCTTTTACTCGTTCGGCCCTTATGTCTACTTATACTATTTTTATCTATGTTAATGTAAGAATGTAAGTTATAATTAGGAAAACTTCGCGGTTTGTCTTAACTTAATTTGCTTGTCTTACACTTATATCTCTCATTGCTTGTCTTATATCTATATGTCTTTACGTTTCATATGCGTTTTTATATGTACTTCATTTGCGTTTCTATGTTTATTATAAATGTGGGTGAGGCCTGCGCTGGGCCTACCTCACACCCCCCCCCCCCCTTTCTTCGTGATGGTGACTTCACCCTCGCAGTGTTGTGTCACCCCATATGTTTCCGTCCCCTCCGTCACCTTGAAACGGCTACGGCGTCCTTTGAGCCGCTTCCGCTCCAGCTCTGCCGCAATGATTGATATGGCCAACGATGTCAAAATCGTGTTGCTGGGGCGGACCGTCCATGACGTTGGAATCTTGCTCGTGCCCAACTCCGATTCGAGGCTCTCCTGCCATCCTCCTATTCCTTCGAACTGCTCCCGGGTCTCCAGCCAGTTTACCAGTCGATCCAACGAACAAGCTTTCCGACAATGCTTAGCAGCTTTCTTCTCCAAGGATGGGGACTCTACCACCGACCTCTTGGTTGCCTCCTCCTGATCCACTCCCTCGGTGCCTTTCTCCCGCTGAGTGTCGCATCTATCCTCAATGGTCTGCAACTTGGGTGGCAAGGCCGGTTGCTCAACGTACAGCGTTTGCGCTCGTGCACGTGGCGTCTCTGTGATGACTGTCCCTACGGTAATCATTATAATTGCGTCATGCACCCTGTCCATCGGTGCCTCCTTATGTGTGTATACCGCATGTGTGAAGCTCGGGGGGGGGGGGCTCTTTCCGCTCCCTTTTTTGATAACTTTCTCGAAGGGGGTCTCGAGACCATTGATGCGTACTAGGATCCGGGATTGGTTTTTTCTCGGAGCCGCTGTTCTTTTTTCTCAGTGGTTCAGTAGTCTGGAGGACTAGCTTCGCCTCACCCATCTTACATAGAAAGTCCATACCCAGAATTAGACTGTCTAGCATGGATGGCATCACGAGCATGTCTACAGTTACTTCCTTACCGCCTAGCCCCACCTTTGTCCGCAACAACTTGTTTACTACTGTCGAGCCGTCCGCTAAGCGTATTTTCGCTTCCGTTCCTAGCACTTCTCCTCTAGCTACCATCTTCTTGAAAAACTCCTTGCTAATGAAGCTCCTACTGGCCCCAGTGTCAACCGTCGCCCTCACTGTTTGGTCCCCGACCATCACTGTGGCGACAATGCGACCCTTATCCAATTTCAGCGGGTACTCTGACCCCTGAATTGATTCACGCCGACACCAATCCGATACCGCTTCGGATGCTGCTCTTTCCCCGCTACTTTTGTACGGCATGCTACGCTGCTTATACCCTGAGTGCCACATTGCCTGACATGACACAACTCGCTGATTCGGACAATCTCAGGCAAAATGTCCGCTCTGCGAACAATTGTAGCACACCTGAAAGATGCCGTGTGACCTAACTCCATCAGATGGAATATCATAAGGTGGTCCATTCCGCAAACTACAGTCCGCTATTTTGTGGTAGTGACACGTGCGAGTGAGACAGACATAGCACTGTTAGTGTAAATGAAACGCTGTTGATTAACCCCTCTTGATCAAACAAACAAAACTTAATATTTTAAAGTCTTATTTTTATTAATTAAGAATTTGCTATTAAACGTTGCTTTTGCGCTTGAACAGCTAATTTTTTTTTTAAGATTCTTAACTCTAAAATAAATTCTTATTTTAAAATAAAATTAAAAATAATTAATTGTTTTTCGATAGCCCATTTTTATCGGCACGTTAGGGTTAAAAAATTTAACATCAAAAATTCGTCCGCACCCAACCTTCTCGTTCAACAAGCAGTGAAGCACTGAAAATACCGGACAAGCGAGAGAGCGACTCTGTTAGGAATGGACCACCTGATGTTATTCCATCATGAGCTAGGTCCGAAAAAGATCGTCAGCTACCGACGTCGAGCTTTCAGCGCGCAGTTGAGAGAGCTGTTGTGCACTCTCTATGCAGATTACTTCTCCACCCTCCGTAAGCTTTACGTAGACAAGCAAGCGACGGCAAAAGACAGCAGTCAGTTGTTTTTGTTTTTTCATTCTCATCGCTGCTTTAAATATGTTGTATTGTCTTTGCTTAGTTGTTCGTTAATCTAAATCGGAACCATACCGCGTGTTTCAATGCCAATTTGTTGAAGGCTAAGTTGATGCTAATTTATTCGCCTAAAGTGACCTGCCGCGCGCATTAAATTAATTTTGTCGTGAACAGAGTCTAAACGAATTAATATTGTGGGGTCAGCAACCGTCGCTGCAGATTGTCTGACCCTAAAGATGTCACGAAGCCTCAGTGCCGGTGTGAAACAAAGTGAAAAACACAGCTAGGGTGTTCACTTTGTGTTGCAAATGTGCAAAAGTGTAAATTTGCAACACCGCTGTCGTGAACACCCAATTGAACGAAACAAGTCTGTTAACTTTGCAAAATCAGCTGTTCGCTATCGTTAAAGCTGAATTTGCCATTTGTGTTATTTAATTTGCTGCTTGCAATAAATAAATAAATTTAAAAATGCCCTTTATAACCGTGAAAGCAACACTCCTAGAACGCACAGCATCCCATAAACTGGTTTACTTAAGAAAATTAGCAAAACCAACCCTCATTTACTTTAAGCAGCTGGTCACAATGAACAGCTGTTTGTTTTGATTAAGCACTTAAAGCACAAAATACTCGATACCAGTATTAAAACCGGTAAAAAGAGGCCTCATTGCAAAGGGTACGGATGCGGCAGGGGTGTATGCTGCCTTAAAGATTCTCCGATGCAGATTAGGATGCCACCAGCTGTCTAGGCTGAAAATTTGGTGATTCTAGCTCAAAGTTTGTAAAAGGTGGGGAAATAGGGGCTGGGGGCGGTATGGGTGGGCGTTGCAGCCATATTTTTGATGCAGATCTTTGTGGAATGTCAATTGCTATCTTCATACCAAATTTGGTGACTCTAGCTCAAAGTTAGTAAAAGGTGGGGAAAGGGGGGGCTGGGGCGGTATGGGTGGGCGTGGCATCCAAATTTTTTATGCAGATCTTTGTGGAATGTCAATCGCTATCTTCATACCAAACTTGGTGACTCTAGCTCAAAGTTTGTAAAAGTGGTGAAAGGGGGGCTGGGGGCGATATGGTTGGGCGTGTCATTCAAATATTTGGTGCAGATCTATGTGGGAGGTCAATTACTATCTTCCTTCCAAATTTGGTGACTCTAGCCCAAAGATTGTATAAGGTGTGGAAAGGGGGGCGGAATGGTTGGGCGTGGCTCCAAAACTTTGATGCAGATTGTTGGGGGTCGTTGCCAGCTATCTTCCTACCAATTTTGTGGCTTTAGCTCGACTACTCTGGAAGATACACGCATTCCCGTTTTTGACGAAGCGTTGGGGCAGATGGGGGTGGCTAGGGCGGTATTGGTGGGCGTGGCATCTCATCGTTTGATGCAGTTTTTGGGAGGTCATCATCACCTATCTTGGCACCAAATTTGGTGACTCTAGCTCAAAAACTGTGGGAGATAAAGACTTTTCTGATTTCAAAATGCGGGGGCTGGGGGCGGAATGGGTGGGCGTGGATCCAAAATTGTTGACGCAGTTTTTTTTGGGGGTTGCTAGTAGCTATCTTCTCACCAAATTTGGTAGTTCTAGCTGTAAGGATGTGCGAAATATGTGGATTTATCGGTTTTGAGTTATCGAATTTATAGATTTGCCAGCCCCCCAGCTATCGTAGAGCCCCCATCTTGACACTTGAATTTACTATCCCATAGATAAAAATAATTCTGAGGTTTCAAGTCTCTAGCGTGAAGGGTGTGGAAAAAAGTGGCGTTCATACAGACGGACAGACACCATGACGGACATTGCACAAACTCAATACGCTCTTTACCTTCGGTATCGAGTATAAAAATGATACAAAAGATAGTAATTGACATCCCACATAAATCTGCACCAAATATTTGAATGCCACGCCCAACCATACCGCCCCCAGCCCCCCTTTCCCCACCTTTACAAACTTTGAGCTAGAGTCACCAAATTTGGTATGAAGATAGCAATTGACATTCCACAAAGATCTGCATCAAAAATTTGGATGCCACTACCACCAATACCGCCTCCAGCCCCCATTTCCCCACCTTTACAAACTTTGAGCTAGAGTCACCATATTTGGTATGAAGATAGCAATTGACATTCCACAAAGATCTGCATCAAAAATATGGCTGCAACGCCCACCCATACCGCCCCCAGCCCCTATTTCCCCACCTTTACAAACTTTGAGCTAGAGTCACCAAATTTGGTATGAAGATAGCAATTGACATTCCACAAAGATCTGCATCAAAAATTTGGATGCCACTACCACCAATACCGCCTCCAGCCCCCCCTTTCCCCACCTTTTACAAACTTTGAGCTATTGTCACCAAATTTTCAACCTAGACAGCTGGTGGCATCCCCATCTGCATCGGAGAATTTTAAAGGCAGCGTACACCCCTGCCGCATCCGTACCCTTTGCAATGAGGCCTCTTTTTACCGGTTTTAATACTGGTATCGAGTACGCCGCAGTCGGTTGCGTCCGACTGCAACGTTTCCACTTGTTTTTATTTGTATATCTGCTCAATATATTAATTGAATTCAATTCTTCATAATTAAGCTTACTTGGAAGTGGTGTTCTGACTTAATGCCATTCTTCCATTTTAAATTTTTTTTTAGAACATTATTTATTTATGCTGATTGACTAAGGTTCAAACACCCTTCCTTTCTTTCTACTTTTATTCCAATTAAATTTCTTATTTCAAATATTTCTGTCATTCTAAACTTACTCATTAAATATGTTTTCAAATTTGTCATTGTGTCACTATAATCAGTTGCAATTACAAGATCATATACATACAATAGTATATAAATATTTTTTTGGATATCTCCATTAGATAAATTCATCGAACTACCGTTTTTATTTTTTGAAAATCACTTTTTTAGTCATAAAAAACGTATTTTAGTCATAAAAAAACCTATATTTTTATATTCAAAAGAGTCCATTTGATTTTTTTTTAGAAATGTGCAAGACAGAATTGGCTTTTTATACCCTTAACCAATAAAATGGGTAAATAAGGGTATAATGGTTTTGTGCAAAAGTATGTAATACCCCGATTCCACTAGAGCAAGATGCAAGTATGTAATTGGAACTCGAAGATGCCGCATCTTTTTGTATTAGAATCCCATTTGTACAATGGGAATCTTATTCAAATTTTCCCCGTTGGTCGGCTGCATTCCCAGTTGGTTCGAAACCGACCAACTGGGAATAATGGAAGTTTACATTACAGAGCACTGAACAGAACTTTAACATAGTCGATAGTATGAAATTTGTAATCGATACTTGATTTAAACAGTGCTGAATTGAGTAAAACAGCTTGTCATCAAGTGCATGTCTAAACAAACTGAGATATTCGTTAAACCATGTTTGCATTTTGCGCACAAATTAAAGCAATTATGTTTGTTTTTTTGGTGTCACTAATTTTATTTGTGTTCGAGCTCATATTTGCATCCAATTAAATATAAACGTTTAATACACAAACAGCTGTCAGCTATCACTTAACATACCCTGTTAAACCAAGATGCAACTATGCAATTGGATATATAGTGGAATCACCTACATCTTCGACTCGCTGTTAATGAAAGATGCAGCCTAATGGAATCGGGGTATAACAGGCAGAAGGAAGCATCTCCGACCCTATAAAGTATATATATTCTTGATCAGCATCAATAGCCGAGTCGATTTAGCCATGTCCGTCTGTCCGTCTGTCTGTCCGTCTGTCCGTCTGTCTGTCTGTCTGTCTGTATGAACGCGTGGATCTCAGAGACTACAAGAGCTAGAGACTTCAGATTTGGGATATAAGTTCTCCTATACCATGAGCAGAACAAGTTTGCTTCAAATTATCGATAACTATTCTGGTTTCCGATATACACATGGAATCGATAACAAAAAAATATCGAACTTGGAAAATGTAAAAATGAGGGTTGAAAGAATGGGTAACGATAGATCTTTTCTGAAAATTTCGTCCAAATCGGTTAAGAAACACCGGAGATATCGAATTTAATCGATTGAAGTTAAGTCAGTATACCAAAGTCTTATATAAATTTAATTTATTTTTTGCAACTGGGTTCAGGGTATCTTCTAGTCGGGCTGTCCAGACTAGAGCCTTCTTACTTGTTTGTAATATTTCTTTATTAAAAAACATTTTCATTAATAATAATAATAAGTATACAAAATTGTGCACAATGCACAATTTAAGAGAATGTTTAAACATTTAATAAATCTGTGTTCTTGTTCAGGAATAGAAGCTTATCAACAAATGGTTTTTATTAAATGGCTGCATATCAGAATAAATCATTTGCATAACCAAATGGTCAAATTTAAACTTAGTTGCGGATCCGTTTGAATATGGCAAGCTCCTCTGCAAACATTTATCCATACCATGGTTCAATTCAACCTTTTCATTATTTAGTGCATCCGGATACATTTGTTTTAAATGATCCATGAGATTCGTAGTATTGCCCCCAGTTTTGTAGTATTTCCGCACAGTTTGCAGATCGCGGCGTTACTCTCCTTTCTTTCAAAAAACTGCCATACCACTGAAATTTTTATCCCTTTTTCGTGTGAGCTGTGGGTTGGAACAATCATCTACAGCTTCGTTTTCTTTAGATGTAGAAGTTACTGTAAGTGCAAATATATAAATACAAGTATACCAAAAATGTTTGGGCCGCGTGCCATATGCATATAATCGAAAAAACCTGCGTACCATGATTAAATAACTATAAGGTGCCTCCGTCGAATAACGAGCACTCTCACAATGGGCGCATTATTGACCTTGCTTGACTTGTCGACAAAGTGCATTTCACTTGTAAAATAATGGCCACTTGTTTCACGACGGTGGCACCTTTTTCTTATTTCGTGATGATGCGTTCATAGTCGAAATATTGTGTTTCAACACATTGGGGAGCACAATTGCGATTGGAAAAAAAAACTTACTTGTAAGGTATTTCTCCATGGTATACTTATTATATATTTATATACTTATTCTGCATTAATTATTTGTAGTTTTTGCTCACAATTTGCTGCCGCTTGTTTTTAGGCGCCAAGACAATCGATAGTGGTGACAAAGCATCGATTTCTTTAAAATACACAAAACCATCGATTGATCGATAGTTCAATCGATGTTTTCTCCAGCTCTATTTCAAAATACCATTGAGGAATGCAGTCTTCACATCCATATGGTGCACTTTTAAATAATGTTGGTTTGCGATAGACAGAAGAAGTCTAAAAATCCTTGCAACTGGAGCAAATGTCTCATCATAATATATATAATATTTTTGAGTAAATCCACGAGCTAATATTCTTGTGGCTTATAGTTTGTACATTCAAAGAGCGAGATAACGTTCTTCTTTTATAGGTCCACAATCTATTTTTAGGAACAATTTGTTTGGTATATAGTAAGGCGTTGAGTAAGATTTAAAATGGTATATAGTGCCATTTAGGTACTATTTTTTTAATTCTATTTAATTTATTTTTTTATGTTATTTGGCAGAGACCCTCGTAAACGGTTTTTTTTTCGGTTTTAAAAACAGGCTGCTGTTATATGTTTAAGCGGATGGTTGTTGTTGCGTTGCGGGTTTCTAAGCCTACGGTTGATATGTTGTTATAGAAAAGGCTACGCATACTGATATAATGCGTAAGAAGGATTCTCCCTCCCGAGAAACATTTGGCGTGCCTGAGATCAGATGTCTTAGTCCAGCTCGTTTCCCGCTTCAGACTCTCGTTGTTCCTTAGTTCCTATCTTATTGTGCCTCTTTCTACGCCACACTTCGGCTTGAACCCTTTTAGGACCCTTTATTAACGTGACTCAGGTCCGATCTAGAGGATTGAATTATTAGTAATTATCGAAAATCAATCAATGATACGTTCAAGAAACTTTATAGAAGTAATGTTCGATCAATCGTTTAATGAGCACAATTAGCAGTACAGTGTACCAATAATGTCATCGTACAGCAACTATATTTTTCTTTGAAATCGAAGAAAACATAATTATAAATGGCAATGGCAGTTGTCATGCAGTTTTTTTATTTATTATTTTACTTTATAAATTAGAAAAAACTAATCCATTATGTTTGCTAACAAAAAAGTTAGAAATAAACAAATAAGAAGGCTCTAGTCGGGAGAGCCCGACTAGAAGATACCCTGAACCCAGTTGCAATAAATAAATTAAATTTATATAAGACTTTGGTATACTGACTTAACTTCAATCGATAAAATTCGATATCTCCGGTGTTTATTAACCGATTTGGACGAAATTTTCAGAAAAGTTCTATCGTTACTCATTCTTTCAACCCTCATTTTTACATTTT
The DNA here is from genome assembly GCA_018904305.1 of Scaptomyza montana. NCBI lineage: Eukaryota > Metazoa > Arthropoda > Insecta > Diptera > Drosophilidae > Scaptomyza > Scaptomyza montana. The sequence goes on along the minus strand of JAEIGR010000055.1, from coordinate 619,237 downwards.
GCAAATTCGATATTTTTTGTTATCGATTCCATGTGTATATCGGAAACCAGAATAGTTATCGATAATTTGAAGCAAACTTGTTCTGCTCATGGTATAGGAGAACTTATATTTAAAATCTGAAGTCTCTAGCTCTTGTAGTCTCTGAGATCCACGCGTTCATACAGACGGACAGACGGTCAGACGGACAGACGGACAGACGGACATGGCTATATCGTCTCGGCTGTTGATGCTGATCAAGAATATATATAATTTATGGGGTCGGAGATGCTTCCTTCTGCCTGTTACATACTTTTGCACAAAACCATTATACCCTTTTTTACCCATTTTATGGGTTAAGGGTATAAAAACAAGAAATAGGTACGCTTTTGGTTCCTATAAAGTCTTCGTACACCGTACTGGCCTCAGAATTTAACTGCAGACCAGATGCGAAAATGACCAAAAGTTGGCAGATCTTGCTTTAAAATTCCAGGAAAACATTTGAGGATTGAGGAGTGCCATCATATTTAAAACATGCACGTCAAGCAGCAAAAATTTTACTCAGAAATTGCTAAGATTTTATGCCGCAGTCGTTCCACTATCCAATCCGTCATTTGGAGGTTCAAATACGAAGGACGGGTGGAGAATATGCCAAAATCAGGACGGCCAAAAAGTTTGACGAGCAGGGATGAGTTGGCTATTAAAAGAATGGTGGCTTCGGATCCATTCATTAGCACAAATAATAGTAGTGCAGAGCTTCTTCGATCAATTCTAAAGCAAGTGCCCCCTGAGACTGTTCGAAAGGCTACAGTGGATGCAAGGCATAAGTCGCGCACGCCAAGACCAATACCAATTGTCAATGCCGTCAACTCCTAGCTTTGGGCGTAATGTTATACTCCTTGACGAGTCCAAATATAACATTTTTGAGTCCGATGGACGACTTCGGGTGTGATGACGAACTGGTGAAGCACTCAACCTTAAAAAAAAACACAATTAAGACAATTAAACACGGTGGTGGGGGAGTAATGGTTTGGGGTTGTATAGCTGCAAGTAGCGTCGAAAGCTTGGAAATAATTTAGGGAATAATTGCCCATAAGGTTTATATCGATGTATTAAAAAACAATTTGGGGCCAGGCGTGGAAACGTTAGGAGAATCAAGCTCGTATTACTTTCAACAAGGTAATGACCCAAAGCACATGGCACAATATACGAGGATGTATCTTGCATACAATACGCCACATTTGATGAAAACTCCAACGCAGAAGCCTGCTCTCAATCCAATTGAGCATTGGTGGTATATGTTGGAAAAATTGATTCAGAATCACCGTATTAGTTCAAAATAAGGGCTAGTTGAGGTTTTGAAAGAGGAGTGGGCGAAAATTGACCAATACTACACTGAAAAGAATTACGGTATTATCCATGAGGAAATTGCAGAAACAGGCGCGCACACACTTGGTTGAATAAATAATAAGAAGAACAAGTGGGAACGTTGCAATCGGACGCAACCGACTGCAGTATACTCGTTACCAGTATTAAACCGGTAAAAAGAGGCCTGATTGCAAAGGGGTACGGATGCGACAGAGGTGCACGCCACGTTAAAGATTCTGCGATGCAGATGGGAATGCTACCAGCTATCTTCCTTCCAAATTTGGTGACTGTAGCTCGAAGTTTGTAAAAGGTGGCGAAAGGGGGGCTGGGGTTGTATGGGTGGGTGTGGCATCCAAATTTTTTCTGCATATCTTTGTGGAATGTCAATTGCTATCTTCATAACGAACTTGGTGACTTTAACTCAAAGTTTGTAAAAGTTGCGGAAAGGGGGGCTGGAGCGGAATGGAAGGGTGTGGCATCCAAACTTTGCAGTTTTTGAGGGGTCATCATTACCTATCTTGGCACCAAAATTGGTGGCTATAGCTCAAAAACTGTGGGAGATATAGGCTTTTTTGACTTTTAAATGCGGAGGGGGCTGGGGGCGAAATGGGTGAGCGTTGCTCCAAAAATTTTGATGCAGTTTTTTGGGGGTTGCTAATAGCTATCCTCTTGCCAAATTTGGTAGTTATAGCTGTAAGGATGTGCGAAATATGTGGATTTATCGGTTTTGAGTTATCGATCTTATCGATTTGCCAGCCCCCCAATTATCGTAAGTAGTAGGGAACTGGTGGTTCTACCCCAAAGGGATGCCGACAATTTATGACCCCATTAAATTTTATGACCCTTTTAATGCCCCCTTGTTTTTTGACCCTTTTATCGCCCCCTTCAATATGATAATTTATGACCCTTTTTTCCCATGATCGTGTCACTCCTTTGATTAGACTAGGGTGGAGAACAAAGGATTAACATTCCTAGACCACCACTTTACCAGCAGCATCTGTGAGAAGCAGTGATCAGAGGAACAGATTTGGTTATTTACCTAACTAGTGTTAGAGTCAATTGTGCGCCTCTTTGACGTGAGTGGCATTGTAAACCTGTTTATGGTCATGAGGTGCAGTGTGCACAGGAAGAAAGGATAGATAAGAGAGAGTCAATTGTGCGCCTCTTTGACGTGCGTTGCATTATAAACCTGTTTATGGTCATGAGGTGCAGTGTACACAGGAAGTTAGGATAGATAAGAGAGAGTCAAGAGGGCGCCTGTTTGACGTGTGTTGCATTATAAACCTGCAACATACGTCAAAAAAGGAATGTTTATGATCATGAGTAGCAGTGTGCAAAGGAAGAAAGGATAGAGAAAAGCGAACGCTTGTTCGATGTACTGGGGTACTGTGAACAAGAGATGGGAATTTTCCTACGCAGCAGCAGCAGCAGCGGCAGGATCAATACATTGATCTTTATGGCTGTGAGAATGACAGAATCAGGTTAAACTATTTAACCAATTATTGTTAGAGTCAAGTGTGCTCCTGTTTTAAATACGTTGCTCTGCACACGTGCATTGTTATTGTCAACAACTACAACCTTCGTGGGGGGGTTATGTGAACAAGGGATGGGAATTTTCATACGCAGCAGCAGCAGCAAGATCAACACATTGTTTTTAAACAAGAGTATTTATTCTTGTAGATTAAGATTATAAAGAGTTAGCGGGAGAAAGTGATAGAGGGAGAAGATGTAAGAGGGGGAAAGGATAGAGGGGGAAAGTGTTAGAGGGAGATGGTGTTAGTGGGAGAAAGTGTTAGAGGGGGAAAGTAGTAGAAGACTTAGAGACAAGTTTGTGCATGCATGAAGTGCGCTAGTCAAAGGTCAAGTACATTACTTGACTCATGTGTTATAGATATCACCGTCCGTGAGGATCAGTGAGCCAAGTACATTGCCTTTGAAACTATTAAGGTTTCTAAGCTACAAGTTAGTAGATAAGAGAGAGAGAGTCAACTGTGCTGAAGTACAATAGATCTCAAGCTAATTAAATATTGGAAGATGCAATACATCGACCTCCGTTTTGGTTCGAAGTTCTTTATTGAATGATTTTGAATATTAATTCTAACTTAAAGCTGGCCACTGCTTCGGCAGAGAAGTCAGCGCGAGAGCCGTACATAGTTTTGTATATAATATAAAGAGAGCGAGAGTATACACATATGTATAGTAAATGGTCTAAGCGTGAGAACGCTGACGCGGCATCGTTGTGCGCGTTGCATTCTTACGCGATCATGTTACCAGCACTGGGTGCTTGGCTTATTGTTTATGCAACGACAAAGTGTCGTTGCTCGATTTAATGTTTAGACAACAACAAAGTGTTGCTGTTTATTACATTTGAATATATATGAATATATGTGTATACTACATCTCCCTCCTTTTGAAAAATAACGTAATAATATGAAGTTATTTTAATAGTGTATTTATGTCTATGTTTTACAATATAGATGTATAATTAATTAATTTTATTGTTATATTTATGTGTCTAAAAATGTATTAAAAATTAAAAAAAAAATTGAAATTGTTTTTTGTTCGTATTTGTTTTGAAATGGGAAGTAATGAAAAAAAATTTTATTTATTTATTTTTTTTTTTGATTATGTTTTTTTTTTTTTTTTTTTATAATAACAGTTGATCAGACTGTGCTTTCATGAAAGTTTTTAGTTATTGTATAGTTTTAACCTATTCTTATGAACTTTTTGTGTTTTATTGTATTTACCTTTTATAATTATATTGTCTTTATCTTCTATTTTTTCTACGCTAAATGGTCCTAAATATACTGAGTCTAGCTTATGGCCAGTTTAATTTTTTAGTAAAACTTTATCTCCTATTTTTAATTCGAAATTAATTATATTTCTATCATAATATTCTTTATTCCTAGCCTTATGTTTTTCTAGCATTATTCTAGCTCGTTTATATGCTTGTTCTAATCTAAATTTACTTTCTTTAGCATAGTTTTCTATGTTATATAGAGGTTTTATATTGTCTACTGTATTAAAATATTTGGGTAAATTATTTTGTTTGCTATAAACTAATTCATATGGACAATAGTTATGTGCCATAGATGGGGTCGTGTTGAAACAGTACACAAAATATTTCAGCCACACATCCCAGTCGGTTTTATCGACTGAAATGTATGAGCGAATAAATTCGTTAAAAGTTCTATGACTTCTTTCTACTGTTCCAACTGTCTGGTGGTGGTGTGCTGTAGACGTTATATTGCCTATTTTCAAATTTTTGCACAATCCATTAATAATCGAATTTTTATATTCAGTTCCCATGTCCGTAATGAACGTCTTCATTGGACCAAACTGCAATATAAAAGATTCAAATATAGCTTTAGCGACAGTACTAGCATTTTTGTTTGGGATCGGAATGGCAACGAGATATTTTGTTAAATCGCAAATGAGCGTTACTGCATATTCGTTACCGTTTTCTGATCTTGGTAATGGACCAATAGTGTCAACAATTACCCTGTCGAAAGCATATATTGGTGTCTCTGTCAGTGTTAAAGGGGTCTTTGTATGCAATGTCGTTTTAGACATTTGGCATTTTTGACATTTACGTATGTATTCTATTATGTTTTTCGCATATTTTTCCATTTGTAATGTCTTTGTACTTTAGCTAAAGTTTTTGATATGCCAGTATGACCTCCTTGTATTGGATCATCATGAAATTTAGACAGTATAGCTTCTTTTTCTATATCATTTGATATATTGGTCACCGGCTTGAGTAGCGCTACTCTTAATAATTTTAATACATTATTGCCCATTTTCTTGAATAATTCTATTGAAACTTGTTCAAAGATTATGTCATTCGGTGCCATTTTTAGTTCGCGTATATCATGTACACCGGCTCTGCTTTCAAGCCGTTGGAAAAATTGACCTAAATCAATAACTCCATTTGCATACAGATCGCTAACATCTATTCTTGCAATGATTTGTTTACCATGCTTAAAGCAACACAGCATATCTTTCGTTTGCAAGGTCACTACTTTTCGTACATCGTCATTTGTTATGACTTCATATACGTTGGGCTTTGAAGCTTTATTTAGAGATTTATTTTTCAAATTTTCTTTTTCTATATCTTTTTCATTTCCTGCGCAGGAAATTTTCTGTCTTTTCTCTGGTCTAGTAAAGACTTTTAGGACTTTGTTATGTAAATTTTTTAATTCGTTGATGGTTATTCTTGATAACGCATCTGCTACGTGGTTGTCCTTACCCTTAAGATACTCTACTGTGAACTCATACTCTTCTTAATCAAGTCTCATTCTGGTTAATTTTGATGTAGGGTTAACCATTGAAAATAAGTAGGTTACCGGTCTGTGGTCTGTTTTGACTGTGAAATGTCTACCATATACGTATGGTTTGAAGTGATTAATTGCCCAATGAATTGCTGATAGCTCTTGTTCTGTTGTCGATTTATTACTTTCCCCTTTTGTGAAGCTGCGAGATGCATATGCTACGGGTAATTGAATACCATTATAATTTTGGGTTAAAACTGCTCCACATGCTTCTTTACTAGCATCTGTGATTATGCAAAATTCTTTGCTAAAATTAGGATATTGAAGTAAAGTTGGATTTATTAATGCCGTTTTAAGATGTTCAAAGGCATGCTGGCAAGCAGCTGTCCATTCGAATTTTACATCTTTTTTACACAGTCTTGTTATGTGACGAGAATATTCGGCAAAGTTTTTAATAAATCGTCTGTAATAGTTACAAAATGCAACAAATCTTCTAGCGCTGTCTGCGTCCGTAGGGACTGGGTATTTTTCAATGACATCATACTTTTTGTCATCTGGGAGAATACCTTTGTCAGTACACTTATGACCTAGAAATGTCACTTCATGCATGAAAAATGTGCACTTGTCTGGGTGCAGTTTTAGATTGTTCTTTCTGCATAAATCGAAAACGTTTTTAAGGTTTTTGATCATATGTTGTTCAGAACAACCGATGACAATTAGGTCATCCATGTAAAGGAATGCCTGTGATGGTTCGAGACCAGAAAATTCAATTGTCATCATTCTTTGAAAAGAATTAGGCGCTATTTTTAAACCGTAAGGTAATCGCGTAAAACGATAGGAGCCATTGCTCGTTGAAAAAGACGTTATATTTCTTGAGTTTTCTTCAAGTTCTATTTGGTGGAATCCAGACATTAAATCTAAACACGAGAAGTATTTTGCTCGGCCTAGTTGGTCAAGAATATCGTCTATTCTTGGAAGTGGGAATTTATCAGCTAATAGTTTTTAATTAATTTGACAATAGTCTATTACTAAACGCCATCTTTTATCTGTTGAATCCGGTAAGGATTTTTTTGGTACTAATAGTAATGGGCTATTATATTCACACACAGAGGGTTCTACTATTTTATCATTTATGAGTTTATTTACTTGTTTAGTTATTTCTGCTTGTTGTGAATGAGGAGTTCTATAATTTTTAATGTAGCTTGGTTCATCATCTTTCAATCTTAGTTTTTGTTTATAAAAATTATTTGTCATTATTGGTTCGGATTCTAGTCCGAATATATCTGTATACTGGGTGCATAATTTTGTCAATATGTTTTTGTAAGGTAGCGGACAATTTCTTCTCAATTTAGAGATAATTTTTTCATCTCTTGACATGCATTCTTTATTAAAAATTTCATAGTTGGTTAGCGGTTCAAATCGGACTTTATCTAAGTTAATTATTTTATTTGAATTTGTTGTATTCAGAACTCGGACAAATGTGTTTTTGGAATTGGATATGGAGCTTGCTATAAATACTCCATTCTCAATTTCTTGACATGGGATCATAATATGATCATCTTTTGTATCTAGTTTTATTTGTCGGACAACTTCGGATCGTAAAGGTAAGATTGTGGTATTATTGTCAGTGGTATGAACTATAGGGATAGTTATTGGAAAATTTAAGTTTTGAGGTCTTAATATAAACAAGTCTTCGCTTGCTTTGAAGTCTAACTGACTGAAAATGTGGAGGATGGTGGAACTTTCCAAAACTAAGCACTCGCGATCGACGCTAGTAAATTACTTATAACTTTTTTGGGTCGAGTAGACGAGGTGAAAAATTGAATACGCGCGGTTATGGTCTGTGTGACTGCTTCAATTTATTGTCGAATTAGTACTAAAAACTATGTAGCCGCTGAGCTTGCTCAACGGCTCTTAACATAATTAACATGATTTTTAACATAAGTTATGCTCAGAGCGGAAACAAAATACTGATTTTGGTGGGGAGTTGCAGATGCATACTTTTAGGCATAAACATTCCGGCCCCCTTGCAATATAATTGCAAAAAAAAAGAGACTGGAGGGGGGGGCGGACCTTATGGGCTGCACACTCCAGATAGGATCCACCCAAAAGCAGTATTTTGGGCCACTGGACCGTGGTCGCTCGGAATAACGCCCTGTTGGATCACCAAGCCGTAGATATCGGCGCCCAACACTATGCTGACCGTCGAAGGTCGGAACCAGGCGTCATCCGCTAGGATAATATTGGGAACGCCCTTCCGTAAGCGTTCGTCAATCAGCGTTGAAGGGGTCCGGAAGTTAAGCTGGGCCTCAATACGTAGGCGGACTTCCCGATCAAAACTTCCATTTGTGGCGGAAAGGCCCAGTGCCTTTGCCAGTGAGGCATCAATGCGGCTGGTCGGGCTACATGGATCCACCAGCGCTCGCATCTGGAACGTTTTCCCCTTCGCGACGATGGCCACGCTCGCGGTGGGCAGGAGTGTGACGCCTTCGGGGATGGGTGAGCGAGCACGTGGACTGCGTTGCCGGATTGGCGATGGGCTCCTTGATGGACGGGGCGACTCTTGCTCATCCAGGTGGAGCAGAGTGTGATGCTCGCCATCGCAAATGCGACATTTGTCGCCGCTCCTGCAGGATCGCCCAGAGTGCTGGTGTGCCAGACAGTTGGGGCAGTATTTATTAATCAATACTGCCCGGAGCCGCTTCTCAGCATTGAGGTGCATGAACCGCTGGCACTTTTTCAACGCGTGAACGCCCCGGCACACACGGCAGCGGAAGGACGCCGTGCCACGCAGCTGCTGAGTTGCCCTTTGTGCCCGTTGTGCCTTGGTGGGTGCCATGTTGCTTCGTTCGGAAATTCTGGGAATACATAAAAAACAGAAATTAGCAAAATAACTCTTGTTGACTGAAACGGTTAGTCACGATTTCAACAAAGGAGTTGGATTGTTGGGCTCGGAATGGAGTGGAAGGAGGATAAGTTTGGCCACGGGCCTTTTAATAAGTCCGCGGGTAGTGAGCACGTCGACCACTCGGACCCGGTCATCCTGTCCTGGGTGGGTTTCCTTGACGCGTCCCAAGCGCCATTCGTTCGATGCAAGATTATCCTCCTTGACAACTACCATGTCACCCTGTTGTAGGTTCCTCTCGGGTAGTTGCCACTTAGTCCTCTTGTGTAGCTCCTTCAAGTACTCTTCCTTCCAACGGAAACAGAAGTGTTGGTTGAGAGCCTTGAGCCGTTGCCATCTATTTAAAATTGACGCTGCATTCCCTTCAATCTCCGGCTCCGCTACAGAAAGAAGTGGGCCTCCTACTAGGAAATGCCCTGGAGTAAGAGCCAGCAGATCTGTCACGTCTTCGGATAACGGAGAGATTGGTCTCGAGTTCAAACAGGCTTCGATCTTGGAGAGCAGGGTGGAGAGCTCTTCAAATGTATATTTGAAGGTTGAGGTCGACTTGTAAAACAGTGTCTTGAAGCTTTTGACACCGGCTTCAGACAGGCCACCCATATGTGGCGCACCTGGTGGGTTGAAATACCACGAGAGACAATGGTGACTATATGTTGTCTCGACGCGCGTCTTGGTAGCCTCCAAGAAGTCGCGAGTAATGACTCTAGAGGCTCCCACGAACGTTTTCCCATTGTCGGAGTATACTTTGGACGGGCAGCCGCGTCTTGCTATGAAACGAGCAAACGCTGCAAGGAATTTGTCCGAAGTCAAGTCGGAGGTGGCTTCAAGATGGATAGCTTTTGTGCTGAAACACACAAAGACACATACATAGCCCTTGGTTATGAGGCAAGCACGACCCGTGTAGTTCTTTATGTCGAAAGGACCAGCAAAGTCGATGCCAGTATGTGTAAAGGGACGTGAAAAAGTCGACCTCTCTTCGGGTAAGGTGCCCATGAGCTGAGTTTGGAGCCTTTTTTTGAACACGATGCAGACCCGACAGGAATTGGTCACGGATGTGATAAGCGTCTTAAGCTTGGGAATCCAATACTTGGAACGGATAAGGCGCATCATTAATTGATTTCCGCCATGCATTGATATTTTATGCGTGAATTCTACGAGGAGACGACTGAACGAGCATGAATACGGAAGTATGACAGGATGCCGTTCATCATAATTAAGATTGCAGGATTTGCTGAGTCGACCGGAAGCTCTCATAATTCCTTGTGGATCAAGGAACGGATTGAAGTTAAGTATGTGGCTGGAAGCCGGCAAGCTATGCTTGTCAAGAAGGCACTTATACTCTTTCGAATAAGAGGTTCGTTGAGTAAGGGCAACGAGTCGTTCTTGAACTTCTTGAAGTTCACTATTTTGGAGTAGCTGTGATGGGAACAGCACAGAGGATTGACGACATCGTTTAGCAAATCGGAAAACGTAGGCGAGTACTCGTAACGCTCTGCCGAAATCGGAGAACCGCTCAAGTGGATCAGACGGAGACAATTCAGCAATGTGGACCTTAACTGGACGCTGCTCTAGGTCAGTCTCCAGACATGAATCAGCTGGAACAGGCCATTGCTTCTGAGGCAGACCCAGCCAGTCGGGTCCATTCCACCACAGATGGCTGTCTCTCAGCTCCTGTGGCGAGACACCGCGGCTGGCTAAATCTGCTGGATTGTCTTCTGACCGCACGTGTGACCAGGTCCGACAATCAGTGATTTGCCCGATCTTGGAAACGCGGTTGGCGACAAACGTGGTCCAGGAGCAGGGAGATCTGCGAAGCCAGGCCAAAACGATGGTGGAGTCCGTCCAGTAAAACGATGCGCACTTTCCTATGGGCATCTGCGGGATGAGGGCTGAGGATAGTTCCGCGAGAAGAACAGCTCCACACAGTTCGAGTCGAGGGAGCGACACTGTCTTGACTGGAGCTACTCTGGTCTTGGACGTCAGAAGATGGACGGATATGTGATGGTCTATTTCCACGCGAACATACAGTGCTGCCCCGTAAGCCTTTTGAGAGGCATCGCAGAAACCATGGATCTGGATGGATGCTTCCGGCTGAAAAGAGACCCAACGAGGTACTCGAATATCTCCAAGACGGGGATGATAGGAGAGAAAATCTTCCCAACGCTGAAACAGCTCGGACGGCAAGGGATCGTCCCACCCAAGCTCATGAAGCCAGATTTCCTGCATGAAAATCTTCGCACGAACGATGACAGGTGCCAGCCATCCCGCTGGATCGAAGAGCTTTGCTATTTCCGAAAGGACTTCACGTTTTGTGATGGATTTCCTTTTAGGAATTTTGGAGGGCGCAAAGAAAAACTCATCTGTGTTGGCTTGCCATCGGATCCCCAAAGTCTTGGCAACGCTGGCCTCTTCGAATTCCAAGAAGTCTTCTCTCAGAAGGTGGTCCTTGGGAATGTCTTGGAGGAGTTCCTTGTCGTTCGATGTCCATTTTCGAAGGGGAAAGCCCGCTGAACTCATAGCGTCTTGCAGCTCCTTGATGCTGGATATCGCGCATTGCCTGGTGTGAGCTCCTGCTAATACATCGTCAACGTACATATAATTGGAAATGATGTCACTAGCACGCGGAAATTGTGCTAGCACATCTGTAGCGAGCTGCTGCAAAACGCGGATGGCCAGGAACGGTGCGCAATTTACGCCAAACGTAACTGTGTTGAGCTCGTAGTCACAGAGCTCTCCATCCTTGTTCCGGTAAAGGATTCTTTGAAATGGCGTGTGTATTGGCTTTACTAGAATTTGACGATACATCTTAGTAATGTCGGCGTTGAAGCCGTAACGAAAAAAACGCCATTTCAGGATCTGAATAGTCAGATCAGTCCGATCGAAGGATGAAGGACATCATTCAGGCTCTTACCATTAGTGGATTGACTGGAGGCGTTAAACACAACGCGAACTTTTGTGGTAGTGCTGTCAGGTTTGAAAACCGCATGGTGTGGAAGATAAAAGTTCCCAGTATCTATAGTAGGGGGGACTCGTCTCATGTGACATAAGTCCAGATATTCCTGGATCACGGAGTCGTACTGCTCTTTTAATGGAGTGTTTCTGTTTAAACGGTTCTCGTTTTTTAGAAACTGAGCCAGTGCGATTGACCTTGAATGTCCTAGGTTGATGTGATCAGGATCTTTGAAGGGGAGAGCGACAATATATTTGCCACTATCATCTCTTGTTGTTGTGCGCATAAAGTAGTCTTCGCATATGGCATCAGACTCCTTTACTGGCTTCGTAGGGAGATCCTCCACCTCCCAAAACTTTGTGAGGAGGTTTTCCAACCGTTGGTCGTTCTTGACCGTGACTCGTGTTGAAAAAGCGGAGATAGAGGATGAAGCACAAGTAGTTATTGGGCCGGTGAGAATCCAACCGAAAATGGTTTCTTGACCCAATAATGCGCCACAAATATTAGGAATAGAGCCGCCTAGCAGGATGGATGGAAGGATATCTGCGCCTAATAGCACATCTATCTGCGAACTCTTGTAAAAATTAGGGTCAGCCAGCGGAATATTGGGAAGGTCTCGCAACGCACTTCCGGGAATCGTATGTGAAGGTAGAGTACCTGCCACATTTGGAAGCACAAACGCTGAAGCTTCAATGCGAACTCTCGGCTTCGATGGGGATCCTATGTTGAAGTGACATAACTTCTCAGGATTGGCTGATACAGCTTGGTTAAGTCCGGCAACTTGGGCTGTTACACGTTTAAACGGGAGTTTGATGATTCTAAACATTCGTTCTGAAATGAATGTGGCTTCGGAGCCAGAATCGATCAACGCACGAGCCTTATAACATGTGCCAAGGTGGCATATGTTTATAATAGCAGTGCCTAAAAGAACACCTTGCGTGTTCGACGTGAAATAGTTGTGGATGTTTGCCGAACTTTGGTCTGAAGTGGACTGTATTGGTTGACTTGGAAGGTACGGAGTAGCAGCAGAACTTAACGATGACCTGGTGGTCGTTTGAGTAGGAGGGTCACCACGATGCAACAATGTATTATGGCGACCTTTGCAAGTGAAGCAGTTATGGCTGCTTGTGCATTCTTTAAGCTGATGTCCTCTGGCGAAGCAGTTCAGACATAGCTGCTGCTGTTTAATGTAGGAGGCCCGTTCTGTAACTGCCATTTGCAGAAACCGTGGGCAGACACGCACTGGATGATTCTCTTTGGAACAAAGCTTACAGGTAGAAATTGGCTTTGGAGCTTGTGTCTTTACCTTAACCTTCGCTTCGAAAGAGTTGATCTTTTTCTTATTAAGATCCTTGCGATCGGACTGACTTGGGGCGTTCATAGGCCTCATGTCTTCTATCGCTTCCAGCGTACGATGGCGCTCAGTCAGATAATTGTTAAATTCGACCCAGGTTGGAATATCGGACTTATTGTGGAGTGACTGTTCCCACAAGGACAGGGTAAGTTTCGGAAGTCTGGATGAGCATAGGAATACGAGCAAGCAATCCCAATTTTCGATGCTGACCTTAGCTAGCTCAAAAGCTGTCAAACACCCCTGAATTGTGCTCTGGAGCTCTTTTAGTGCCTTACCAGACTCTTGGGAAACCGACGGTAGACTAAAAAGGATTCTAAGCTGACTGTTAACTAACAGCCGCTTATTTTCGAATCTTTCCGAAAGATTCTGCCATGCAGAGTGGAAACCGTCATTTGTCAATGGAGATTTTGAAACAATACCCTTTGCCTCGCCGCTTGTCTTAGCATTGAGGTGGAACAGTTTCTCGACTGGGGTCAGTCTAGAATTATTAATATAAATCGCTGTAAAAAGATCCCGGAAAGTGGGCCAGCGCAGATAGTCTCCATCGAAGACTTCTGTATCAATTGGGGGAAGACTACAACCTCTTGAGATGGAAGGAAGAGATGATTGTAGTTGCTTATTTTTTGAGGATGCTGCGTCTATGTTCTCGCTCAATTGAGCTACGCATCGTTCATATACGGAATATGAATGATCATATTTCCCTTGTAAACTTTGCAAATCTTCCATGGAACCGCCGTCTTGCAGAAGGGTTTGGGAAGCTTGTTCAAACGCAAGCTCTACTTTTTCCCATAAGGATCGGATTTGATCCCGGCGCACCTGTAGCGTAAACAGTGATTCGCCGGCTGAATTGGAAAATCTAGCTTCGAATTGGCCTAGCCTGTCCGACACAGCAATGAACTCTTTGGACGCCATTTTGGACTGAGCTATGATTTTTTTTGATTCCTGTCTGGTAATACGGGCGCTGTCTTCCGGAATTGCTAAACTCTCTGCTTTGAGCTTAGGCTTATCACTAACTTGAGGTTTGGACGAACCAGCGGACGGTTTTGATTCCAACTTACTACCAGACTTAGACTTGTCGCTTGGCGCTGAGGAGCTGCGAGCGCTTGACAAGGAAGGACGACGGATCTTTGAAAGGGAAGGACGATGTTTCGTTTTTTGCTTTTGGTCTTCTGACATAATAAGCTCTCTACGGAGCCGAAAACAAATGGACGAAGACCAAAGAAATTACCAAAAGCACAAATCAATAGGCAACAGGCAGAACAAAAAATATACCCAAAAAACAAAAAAAAATACCAATGTGTGAGTATTTTTCACCAACGGAAAGTGTATATTTTTATTTAAAAGGAAAAAAAAATATACCAAAACAATAATAAAAAAATACCAAAATGTGAGTATTTTACCAACGGAAAGTGTATATTTTTATTTAAAAAGGAGAAAAAAAAATATACCAAAAAATACTAAAAAATACCAAAATATGAGTATTTTTTACCAACGGAAAGTGTATATTTTTATTTAAAAAGGAGAAAAAAATATACCAAAAAATACTAAAAAATACCAAAATATGAGTATTTTTTACCAACGGAAAGTGTATATTTTTATTTAAAAAAGAGAAAAAAATATACCAAAAAATACTAAAAAATACCAAAATATGAGTATTTTTTACCAACGGAAAGTGTATATTTTTATTTAAAAGGAGAAAAAAAATATACCAAAAAATACCAAAAAAAATACCAAAATATGAGTATTTTTTTACCAACGGAAAGTGTATATTTTTATTTAAAAGGAGAAAAAAATATACCAAAAAATACTAAAAAATACCAAAATATGAGTATTTTTACCAACGGAAAGTGTATATTTTTATTTTAAAAAGGAGAAAAAATATACCAAAAATTCTAAAAAATACCAAAATATGAGTATTTTTACCAACGGAAAGTGTATATTTTTATTTAAAACAAGGAAAAAAAAATATACCAAAAAAAAAAAAAATACAATACAAAAAATATTTATTTATTATTTTTTTTATTATTTATTTATTATTTGCGCTTAACTTTTATTTATAACTCAATGTATACACAGCTAGTCGGATATGCCCCACTTGCGGAAGGGTGTACTAAATATTGCAAGTTAACTCTTGAAAACGGGTATACCCCACTTGTAAGGAAAAAAAATTTGTAGGGTGTACTCCACCGTTGGTTTGACTTATGCTGTGTTATATGGAATTGGAACGTGTTAATGTATATATATGCAGTGGCCCCGGTACTTTTGTATGTGGAAGTTTGATGACTTCGTTTGACCTACCGGCTGTGCCAAGGTTAAAGTCTTTAGTCATGTAATATATATAGGTTATAGTACAAAATGTGTAATTATGGGTTTTGATAATTCACAAGTGGGAGCGAATGCGGACACGGAACACTTGTTAATTGCCTTTACATATGTACATGTGTGTTGAACTTTGTCACAATTAAACGCACATAAATATGAAACGTTCATACGGAAAACAATTGTGAGCAAAAAGAGAAAAAAAAAACTTAGCACCATGTACATATGCATGCGTCAAGACGAGGTTGCATTGGAATGTATGTACATGCATGTACATGTGTACATGCAGTTGGATCAGACGCAACGGAAAAAATGCAAGTATTAATTTTATCGGAGAATATTAAACTGACTGCGTTTAATACTGATAAAATAAATGCACACGGACAAATAATGTCACAAAAATGTAAATCATTACTTATCTGTGGTCTCTTTTGTAGGTTGTGTGTGTGTGTGTGTGTGCGTGTGTATGGATAGTCCACCGAAGCTTGCTGGGGCGAGTGATAATTAATTAATCCTAATTATCCGGCTCGAAGGACCATGAAAATGTGGAGGATGGTGGAACTTTCCAAAACTAAGCACTCGCGATCGACGCTAGTAAATTACTTATAACTTTTTTGGGTCGAGTAGACGAGGTGAAAAATTGAATACGCGCGGTTATGGTCTGTGTGACTGCTTCAATTTATTGTCGAATTAGTACTAAAAACTATGTAGCCGCTGAGCTTGCTCAACGGCTCTTAACATAATTAACATGATTTTTAACATAAGTTATGCTCAGAGCGGAAACAAAATACTGATTTTGGTGGGGAGTTGCAGATGCATACTTTTAGGCATAAACACTGACAATTGAATTTCTTTATGAAATCCATACCGATTATTCCGTCACATGGAATAGGGAAATTTGTGTCTACTAAATAAAAATAATGTGGAATTATATATTTACCTGTTGTTAATTCAACGAAAGTTAGTCCAGTGGAATGGATTGAACCTTCTCCAATTCCGCTGATAGTTGTGGTTGTATTGTTATCTATTTCTTGGTAAATGTCGGACTGTTCTTTTAAAATTGAGATATCTGCGCCAGTATCTATGAGTAACGTCAACATTGTTTGTGTGTGTTCATTCTTTAATTTTATAAAAATGTTTAGACTAAGATTGATTGTGTGGACTTTAGAATTTATTGGGTTTGAGTACTTAAGGGTGCCTGTTGGTTTTCCGAATTACCTTGAGTAACTCGAACATTGTTATTGTTTCGTCTATTGTTTTGGTATCCTCTGTTGGCATTTCCACGGCTGCGGTTATTTCCTCGGAAATTTCCGCGTCCTCGGTTATTATTATTATAGTAATTATTACCATAATTGTTATTATAACCTTGGTAATTGCCTCTACCTCGGTAATTTCCTCGGAAATTACCTCGATTGGGGTGTCCTCTTTGTGCAAATAGGATTGCATTTGTTGATCCTGTAATTTCTGTATTGCAATGTATATATTTACTTACAGCGTCATTCATTGTTGGGAATGTACCTGCTTCCAATATTGTTTTTAGCTTGCCATGATCGCAGTTTTTAATCATGACATTTAATGCTTCTTTTGTGCTGAATTTATCAGCAAGTTCTGCTGGCAATCCCTCATCGATATACGAAGACTCAAGTAATCTTCTTAAATTATCGATTTCGTTGGTAAATTGCGTGGCAGTTTTACCCTTTTGATAGACATTAGCCATTTTGGCTTTTACCACGTCGGATGTTTCACCGACAATAGATTCTTGCAATTTCTTTATTATTGCATCTATGGTTGTCTCATTTTGGACTTTATAGAAGGTTGAGCCAATTATTTTTGACTTGATTACTTCTACGGCTATGTTCTCAAATGTGCCTTTTGTTAAATTTACTAGTCTTAACGAGGTTAAGAATCTTTGCAAATTTAACTTTTTACCATCAAATTCGGGTATTGATGAGGATATTTCTCTCATGTATGCCCTATCGGCAATAGCTGTGTCTGTCATGGCTGGTTTTTGTATTTTTTTTTCGGTGTTATCTGAATCGGAACACTCTTGTTCTGACTCGTCAAAGTCAATTGTTGGCTTGGACTCGTTTAAATCCTGGAGTTGACTTTCGTCAAACTCAATTGGAAAATAAGGGTTTTTGTTAATAGTTAGTTTAATATCACGACGAACACTTATCGTCTCTAACTTTTGAGCTAATTGTCGTAATATTTTTAAACAATATTCGTTGTGCGCATTCGTTAGCTTGCTCTTTAGTGAAGATGCTAATTCGCTAAGTATGTTATATTCAGTCGTTAATACTGTAATATGGTGCGACAACGTTTCGACTCTTATTGTTGTGTTTTTATTGACACATTTATATGACTTGTCGAATTTTTGTTTTATAAGTTTGATTTTTTTTCTATTTCTTGCCAACTCATAACTATTCCTTCTACATTTTTTTGTTATTTGGAATTTTCAAAAAAAAATTTTTTCCCATTTGGTACAGTTTTGGTTTTTTTTTTTTTTTAATCAATTATTTGAACGTCAGAGTCGTCACTTTCGGAGCTCAATAGTTCTGCTTTGATGATTTGATTTATGAACAAATCATTTATCGATTTTGGCAAGCGAACGTTTTTTCGTAGCAAATTTTTATATTGCAATGATAATATACGTTGTATTTGATTGTACATGTGTAATTTAACGGACTTGTCGGAGATTATCCACTGAAGGATAATTTTATTTTCGGATGGGTTGGTCCGTTATCGACCAAAAACACCAAGAACGGAATAAATCTAGCTAATAGTTTGAGTTCTACCATGATTTTTTTTTGAAGTTTTATTACCTGTGTAGACGCACAATAAAAATGTTGGCAGGGCCAAGAATGGGATGTTGTTCTACATATCTTTTTACATGGACATAAGGTAAGGTTTCTAAAACTTTTGCCTTTTCGGTCTTATCGTAACCATATAATGGACTTATTGAGATATTATATCTTTCCATAAATTCGTTTTCGAACTTATAAACGGAGATATATTCATGGAAGCCGGAAAGTATTTGTATAGCTTGTTTACGATATTTAGTGTAAATAGCATCTATTTTGTTTTCTATCATGTTTGAAAAATTTTGAAAATTATGAGGGACAATTAAAATTTTTTTCTAATTCTGCTGCGTTACTTATTGCTTTGTTCATATACCTCCTCTTGATATTCCTTCTGTGAATTTTGTATAGTTTTGACACTGTGTTCAAAACCATGAGTATAACAATAATTAGAACCAAGATCAGCATGTACTTCAAATCTGGGGACGACACGTCAACTTTGTTAATTACGTTGGCTGTCGAGTCCACAGACTTGACGTCTACTAGACCCATGACTGGTTCTGGCAAATGATAATTTTCCCTGAATATGTCTAAGTTAACTGTATTGAAAACTGACATGAAAGTCTGCCTGATCAAGATTTCTGTGAATTTTTCTGATTTCTGGAAATATTGTGTATTTGTTAAAAATTCTTTTTTTTTTTTATTTAATATCCCATTTTTGTGATATTAAGTGTTTGAGTGTAGTGTACATATGATTGGTTTACAGTAATTACCAATCATATGGTGTTAGTTAAAGCCTATCAGATGTTAGATATTCCAACTTGCACCTTGCGGTGCTACAAGTTGTTTTTTGGTAGGTATTAAAAATAAAGGCAAAGTGGAGCTTGGCATTTAGCAGCTCTTTTGCGTTACTTCGCTCTTTTGGCGAAGTTGTGCTGTGATGTCATCTATGCGCTGTTGACACCTTTGTTGTTCTTCCTTGTCTGAATACGTCTGCAGCATATCCCGCTCCAGTCGTCTCTGTTGCAGTAGTCGTTTGATTCTGCCTCCCCGTTTTGTCTTCTTTGGGGGCTTCTTGTTGTTCCGGGCCTTGTACTCAGCTATTGTGAGTGGCCGTGGTCCATCGGTTGGACACACCTCAAGCGCCTCTTTCAGCGTCCCGACGCGTCGGTGCATCCCTTTGCTCGATAGGTGCAGCGTTGCTGAACGATAGGTCTTCGCTCATGGATGTTTAATCAACGGTGTTCCAACGTTGGCGCAACTGGTGGTCCTATGCCCTTCGCACTTGTTTTGTGT